>JBBDGP010003927.1:15000-555000 GCA_037952835.1 Lithobates septentrionalis | reverse complement strand
ACCATCTCCTGTAGCATGTCTGCAGTCTCTGACCATCTCCTGTAGCATGTCTGCAGTCTCTGACCATCTCCTTTAGTATTTTGGAAGAGAGCCTGGAGCTCCTCTGCTGTCTCTTTTTTTCTTAAGAACAGATAGAATAAAAAAAATGGAGTCCTCCTGACTACTTGAATTTTTTTTGATGAAAACCATGAGAACTTGCGGACTTGCGCTGTAATCGTGATGCATCGCAGAATCGAATCGAATCGTTGACTTGATAATCGTAATCGAATATATATATATATATATATATATACAGACACACACACATATATATCTGTGTGTATATATATATATATATATATATATATATATATATATATATATATATATATATATATATGATTGTGTATGTATACAGATATATGTATATAGTGTGTGTGTGTATATGTGTATATATATATATATATATCTCTTCTCCTCCATCACCAGACCATTCCACACTACAGGAATCTGATAGTTCGACTGACAATTACCCAATAAATTTGAAATCATTTTATAATGACAGACAGAGATTTCCTATGATGGGATTTGTTTTTTTTGTTTTGTTTTTTTTAAATAAATTTCTATATAGAGGAAGAAGACTGAATAAAAAAAATATCTCCTGACTAGGGCTACTACTAACGATTATTAGTTGGCCGATTTATTGTTTAGATTAATCAGATAAAATAAAAGTTTGGTGTATAATTTAGTTATGTAAAGATATAAATAAATAATTTCTTCTTAGATATCTCTATGCGGGGGTAAATATGAATAATCAGCTATATGGATGGGAATCGTTCTGAGAATAACAGACAGAAGAGATCTATATATTACTAGAGGATGAATCTGATAGAAATCATCCGACTCCAAGATCAAAATGTTTATTTAAAAACACCTAAAACACAGATTATCAGACAGGATTATAATATAATATTATACAGACTGACCCCCCCTGTCATATGGAGGTAGATGGATACAACCTGCACCTGTCACTTATACTGGCCATGCATAAACAATTTTTTTCCTAGAAAATCTTCATTTTATGAACGTTCGTTCGAATTTCTAATCATTAGTGGGGTCAAATCGACGTTCGTTTTCGATCACAGGGACGGGAAAATTCAAAGGATTGGAATACAAAACTTTGTGGTCGAAGGAATTTTCAGATGGTGTGTGTGGCTTTCCTTCAGAAATGACATTTTCATTTTAAAATAGAATTTTGAAAGGAAGTGAAATTTCAGAATGTACAAATCGCTGTATGATACGTGTATGGCCAGTTAAAGACTTTTAGCAGCAGCATCTATTTTTTTTTTTTTTTTTTTTTGTCTACTTGTCATGATGGGGTTAAAAAAACAAAAATTAGCCCTTTATAGTACAAAAACAGCAAGTAATCGCTACTACGAGGAGTTAATTTATACTGAGAAACAGTGATAATATATATAACTTATATCATATATACAGTGCATCTGGAAAGTATTCACAGCGCTTCACTTTTTCCACATTTTGTTATGTTACAGCCTTATTCCAAAATGGATTAAATTTATTATTTTCCACAAATTCTACAAACAAACCCCAATAATGACAACGTGAAAGACATTTGTTTGAAATCTTTGCAAATTTATTAAAAAAAAAAAAAATACATAAGTATTCACAGCCTTTGGTGAAGCTCCTTTGGCACCAATTACAGCCTCGAGTCTTATGAAGTATGATGCTACAAGCTTGGCACACCTATTTTTGGGCAGTTTCTCTCCTTCTTTGCAGGACTTCTCAAGCTCCATCAGGTTGGATGGGGAGCGTCGGTGCACAGCCTATTTCAGATCTCTCCAGAGATGTTCAATCGGGTTCAAGTCTGGGCTCTGGCTGGGCCACTCAAGGACATTCACAGAGTTGTCCCATAGCCAACTTTGTTATCTTGGCTTGTGTGTTTAGGGTCATTGTCCTGTTGGAAGAAGAACCTTCGCCCTAGTCTGAGGTCCAGAGCGGGTTTTCATTAAGGATGTCTCTGTACATTGCTGCATTCATCTTTCCCTCGATCCTGATTAGTCTCCCAGTTCCTGCCGCTGAAGAACAACCCCACAGCATGATGCTGCCACCACCATGTTTCACTGTAGGGATGGTATTGGTCAGGTGATGAGCGGTGCCTGGTTTCCTCCAGACATGACACTAGCCATTTAGGCCAAAGAGTTCAATCTTTGTTTAATCAGCAGGAGAATTCTGTTTCTCATGGTCTGAGAGTCCTTTGAGTGCCTTTTGGCAAACTTTAGGTGGGCTGTCATGTGCCTTTTACTGAGGAGTGGCTTCCGTCTGGCCACTCTGCCATACAGGCCTGATTGGTGGAGTGCTGCAGAGATGGTTGTTCTTCTGGAAGGTTCTCCCCTGTCAGAGTGACCATCGGGTTCTTGGTCACCTCCCTGACTAAGGCCCTTCTCCCCCGATCACTCAGTTTGGCCGGGTGGCCCGCTCTAGGAAGAGTCCTGGTGGTTCCAAACTTCTTCCATTTGATGATGGAGACCACTGTGCTCAATAGGACCTTCAATGCTGCAGAAATGTTTCTGTACCCTTCTACCGATCTGTGCCTCCATACAATTCTGTCTTGGAGGTCTACAGACAATTCCTTGTACTTAATGGCTTGGTTTGTGCTCTGACATGCACTGTTACCTGTGGGACCTTATATAGACAGGTGTGTGCCTTTCCAAATCATGTCCAATCACCTGAATTTACCACAGGTGGACTCCAATCAAGTTGTAGAAACATCTGAAGGATGATCGGTGGAAACAGGATGAACCTGAGCTCAGTGTTGGGTGTCATGGCAAAGGCTGTGGTACTGTACTTATGTGAAAAACAAAGAAAGAAACAAGAGAGCGCACCAGCCTAGCGCATTATCCTTGGCAAATTTTAATAAATTAAAAACAAGGTAAAAAGCTACTCACAAAAGTCGCAGGTTAATTTTGCATATCAAACGCACAAAGGCAATAGTTCCAGTGGTAGGCAGCTGTCCAGATCCCAGGAGGGAGGCACACGGACCGCCGCTGGCTTACGCGTTTCGAAGGTTTGACCTTCTTCCTCAGAGAAGGCTCTGAGGAAGAAGGTCAAACCTTCGAAACGCGTAAGCCAGCGGCGGTCCGTGTGCCTCCCTCCTGGGATCTGGACAGCTGCCTACCACTGGAACTATTGCCTTTGTGCGTTTGATATGCAAAATTAACCTGCGACTTTTGTGAGTAGCTTTTTACCTTGTTTTTAATTTATTAAAATTTGCCAAGGATAATGCGCTAGGCTGGTGCGCTCTCTTGTTTCTTTCTTTGTTTTTCACTATTAGGATAATCCCATCCTTCGAGAGCAGCAAAGCCGAAGCCCATAGCCCCTCTTGAATTTCTTTAGCTAACACACCAGTGCGCAAGAGTACTTTTTTCGTGTTTCTGTACTGTACTTATGTACATGGATTTTTCTTTTCCTTTTTTTATTTTTAATAGATTTGCAAAGATTTCAATAAACTTCGTTCACATTGTCATTATGGGGGATTGTTTGCAGAATTTTGAGGAAAATAATGAATTTAATCCATTTTGGAATAAGGCTGTAACATTACAAAATGTGGAAAAAGTGAAGCACTGTAAATACTTTCCGGATGCACTGTAGGTGCCCCGATGTGTGCGCTTACGGTTGTACGTGTGTATATGTGGGGCTGCCTCAATTTTTTTTTGGGGGGGGGGGTCGGCAATTTTATCTTTGGCTGTAACTTTCTTTTTTTTTTATTTACTTTTTTTTTTTATTGCATAGGAGACAAAGTCCCCTATGTGATGATTTTTTGGTGACATTTTCTCTTTAATGAGACATCCAGGGTCTAAAAGGATGTGTGGAAGAATTTAGGCAGCAGTGCAGTTTCTTGTCGCCATGGCAACCTGGCGCCTGGGATTTGTTGAGCCCTCTGTTACGGTTTGGGGATATTCATAGTATATGAATGTTGTGCAGCACTTTTTACTAGCTGGTATTTCCCCAAGACTTGCCAGTTGTCCGGACTCCCAGTGCCTTCAGACGAATTGCTGGGCGCAGGATTGTTCCATCCTGATAATGGCATCTCCACAAGCCAGGCGCCAAGCTCTGGAACCCGACCTTCCCCTTATTATATCACAGGGTGGTGGATAGGCGAGGTATAAAAAGCCAGGGAACAATGGGGTCCAAAATGTTAACCCCTTCCCCAGCCTGGGCCAGCTACTACCTAACTGATGTACAATAGGCAACCTGATTACACTCATCCAGATAAAACTGGCTTTATGGAAGTTATGTGCACCACACCAGACACAACATCTGTGACTGACACCCCGGTACCTCGGCATCTCGGTGACAGTCATTGGGCCCTGTGTGTGGACAACAGCAGAATTGTACCCCAATAAATGAATGGGTGCCCCCCTTCTCCCATCCCAGCAATTCCATTCAATGAGGATCTCCGCACTGCCCCCGGCACTGACAGGAGGTTCGGAGTTCCGCTACTAATCCAGGTTGTGGGCTGGCATAGCACAGAGCGCTGCTGCGTCCGGACCCCAAGATTCAGCGCATCCTATGAATGGGCCCCGCTGTGCTGAGTTACTTCTACTGACACCCAGATAGAGAAGACTAATCATATACAGATAAGCAGAGAATAGGTGCAGGAACTCCTCCCTTCGTCTCCGCCCCCTACCCACCTCTAAGCACCATTCCATGGTTCCACCCCCTACCCACCTCCCAGTACCACCCCATGGTTCTGCCCCCCTACACACCTCTGAGCACTGTTCCATGGTTACACCCCTACCCACCTCCCAGTACCTCCCCATGGTTCCACCCCCTACCCACCTCCCAGTACCATCCCATGATTCCACCTATTACCCACTTCCCAGTACCGCCCCTACCCAACTCCCAGTACCGCCCCATATTTCCGCCCCCTACCCACCTCTGAGCACCGTCCCATGGTTCCATCCCCTACCCACCTCCCAGTACCGCCCCATGGTTTCACCCATACCCACCTCCCAGTACCGCCCCATGGTTCCGCCCCTACCCAAAAACCAATACCGCCCCATGGTTCCGCCCCCTACCTTCCTCTGAGCACCATCCCCATGGTTTCACCCCCTACCCACCTCCCAGTACCGCCCCATGATTCCGCCCCCTACCCAATTCTGAGCACCACCCCATAGTTCCGCCCCTACCCAATTCCCAGTAATGCCCCATGGTTCCCCCCCTACCCACCTCCCAGGACCATCCCATGATTCCACCTCCCAGTACCGCCCCATGGTTCCGCCCCTACCCAACTCCCAGTACCGCCCCATGTTTCCGCCCCCTACCCACCTCTTAGCATCGTCCCATGGTTCCATCCCCTACCCACCTCCCAGTACCGCCCCATGGTTCCGCCCCTACCCAACTCCCAGTACCGCATCTTAAGGTCATTGAGTGGCCTAGCCAGTCTCCAGACCTTAATCCTATAGAAAATGTGTGGAGGGAGCTGAAAATTCGAATTGCCAGGTGACAGACAAGAAACCTTAAGGATTTAGAGAAGATCTGCAAAGAAGAGTGCACCAAAATCCCTCCTGAGATGTGTGCAAACCTGGTCACCAACTACAAAAAAAACGTCTTACCTCTGTGCTTGCCACCAAGAGTTTCTCCAACTACTGTCATGTTTTGCTTGGGGATCAAATACTTATTTTACTCACTGAACTGCAACTCCGTTTATAACATTTGTATCATGTGTTTTTTCTGAATTTTTGGTTGATATTCTGTCTCTATCATATAATATACACCTATGATAAAAATTATAGACCCTTCATTTCTTTGTAAGTGGGCAAACTTACACAATCTGCAGGGGATCAAATCATTCTTTTCCCCACTGTATGTTCTCCTCCAACATGGCTGAGAAAGCCAGAAACCTCATGGGAGGTCTCATCCAGAATCCCATCACTATAGGACTAGAATGACCCGTCCTCTGATAGGTGACAATGATGAACAATCTGTGGAATGGCTCACCTCCAGAGTCTGGCCTCTGACCTCCAGAGTCTGATTTTCTTCTTCTGTAAATATAAAAAAAATTAAAAGCCAAAATAATAATAATATAAGAAAAGAAATAGTTTATCAGCAGGAAATATTTTTTTTTGGTTGATATTCTGTCTCTATCATATAAAATACAACTATGATAAAAATTATAGACCCTTCATTTCCTTGTACGTGGGCAAATGTACACAATCTGCAGAGGAGCAAATCATTAATTTCCCCACTGTGTATCCCATAATTTGTGGACTTTCCTACAGACTAAATAATATACACTGATTTGGGTGATTTTCACCAAAGAAATGGAGCAGAATACATTCTGGGATAAATTTATGAAGAAAGGTTCTTTATCTGCAAACTTTTATAATGGAAATGAAGAAAAACACTTTATTTTTTTCAAATTTTTTTTGTTTTTTTCCCTGTTTATTTAGCAAAAAATAAAACCCCCAGTGGTGGTTGCACACTGGTTGCGTGGTGGTTGCACGGTATTTGCACGCTGGTTATAATTTCTATATTAATTCCGTCTCTGCCGGCCGCCTGGACTGACCTCTATGAATGTTCTGCTGATTACTCTCCAGCCAAGGCATCACTCCCACCATCCTCTATGGACGTCCACAGGTACTCTTTGTTCTACCTTATCTCCGCCTCTCATGTTACCTGGTCAGAGAATACAGCATTGAGTTAGAAGTCCTGAGGGCAACCCAGGGGCGCAGTACCGGTAGGCCCCAACTAGGCCACTATAGGTGAATGTACACTAGCCAGATGTCTTCTCTGACCACAGATACAAGAATTCCACATACAGCTAGTTTAAGTACCCACATTTACCCTAAGCTGACCTTGTATTCCCTGCACAGCATGACTCACACAGGGAGAGTAAGTGGCAACACTAGCGGGGGATTTACTAAAGATAAATAGACTGAGAACTCTGCAAAGTGTAGTTGCTCCAGAGCATAGTAAAGCAGCAGGAGCTCTACTGACTTCCATCATCTAATCATATGAAAGTAAAAACTTTTTTTTTTTTTTTTTTTTTTTTAAATCTTCCTTGCATGTGATTGGGTATTCTGTGCAAACTGAGGATTCTCCTCATTTACTAAGCTCTGGAGCAAGTGGTAAACTGCACAGTCTATTGGCCTTTAGTAAAGCAACCCCTAGGAGCCAAGAAGGTTCCTGAGAGCAAACATGCTGACAGGGTGAGTCTAGGTGTTACCTCGTGGGTGTGCTACTGCTACTTCATTGTCCAATCAGGAAGCTGGGGGTGGGTCTTTCTTCATTGTGGGCGCCAGGATCTAGAGAGGAGAAGGGAGCAGATCATATCCTGTATGTTAAAAATAAACTTTGATTGTAAATAGAATAAAAATCACTTCCAGTATAATAATTAGGGGAGCGCATACCACAAGGCCACCCTGGGGGGGAACTGAGAGCCCAACAATCAGGAGCTGGTGGCCAGAGATGGAAATAGATGGAAGAAGCTGATGGCCATAGATGGAAGGAGTTGGTGGCCAGAGATGGAAGCAGCTGGTGGCTAGAGATGGGAGGAGATGGAAGGAGCTGATGGCCAGAGATGGAAAGAGATGGAAGTAGCTGGTGGCCAGAGATGGTAAGAGATGGAAGCAGCTGGTGGCGCCAGAGGTGGCAAGAGATGGAAGTAGCTGGTGGCTAGAGATGGAAAGAGATGGAAGTTGCTGGTGGCCCTGCTGAAGCCACTGCCTGTGAAAGAGAATTCCACATCCTTACCGCTCTTACAGTAAAAAACCCTGTACGCAGTTTAAGGTTAAACCGCTTCTCATATAATTGCAATACACTTGCTTATCATTCCCTTCATTCCCACAGTGGATGGATGGGAAGGCATCGACTATTGGCAGCTTTCTTCTTCTGGCTGCTGGGCTTTAAACTTCACACCCACACATCCAGAGCCATCTTAGTAGCATTATGGGACTCTGGGCAAAGTAATGCACTGGGGCCCCTACAAGCCTGCCATAATTTATGTACCTACTCTCAAGAATTACAACCCACTACTACTAAATGCAACCCATTCAAAAAAAAAGTGTCTGTGCTGCAGCATTTAGGGGTTTAATACAGGTGGTGAGGGAGGAGGCTGCATATCGCTTCCTTACTGCTTGTCAATTGCCTCTCAAAAGAAATTTTGTGTGTGGATTGCTTTTCAGAGGAGTGGCAGTCTTTTTCAATCAGAGCAGTAGAGGGGGCATTAGTGTAATTGTCTAGGGAGGAGGTGGTGTTTAACCGCTTGCCGACCAGCCACCATTCTTATATGGCTCCCCTGCGCAAATGGCTGTAGTTTTACGGCGGCCGCTTTAAGGGGTATAGGGGGCACACCCGCCACGTGACATAGGAGCTAATGCGCATGCCCGGAGGCGGCGATGTCCGCCGGGCAATTGCGAACACTCCTGGCAGAGACAGAATGGAGATCTGTCAATGTAAACAAACAGATCTCCCTTCTGTCAGGGGAGGAGAGACAGATCTGCTTTTCCTAGTAATTGGGAACAGCCATCTGTCTCCTCCTCCAGTCAGTCCCATCACCCCACAGTTAGAAACACACATAAGGGAACACACATAAATTAGGGAAAACATCCTCTGAAGAAGAACAGTCTGTGGCACCGGCCAGATGTTCACAGACAGCCCGTCCTGCTGGAGTTACGACAGTGGGAGGTGACGCAATGACACCGTTCAGCCCGTCATTTATATGTGAGTGTTTACTATATTTTTTTAATAAATATCATCTGATTTTACACTATCGGAGCCCTCTTCTGTTTTCCCTTTTATGATGATATTACTCGGCTGAGGGCTGAGCCTTTCTTCCCTGTGGATCCATCCATCTGCACCACAGTTCCTGATGTCCCATTCCAGCTCCCATCTTGACTCCCTGGTGGTCCAGAGTAGCAGGATTTCACAGCCCATTTAGACCCTCTGTAACGGGGGGTCATGGTGTTCTGGTAAGCGGCCAGGCATTTTATCTATGGTGGTGGACCCATACACCTGGGATTTCATACAATCGGACAATCTTGGATTGTTGCATCACTTTTGGGTGTTCCTGTATATGGACTTTTTTTATTTTTTATTTTATTCATTTGCTTGCATCATACATTGCAGCTTTTCACGTTCATGTTTTTTGCACTAATGTTTTGATATACCATTATATATTTTTTTATATTTGCTTAAGGGGAGGTTGGATCACCTTTCAAACCCTGCACCTTTTTTTTGTCATATATTATTATATGCTTATATGTTCTCTTGTATTTTATTCTCAAATGTGGTTGGGAATACTTTTCAGGTATACACATTGTAGTTTGTTTTATGCGCGAGTCATCAATTTTCCAATCTTACGTTTGTGTGTTTGTGTCACATATAGGACTCTGCAGCACATATTATTATTATTTCCTTTTGATGCGCAGTTATTTTTTTACTTTTTTCTTAAGGTTCTGGAGTGGCCATCTCAGTCTCCTGACCTCAATATCATTGAGCCACTCTGGGGAGATCTCAAAGTTCATGCAAGGCAGCCAAAGAATTTACAGGAACTGGAGACTTTTTGCCAAGAGTAATGGGCAGCTTTACCTTCTGAGAAGATAAAGAGCCTCATCCACAAATACCACAAAAGACTTCAAGCCGTCATTGATGTTAAAGGGGCAATACACGGTATTTAGAACTGGGGTATGTAAACTTTTTGATCAGGGTCATTTGGGAAGTTTCTGTTCTCATTACGATTTTAAAAAGAGTAAACACAGTTGACTGATAATAAATGGCTTCAGCCAAACACTAACCATGAGTGAAAAAAGTTTTTTGTGTTATCATTCATATTCTCTATAAAATGGCCAAGAAATCATACATCTTGCCAGGGTATGTAAACTTATGAGCACAATTGTGTGTATGTATGTGTGTATGTATGTAATAAATATATATATATATATATATATATGTGTCAGTTTATAAGCAACTTTGCTGTTGGACTTTTCCAACAGGCCCCTGGGCCACAGTTTGGAGACCACTGTTCTAGATTGATACCCTGCAAAGCCTTTATGCTTTAGCATTGCCTGTGAAAAACTTTTTGTACTGTCATTTCAGGCAATTTCACAAGAACATTCAATTTTTAAAGTAGAACTATAGCCAAAACTTTTGTTTTTTCATTTTGGATAGAGTAAGACTCCTTTTACACTGGGGCGTTTTGCAGGCGCTACAGCGTTAAAAATAGCGCCTGCAAACCGTCCTAAAACAGCTGCTTCATTCACTTCTGCCTGAGGGCTTTCACACTGGAGCGGTGCGCTGGCAGGGGCGTCAGAAAAAGTCATGCCAGCAGCTTATTTGGAGCGGTGAAGGAGCGCTGAACTCACCGCTGCTCCCCATTAAAAATCAATGGGGCAGCGCTACGATACCGCTGGCAAAATGCCGCTCCAGCGGCGATTTGCGGGCGGATTTGACCCCTTTTCGGCCACTAGCGGGCGAATAGCGCAGCTAAAACGAAGCTAAAAATAGTGCCACTTTACCGCTGATGCCCTAGGCGGCACAATGTGAAAGGGCTCTTAAGTACGGTTATAACCCCTGTCAGGTGTTTTCCTGCCACCTTTGTCCCATTGGGGAAATTTCCTTTCACTTCCTGTCCCATAGCCAAACAGGAAGTGAGAGGAAATGCCTGCAAATTAAGGGAATTCCTTGGGGACCCCAGGTCACCAGAGCTAATGTCCCCATTGGAAGATTTCCCCTCTATTACTTTTTTGGGGAAAAGATTTTCTTTTACTTTCACTTTCAATGATGATGGTAAACAGTTCAAATAGAGAGAATGAATCTCCCTAACGGGGCCACAGACAACAATAAAAACTGACAAGTGTTCTAATCCACCTAGAACAAAAGTTTTGCCTTTAGTTCTACTTTAAGGTTTGACGTGTTTGGTATCATTTACTTGATGCAACCCAATCTTTTATATTTTATCAAAATGGGTATGGTAATGAGTTTGTTTGCACTAAAAATCATTAAAGTGTTTTATTAAAAAAAAATATGTACAATAAATTATAAATAGCTGCACAAATATTGTGTGACATAAAAATGACAACTGCCTCCATATTATTTTCCAAGACATCTGCAATCAAAAAATACATAATTGTTTGTGGGTTGAAAGTAAAGCCCCATACACACTATGAGATTTTCTGCAGATTTTTGTCTTTAGATTTACCAAAACCATATAATATGAGGTCAAACCTTAAAAGTTTTAATTTGTATGCAATCAGGCAGGCCCTTGTACTACATGGTTTTGGTAAATCTGCAGAAAATCTAATAGTGTGTATGGGGCTTAAGTTTTAGCAAAATTTACAGATTTTAACTTACGTGTGAAAAATGAAGGATTTTCCCTTTTAGATAAGTGGTTAGGCCCCTCAGGCTCCATGCTTGTCTTAAGAGGATCCCCCTTTTAAAACAGTAATAACCAGTGGCGGCCCGTCCATAGGGGGCGAATGGGCTCCGCCCCCCAAGCTATTTAAAAAAAAGCCTTTTAAGAGTGTCCGGGTGCCGGACACATGGCTGTCTATGGGAAGCTTCCCAGCTTGCAATCAGCTGATTGCAGGCTGGGAAGCTGATTTGCCCTTGTTTAGGGCGTGTTCGGGGCGCAAGCAATGTGAACACTCCCCTGAGGAAGTCACATGGTGTGACGTAATGCATAGGAAGTGACCGGACCACACGAGAACCGGAAGTGATGTAAGAGGCACCTGTAACGCCGTCCAAATGACAGATCTGCTGTTTTTTTCACTACTCTGTTGTAAGTTTCCACTTGGCTTTTAAATAAATCAATCAGTTTATACATTCTACACTATGGGAGATTCTTCTTTATCCCCTGTACATATCCGCTGTGAATGAATGTCCGTATGGACTAAGCCGGAGCCACCATCTAATATACAATACCTGGAGAAGGGCGATCTGCCATCACAACATCTTGGAAAGGTCTCCAGCTTTACCCATCTCCACTGCTTTTCACTATCCATATGGAGAGGTAAGAGTCTAGTGAACACTGAGTGATACACACAAAGAGTGACACACCAGCGATTTTATTGAAGAGCACTTATTGAAGCACTGTCTGCACTTTGTTTTATCATAGACTTTATTTATCTTCACTTCATGAACTATTGCAGCACCACTATTTGTTGTGTCAACAGTATGATAAAGAGAGATCATATGGATTATTGCTACATTCATCTATATAAATTACATGTGTCTCATTGATATATTGCATATGCATAGGAATTTTTATTATTGATATTTATTTATTTATTTATTTATTTTGCACTGAAATCATCTTACGTGCACAGATTCATATTTGTATTTTGCACAGCGCCATGAGCGTTCATTGGTATTGATTTATTTGAACACAAGCTCATATTTGCACCTAGCAATTTTCCACAGCATCTTTAGCGTTTTTCTGCACAGTCGCCTTTTTAGCAATTTTTGCACAGATTATCACACAGTGCTAAATCATCTATCATTAGGCCACCACTATTTGTTGTGTCGGCAGTGTGATAAAGAGAGTTTATACAGATTATTGCTACATTCATCTATAATAATTACATGTGTCTCATTGATATATTGCATATGCATAGGAATTTTATTATGGATATTTATATAATTTTTTTGCACTGAAATCATCTTATGTGCACAGATTCATATTTGTATTTTGCACAGCTCCATGAGCGTTCATTGGCATTGATTTATTTGAACACAAGCTCATATTTGCACCTAGCAATTTTGCACAGCATCTTTAGCGTGTTTTTTTTGCACAGTCGCATTTTTTAGCAATTTTTGCACAGATTATCGCACAGTGCTAAATCATGTATATTTATAATATTAAGTTGCGCTGATCACTTATTTATTTTACTCCCAACTCTACTGCCATTTGTCTCTGGCCTCCTTTCCTATCATTTTATTGGCCAGGACCGGAGGACGGTGGGCGGTGCTTTTTGCGGCACCACTTCCAGTTTCCGGCTCACTACTGTGTGCTCTTGGAGTATAGTCAGTACCGGAGACCGGATTGAAGGACGGCCAGGCTCCGGTATACTGGGGAAGGGGAGGACGGTTGGTGCTGTAAAGCTGAGTTTTTTATTGCTTGTTTTACTGACAGTCCAGCCTGGCACTGGCAAGCTTGTTGTGGTGCTCATCGGCTTACTGTTTCAGCAGTTGGCACAACCTGTCTGCCAATGCCAGAGCCAGGCTGGACTTTCTGCTGCCCTCAGTGGCATGCCTTGGCCCTATTTTACCCCTGGTTCATACATATGTGGTGCAGGAAACGCATTGCAATCACACTGTGTTTTTGTTCTGCTGCAGGTGTCAATTAAAGTTAACAACTCCCCAAAAAAAAGGTTGCAAACGCAGTGTTTGTCTGATCCAGATCGCATGGTTGGTCAAAAAAAGGTGCCTGCACTTCTTTGGTGCGATTCAGCCCATTAAAAATGAATGGGCTCAAATCACACCACACAGAATCGCATGTGAATTGCACAGGAATGCGGTGCAGTTCCTGTGCGATTCACATGCAAACTATAGTGTGAAACCAGGCTTACTGTGTTGATTGCGGTGCAATCATGGCCTATTCATTTTGAATGTGCTCAAATCGCACCAAAGTCATGCATGCACCAATTTAGGAACCGCACTGCAACCGGTTCGCATGATCCTTTTGTGAATGCGATCCGGTGCAGGCAAACACACTGTGTTTTGCAACCTTTGTTTGGGGTGTCGTTAAGATAGCACTGACACCCACTGCAGATTGCAAGGGGGTTGCGATTTGAATGATGTGAGTGGATTGAGGGTTTCCGCATTCTAGTGTACCTCCGCGTATCTCCTAAGCAGTAGTGTGTTTTTCCTTTTATTAATTACACACCTTCTCGCACCCGCTCAGATGTGAACCTAGCCTAAAGAAAAGTCAGTGTATTCCTGGCTGGTAATTTTTCAGTTGATTGTTTTGTTTTTTTTGTTTTTTTATTCTGTGAATAATTGAAAATTAAGCACATGTGAACACAATGAGTGTGCTGCCTTCCACAAGATGGTGCCCTTTGTACCTGCTAAGTAAGATTGGCTATTACAGTGCACCACCCTATGGTAGGCAGTGCATCCCCCCCCCCCCCCTTTTTTTTTTTTTTTAATCTGTAAGGCTACTTTCACACTGAGGCACTTTACAGTCGTTTTAGCGCTAAAAATTGCACCTGCAAAAGCGCCTCTCCTGTCACTCCAATGTGAAAGCCCGAGTGCTATCACACTGGGGCGGTGCGCTTGCGGGACGTTAAAAAAAGTCCTGCAAGCAGCATCTTTGGGGCAGTTTAGGAGCGGTGTATACACTGTTCCTCTACCGTACCTGCCCATTGGAATCAGGGCTGGTGCAAGGATTTTTGACTCCCTAGGCCAAACCTCATTTGCCACACCCCCCTTGGCTCCACCCCGTTTGCCCTGCCCATGTATACCCCACATTTTTAATAAAGCAGCGGCTGTCTGCTGATGCTGAGACTTAGTTGCTTGCTGCAGAGAGAAAAGAGTAGGAACACCAGTGACCAGGCGCCCCTAGGCGGCTGCCTAGTTTACCTAGTGGTAGCACCGGCCCTGATTGGAATGCATGGGCAGCACTGCCGAAGCGCCTGCAAAGCGATTCGGCAGTGGCGCTTTTAACCCCTTCGCTCAAAGTAGTTCCTTGTTTTGCAGAACAAATCTCTGATTAGTTTTTTAGTGGTCCTAAGAAGCAGTTACAGGCATGATAGACCACGATTGCTAGAAGGTTGAGACAGTCAATCCTTCTAGCTTTCAAAATTCATAGACTCTCAGATTTCATCTTTAAGAGCCCATTTCACCTAGATCCTGAATCCAAAGAGGAGAAGGCAGGGACATCGGTGGAGCAGACCTGCAGATCTGCTACATGATCTAGCTAGGATATCTTCATCATGCACTATGGAGTGGAGGTAAAACTCAGTTCAAAACCTGGCATTTGGCAGAAAGGCCTTGCAGGCAGGGATCCCACTCTAAGGTAGGCCTGCGGTTAATTTATTATCCTCTCAGGTGTGCTGTCCTGGAAGGTTCGTAGAAATACTGTTACCGGTAAGAGCCCATTCACACAGGGACGACTTGTCAGGCGACCTAGTCGCCTGACAAGTCGCCTCCCGTTCTGTGCTATGGAACCGTTCTAAGGGGAGCGACGCAAGTTGCTCCGACTTAGAAAAAGGTTCCTGTACGACTTCGGGGGCGACTTGCATAGACTTCTATACAGAAGTCGTTTTGCAAGTTGCCGCGGAAGTCGTTTGCAGGTCGCCTCGCCCCTGTGTGAATGGGCTCTTAGTCTAACGTAGGTTTTCTCCTATCACCTGGAAGGCGATAGGAGAAAACCTACGTTAGACTTACCGGTAATGGTATTTCTACGAACCTTCCAGGACGGCAGGCCTACTTCCCACCCAATGGAGGAGGAAAAATTGTTGAACACTAGGTGGTGAGTACCTAGGAGGAATGATTGCCCTTGTGAACCGGTTTCAGGAGTACTTTATTACAAACTGAGGAGCAAGGGGAAGGGTGGAGACTTATAACAAGCTGTCAATTGATTGTGTTTCCTGTAGGGAGGAGGCCCTCGTCTCTCAGGTGTGCCGTCCTGGAAGGTTTACAGAAATACCTTTACCGGTAAGTCTAACGTAGGTTTTCTCTTCTGATGATGTATTGGCCAAGGCAAAACAATGGCTGACAGAAGATATTCAATACGAGATGCAGGAGGTTCCTGCAGATAGGTCAAGTCAGGAAGAGCATGTTACTAATCTGGAAGAGAAGGATGCTGCAAAAACAGACAAACGTCAAAAAAGACAACAAGCAGAAGAGAATCTTCATTGTGGTCGAATTGATGCCATGCTCAGCGTTGTATTGGGGCCTCGTGTGGAGGATTCTTCTGAATTTGCATCAATAATCAGCCTGAATGATGAACTTCATCTCTATTCGAAGGAACCAGTAATTGACAGAAGAAGTGGTTATCCACTTCAGTGGTGGAAAGAAAATGAGGCACGCTACAAAAGACTTACCTCTTATGCTAAAAGATACCTCTCTGCTCTTCCTTCCTCTGTACCAAGTGAGCGTGTTTTTAGTGAAGTGGCAGCAATATATGAAAAAAACAGAACCTGTTTAACAGGTGAACATGCTGAAATGTTATGCTTTCTGCACTATAATATTGTTCTACTTAACAGGAAATATTGAAGACAATGCAGTGTGCCCACCGTCTAGGTTTTTGTACTGCGGTAGTGATTTAAATTTAAGCAGTGCAGTGCAATGCAGTTTATACATTTTTCTATGTTTTTGGAAGCCATTTAAAGCGGAGTTCCACACAAAAATGGAACTTCCGCTTTTCGGAACCCTCCCCCCCTCCGGTGTCACATTTGGCACCTTTCAGGGGGGAGGGGGGTGCAGATACCTGTCAAAGACAGGTATTTGCACCCACTTCCGGCATAGACTCCCATGGGAGTCTATGCCTCTTCCCGTCCCGACCGCGCTGTCTGCTGGGAACACACAGCTTCCAGCAGAGAGCGGGGACCACTAGGGACGAGCGGCGCGACTCGCGCATGCGCAGTAGGGAACTGGGAAGTGAAGCCGCAACGCTTCACTTCCTGATTCCCTCACCTAGGATGGCGGCGGCAGCTGCCGAGAACCGAGTGGGTTCTCGGCGTCCCCTGCCGACATCGCTGGACCCCGGGACAGGTAAGTAGCCATGTATTAAAAGTCAGCAGCTGCAGTATTTGTAGCTGCTGGCTTTTAATATTTTTTTTATTTTTGGCGGTGTGGGTGAACCCCCGCTTTAATAAGTTATTATTTTTCAAGCATTTTATTTTTCCCAGTTGTTTACTTTTATGCCGCGTACACACGGTCGGACTTTTCGGCTACAAAAGTCCGACAGACTTTCGACGGACTTTTGGCGGACTTTTGGAGGACTTGCGGCAGACTTTCTTACGATCGGACTTGCCTACTTGCGATCACACAAAAGTCCGACGGATTCGTACGTGATGACGTACACCGGACTAAAATAAGGAAGTTGATAGCCAGTAGCCAATAGCTGCCCTAGCGTGGGTTTTTGCCCGTCGGACTAGCATACAGACGAGCGGATTTCTGGGTCCGGCGTAGTTACGACGTAAAGATTTGAAGCATGTTTCAAATCTAAAGTCCGTCAGATTTGCGGCTGGAAAAGTCCGCTGAAACTCCGGGGAAGCCCACACACGATCAGATTGTCAGCCAGCTTTAGTCCGTCGGACTTTTGTATTGGCATTATTTTGGCATTAGACCTCATTCATCACACCATGGTGCAGACAAAGATGTCCGTTTTGAAATCTGTGTTTTTTTCTATCAGTTTTTCATGTAGGTATGGTGTGAAGAACGAGCCCTTAATGTTCAATTTATACCAGATTTGTGTATAAAAATGTTTTTATTTTTCAAAACTTTAGATGTACAAAATATCGGCAACTTATATCGGCTATCGTCTTGAAAGGTGTCCGGAAAATCATTATTGTATCAGCCCTGAAAAAAACAATATCGGTCAACCCCTAGTACCAAATTTCCCCCCTCCCCCTTTCCACAGGAATCACCTAGGCAATCTGGTGGGAATCACTATAATTATTTTTCTATATTTTGAGGATTATGGCCTATAAAGTCCCATAGAGGTGTTACTTGCTACATTTAAACTATTGTTTGGGATGATGGCCTAACCATTTCCTGGCTATACTTCTATCTAGAATATACTATTTACATTTTGGGATCTTGTCCATTTCCATACGGTATAATCGCATAAATGTCAACTGTCCCTGATTTTTTGACACAGTCCCGTCCTCTGTCCCAGGATCTCAGCATAAACCTTAAGGTTTTGCACATTTGCAGTAACTGCAAAATACATTAATTGCAGGGATCAGGACCACCACTGAGCTGCACATGTGCACTCCAGTTTACAATCCGGCACGGGATAACTAAACACTTGGGAGTGACGTCATCCCGTACCAGCCAAACAAGACAGATGAAGAGGCCGGGGAATAGATGCAAAAACCAAGAGGTATATCAGAGCTATTCTTGTGAAATTGCACGTACATTTGTTCTGTGTGAATGCCTGCAAAATAAAATATTACTAGGCTATTTTCTATCCAGGTCAGATGTTCTTCATTCACAGGAATAGCATGACTCATGAAAACATTATTGTATAATTGTGGTCACTAGATGGAGCTGATGATCATAGCAAATAAGTATTTATTATTGGCAATTATTATGTGGTATGATCCCACCGAGGACTTTATTAAGAGACCACCCAGCACTCCGCCATGGAAAAGCCCTGTCCCTTTAATCCTGTGTCAAACTAAACCCCCCCTCCCCTGCCGCCTGCTGTTCGTATATCTAATCCCCCCTCTTTTCCGGCACTTTTTGTTTACAAGTTTAAATCTGTATTTTTGCTCAAACTGATTTTAACCCCCAACCACTATACATTTTGTTTAGCAGACACCCCTAGAGAATAGAAAGCCAATGATTGCATTTTTGTTTTTTTTATATCACAGTATTTGCACAGTGGTTTTTCAAACCCAATTTTTTGGGACACTTTAACCACTTGCCACCCAGGCCAATGCTGCCATTTTTCTCCTACATGTAAAAATCGTCTTTCTTGCTAGAAAATTACATAGAACCCCCGAATATATATGTTTTTAGCAGAGACCCTAGAGAATACAATGGCGGTCATTGCAACTTTTTATCTCGCACAGTATTTGCGCAGCAATTTTTCAAACGCGTTTAAAAAAAAAATGCTTTAAAGCGGTTGTATACCTATATTTGTAACTTTTACCTACAGGTAAGCCTATAATAAGGCTTACCTGTAGGTAAAAAAAATATCTCCTAAACCTGTAAGGTTTAGGAGATATTCCCCTCGCAATGAGCCGCTAACTGCAGCGGCGCATGCGCACAGGGGACTCTCGGCTGACAGCCCGGCAAACTCCGGAGCTTGCCGGGCAGAAGTCTCCCGCGCGCATGCGCGGGAGTGACGACATCGCGGCTCCGGCCACTCACAGCGCCGGAGCCGCGATACCCGGAAGACACGCCGAGGGGAGATGTCGGCTCCCTCGGCGTGGACCAGGTGAGATGCCGGCGCCTCGTTCTAAGGTAAGTATCTCATAATGAGCTAGTATGCGGTGCATACTAGCTCATTATGCCTTTTTCCTTGCAGGTGTAAAAAAAAAAAAAAAATGACAGCGGGTATACAACCGCTTTAAAAAAGAAAAACAGTAAAGTTAGCCCAATTTTTTTTTGCATAATGTGAAAGATGAAGTTACGCTGAGTAAATCGATACCTAATATGTCACGCTTCAAAATTGTGGAATGGCGCCAAATTTCGGTACTTAAAAGTCCCCATAGGCAACGTTTTAACATTTTTTACTGGTTACATGTTTTGAGTTACAGAGGAGGTCTAGGGCTAGAATTATTGCTCTTGGTCTAACGTTCGCGGCGTGTGTTTGAACATTGTTTTCATATGTGGGAGGGACTTCCGCGTGCGTGCACACGGGGACAGGGGTACTTTTTAAATTTATTTTTTTATTGTTAATTTTACTTTAAATTTTTTAGTTTGACATGTTTTCAAAAAAAAAAAAAAAAACATTTTTTGATCACTTTTATTCCTATTACAAGGAATGTAAACATCCCTTATAACACGATTATGGCATGATCGGACCTCTATACAGTGAGATATGGCGTCAATAAGACCCCCTCATCTCACCTCTAGCCTGGGATAGCTGAAATAAAAACAAAAAAAAAAACTATCTCAGCTTCCCAGCTGAAGCAGCGCTGTTTGTTCGAATGCAGAGGTCGGGTGTGACGTCATAACATCGCGCCCAGCCTCCAAAGATCATAGAGACTCCGGTGACCATCTGGTCCGCCGGAAATCTCTATGGTAAACATAGGGGCCGGCGGATCCTGTCTCCGACTTACTGATGGCAGCGGAGAGTCGGTAGAAGCACCTGAGGGCGGGGGAGGGGAGAACATCCCCTGTCGCCGCCCGTAAGAACGATCAAGCGGCTGACTAGCCGCTATGATCGTTCTTATGGTGTAGGGAATAGCCGGATGAAAAAGACAATATCTGAATATCTAAAAAACATTTAGGAGATATTTACATTACATGCAGCCAGTGACCTCACTGGCGCATGCACTCTGAAGGAACAGCTACGGGTGCCGTTCCTTTCTAGCCCCGTGCCGTGATGTCATTGCGGCTCCGGCCAATCACCGCGGTCTGTGGGCACCGCTGGAACAGTTTCTTTCTAAGAGAAGTGTTTCATAATGAGCTAGTATGTGATGCATACTAGCTCATTTTGCCGTTTTCTTACAGGGGTTTTTTTTCTTTTTCCCCTTTTGCGTTAAAAAATGTCTCTCCGGTCCTCCAAGGCCATAGAGGCGATTTAGTCTTTTATCACCTCTGTGACCAGCCAGCCGCACCGTGGGATTGCTTCTTGGGCGCGCCTCCCGCTGTTTCTCATGAGCCACCTGAAGCACTTTCATGAGAAAACCAGCCGCCAGCTAAAAATTATTACTGATTATAATATTATTATAACTCACAAAAGTGAGTACACCCCTCACATTTTTGTCAATATTTTATTCTATCTTTTCATATGACAACACTGAAGAAATGACACTTTGCTACATTGTAAAGTAGTGAGTGTACAGCTTGTATAACCGTGGAAATTTGCTGTCCCCTCAAAATCACTCAACACACAGCCATTAAAGCAGGGTTCCATCCATTTAAAAGTCAGCAGCTACAAAAAGTGTAGCTGCTGACTTTTAATAATCAGACACTCACCTGTCCCATGGTCCAGCGATGTGAGTGCAGGAAGCCTCGCTCCTCTCCCCTCCTCTCTGCAGAGCCGGCATTCTAACTGGGAGCCGCGCTGCACGCTGTGAATGGCCGGGCAATCTTCTGGGACATGTCCCAGAAAATTGCAGGGAGGCAGGGGGTAGAGGTGATCTTCCGGGCGGCCTTCAGGGAAGTGGGAGCTGGGTGCCTCTAAAAATAGGGTACCTGCCCCCCCCCCCCCCCCCCCAAAAAAATGACATGCCAAATGTGGAATGTCAGGGGTCACCACCCCTCGAAGTGGAAATTCCAACATTTTTGGGTGGAACGCCGCTTTAATGTCTAAACCGCTGTCAACAAAAGTGAGTACACCCCAAGTGAAAATGTCCAAATTGGGCCCTCCCCGGTGTCATGTGACTCGTTAGTGTTACAAGGTCTTAGGTGTTAATGGGGACCAGGTGTGTTCAATTTGGTGTTATCGCTCTCACTCTCTCATACTGGTCACTGGAAGTTCATCATGGCAAAGAACTCTGAGGATAAAAATTATTGCTCTACATAAAGATGGCCTAGGCTATAAGAAGATTGGCAAGACCCTGAAACTGAGCTGCAGCACGGTGACCAAGACGATACAGCGGTTTAACAAGACAGGTTCCACTCAGAACAGGCCTCGCCATGGTCGACCAAAGAAGTTGAGTGCACGTGCTCAGCGTCATATCCAGAGGTTGTCTTTGGGAAATAGATATATGAGTGCTGCCAGCGCTGCTGCAGAGGTTTAAGGGGTCAGCCTATCGGTGCTCAGACCATACACTGCATCAAATTGGTCAGCATGGCTGTCGTCCCAGAAGGAAGCCTCTTCTAAAGATGATGCTAAGAAAGCCTGCAAACAGTTTGCTGAAGACAAGCAGACTAGGGACATGGATTACTGGAACCATGTCCTGTGGTCTGATGAGACCACGATAAATTTATTTGGTTCAGATGGTGTCACGCATGTGTGGCGGCAACCAGGTGAAGGTACCAGGTACAAAGACAAGGGTGTCTTGCCCAAGCATGGTGGTGGGAGTGTCCTGGTCTGGGGCTGCATGAGTGCTGCCGGCACTGGGGAGCTACAGTTCATTGAGGGAACCATGAATGCCAACATGTACTGTGACATACTGAAGCAGAGCATGATCCCCTCCCTTCAGAGACTTCAGAGGGCAGTATTCCAACATAACGACCCCACACCTCCAAGACAACCACTGCCTTGCTAAAGAAGCTGAGGGTAAAGGTGATGGACTGGTCAAGCATGTCTCCAGACCTAAACCCTATTGAGCATCTGTGGGGCATCTTCATACGGAAGGTGGAGGAGTGCAAGGTCTCTAACATCCACCAGCTCCGTGATGTGGTCATGGAGGAGGGGAAGAGGACTCCAGTGTCAAACTGTGAAGCTCTGGTGAACTCAATGCCCAAAAGGGTTAAGGCAGTGCTGGAAAATAATGGTGGCCACACAAAATATTGAGACTTTGAGCCCAATTTGGACATTTTTACTTAGGGGTGTACTCACTTTTGTTGCCAGCGGTTTAGACATTAATGGCTGTGTGTTGAGTTATTTTGAGGGGACAGCAAATTTACACTGTTATACAAGCTGTACACATTGTAGCAAAGTGTCATTTCTTCAGTGTTGCCACCTGAAAAGATATAATAAAAAATGTGAGGGGTGTACTCACTTGTGTGTGTGTGTGTGTGTGTGTATGTATATGTGTATATATATAATGTCATTTCATTGTGGTTAAAGGGCCTGATTGCTTTCCACATCATGTCCATCAGAACAAAAAAATTTCCCCGCAATTTCAGATAAATCCAGAAAATGCCATCCAGTTATCCAAATACACGGTAATACCACCCTGAACTGATATTACCGTGTTTGGTGGATGCTGGTGAGGTAAACCGCATAAACCTTTTTTTTATATCTATGATCTGTGGCTGGTCTCATCTTAAAAAGGGAAATAGGGGAGACCAGTCTACCCATAGACAAGAATTTAAACTTTTGCAATTGGGGGGGGGGGGGGGGGGGTCATATTCCTGTATTTGGGCTATGAAAATAACTTTTAATGGCAATAACAGCATAAAATGATTTACACATTGGAATGCAATTGGACATTTGTTACAAGGCGACCATGGCTACCAGCAACAGAATGTGGAATGAAGTTTACTTCCACAAGTACAGGCGGTCCCCGGATTACAAACATCCAACTTACAAATGACTCCTATTTGCAAATGGAGGGAGACAACAGGAAGTGAGGAAATCTACCCCTAGGAAGGGAAATTCTCTCCTGTAAGACCTATCATGGGAAAAAGGTGTCTCCACTGATGCTTTATCACCAATCCTTGTTTCCACAACAACCCAAAATTTTCAAAATCCGATTGTCATAGGGACAGAAAGTGAGGTGAAATCCTGCTGAACAGGGACACAGACAGCAAATGTTACAGGGGTGTTAACCCTTCCCTATGCTATCCGAAAAATTTAAAAGTAATTTTTTTGGCTGGAGCTACACTTTAAAAATGTACCTGTTCCGACTTACAAACAAATTCAACTTAAGAACAAACCTACAGACAGTTTGTAACCCAGGGACCATCTGAGGCTTTCTTTTGATCTATCCCTCCTTCTCTATATTCTTCCTTCCTTCCTTCCTTCCTTCTCTCTATTCTTCCTTCCTTCCTTCTCTCTATTCAATGGCGGCATTACCAGGGTCGCTGCAGTTGCGACGGGGCCCGGCATTCCGCCACTGTGGGGGGGCCCCAGCGGGGTTGCTCTTCACACACGCTCTGAGCGGAGATCGTGTGTCATATAACAATAGCACAGAGAGACACCGGCGGCAGCATTAATGTTCTATTTGTCGGTCCTCTCTGGCACGGATGAGAGAGGACACACAGCTGATCTCACGGCTTTCCCTTCTCCCTCTTCCTCTCCTGTGTGCTCCGCGGGAAATGTGAGCTCTTTAGCTTCACACTAGACTGCCCGCGGAGCACACAGGAGAGGGGAGGGGGGAGAAGGGGGAGCCGTGAGATCAGCTGTGTGTCCTCTCTCATCCGTGCCAGAGAGGACCGACAAATAGAACATTAATGCCGCCGCCGGTGTCTCTCTGTGCTATTGTTATATGACACACGATCTCCGCTCAGAGCCGTGCTCTCCGGCACTGATGGGATCTAATAGCATTCACTGTGATGGGCACTGATAGCATTCACTGATGGGCACTGATAGAAGGCACTGATGGACACTGATGAGCACTGATAGAAGGCACTGATGGGCACTGATAGAAGGCACTGATGAGCACTGATAGAAGCCACTGATGAGCACTGATAGAGGGCACTGATAGAAGGCACTGATAGAAAGCACTGATAGAAGGCACTGATGGGCACTGATAGAAGGCACTGATGAGCACTGATGGACACTGATGAGCACTGATAGAAGGCACTGATGAGCACTGATAGGCAGCACTGATGATTGGGGCACTGATTATCAGTGTAAACAATTTACTGACATTCTTGACAGTCAATGGCAGTCCTTTCCTCACACAGACACACCGTGTGAGGAAAGGGCTGTGGATAACCGGCAAGTCTGTTTACATGTGATCAGCTGATCACATGGTAAAGGGCCAATGTGATTGCGCTGGATGCACGTCCCAGGGGTCATGCAGGAAGCACGGTTTTGGGAGGATGTCCATGGACACTCTCCCAAAGTTGGAAGCCCGGGGCTCGGATGGAAGGGGGGCCCATCATGGTTTCTTGCACCGGGGCCCTGAAGGTTCTAGTTACACCTCTGTCTCTATTCATTCTTTCTTTCCCTCCTTCCTCTTTTCTCTCTATTCTTTTTTCCTTCCTTCCTTCCTTTTCTTTCTTTTTTCCTTCCTTCCTTCCTTCCTTCCTTCCTTCCTTCCTTCCTTCCTTCCTTCTCTATTCTTTCTTCCTTCCTTCTTCCATTCCTCTTTTGATCTACCCTTCCTCTCTATGCTTGCTTTTTTCCCTCCCTTTGACAGGGTCTTTTCTCCTTTGTGTTTCTTGTCTGTTCATTAATTAATGTCCTCCTCCCCTCTGCAGTTTCATTCACATCAAAGTTACCTTGGATTCACCTGCATTTTTCAGGATTCAACATGCCAAGAAGACTTCACAATAGATGTGCTGGAGCTATGAAGTCAGCAGTACGTGCTCAATGAGAGCTTCACAAATCCCTTCATTGTAAAGGCCAGTAAAAATTTTGTAAACCATCTGCACAAATAAATTGCTATGCACAAAATCAGACATTACATACATTATGCCATCTGTCTCTAGCATTAAAGTGATTGTAAAATCTTAATTTCTTTAAAATAATAAAAATATGTTATACTTGCCTGGTCTGTGCAATGGAATTGCACAGAGTTGCCCCAATCCTTCTCTTCTGGGGTCCCCTGCCTTCTCTCGCTCTTTGTCTGTCTATCTCTCTCTCTGTCTGTCTCTTTCTCTCTCTCTCTCTCTCTCTGTCTCTCTTTTGGTGTCTCTCTCTCTCTCGGCAGGGCAGCACTCCTGCGCAAAATCACGTACATAATTTCTTGCACCAGGGCGTGTACCGCCGACCTGCTCCTGTGTGATTGCGATCTTTCTGAGGAGAGACAGAACAGTGGTCTGCCTATGTAAACAAGTTCTGAGAGGGGGGAAGATGGAGATCTTGTGTTCCTGCTGAGCAGGAATACAGATCTGTCTTCCTCCAGTCAAAGCATCCCCCACACATTTAGAAAGCACTCCCTAGGAGCACATTAACCCTTTGATCACCCCTGATGTTAACCCCTTCTCTGCCAGTTTCAGTGCATTTTTTTTAGCACTGATCACTGTATTAGTGTCACTGATCCCCAAAAAGTGCCACTTGGTGTCAGATTTGTCCGCTGCAATGTCACAGTCCCGCTAAAAATCACTGATTACCACCATTACTAGTAAAAACGACACCCTTTTAAGCAATATTTGGACAGAATTGGACTGCAGGAAGTAGTGTATTGCTCTCAAAATGGCAAGAAAAAGGAAATTAACAAAGGAAGACCGACAGACTATTGTTATCCTTTAAAAGTATAGGACTTTCCTTTAGAGAAATTGCCAAGAAAGCCAATGTGTAGTTTCCTACATCATCAAAAGGCACTTGGAAACTCTGAGAGGAGGGCTGGCAGAAAGCCACAACATAATCGGAAGACGAGTTGCTAAGAGTCAGCTTTACACTGATGTAAGCAAGTCTCCATTTTAACCGTGAAGAGAAGACTTTGAGCTGCAGGTTTGACAGGGTGTGTGGCTGCAAGATGGCAAAAAAAGAAAAAGAAGCTTGCCTGGACCATGAAGCACTGCCACTGGACTACTGAAGACTGGAAGAAGGTCTTATGGGCCGATAAATAAAGAATTGAGATCATGCATCAAATAGAGGAAAGGATGGCTCCTTGGTTTGTGACACCAACTGTCAAACATGGAGGAAGAAACGTGATGGTCTGGGGCTCTTTTGTCAGATCCAGAGTCGGTGACTTGCACAGAATGAGTGGCACCCTGAACCAAAACTACCACAGCATTTTGTGCATACAATACCCTCTGGAATACACCTAGTTGGTCAGGATCCAAAACATACCTCCAGGCTGTCAGAACTACCAAAGAAGAAAACGACAAGATGGTAGGCTTCAAATCAGTGTAAAACCTTTCTTGGGCAGATATAATACCCAAAAAAAACCCAAAAACAAACTGCATAGTGCTCACCTTTTTACACTTTATTTATACAGTCAAATAAAAGCAAATGCACTCATAATAAAAAAGAACTCAAGCACCAATGTTAATGAGCTCACCATTCACCGTTCTCCAACCATCCACCACTCTCTATTTGCTCCGGAACTGTAAGCTCCGTTGAACGCGTTTTGTCAGTGTGACATCATCAGGGTCATTAGGAGGTTCTATATACAGAGTAAGCAGGTGCTGAAGTGAAGACGCATGCTAAGCATCTCTGAAGCGTGTCTCCTGCGACTTCCTGTGATAACCTATTACTATTATACAATATTATTATTATGTTTTTATATTATTTTATATCAATATGTATTATGTTATTATATATCAATATATTATATATTTTTAGGTAAACCTGTGACTCGCTTACATCGACATCTAAAAACATCAAGATGTTGCAACGTTCACGGCGCAACAACGATGAAATGCTCGCTGGACAAGATCCTGAACAGCAAGTTATCAGCAAAAGAGTTTTGGATTTTCATGTTTTTTTTTCCTGGTGTGTAACAGATCTTTTCTGTTTTAATTCAGGTGCCTGGATTTAGACAACATCTGCTGGGAGTATAGTACACTGTGTAGAGTAGTGTCTTGAAAGATGTTGTGGAACTTGAAGGACATATGGAACATGGGATGTTCTTTCAACCAATTGAAGCATAGAAATACTAATTTGATTATTCGGCCTGAGAGTTTTGGATTTTCATGTTTTTTTTTTCCTGGTGTGTAACAGATCTTTTCTGGATGTGCCTGGATTTAGACAACATCTGCTGGGAGTATAGTACACTGTGTAGAGTCGTGTTGGGTAGAGTCGTGTTGGGTAGAGTCGTGTTGGGTAGAGTCGTGTTGGGTAGAGTCGTGTAGGGTAGAGAAGTGTAGGGTAGGTTAGAGTAGTGTTGGATAGAGTAGTGTTGGGTAGAAGAGGGTAGCGTTGCATAGAAAAGCATTGTGTAGAGTAGCGTGATTTTTTTTTTTTAATTGTATAAATTCAAGTTCTTTATGGGCAACTGTTCTGAGTGGAATATAATACTCTTTTGTACTGCTCTGTGTTTTGTGGTATGTCGTCTGTTCATGAGCTTGAAATTGTTCAGCTTTCTATTTCTTTGACTTCCTATATGTTGTAAAATTTGTAAAACGTTTAAGAAAAATAAAGTCTGCTTAAAAAAAGTAACCATTATAAAAGAAAACATTTACAGTACGGGAGAGCAATAAGGGCTGATGTAAAACAGAGGCCACCAGTCACCCAAGCAACAGCAACATGCACTCGGGCACCAATAAACAGTCTAGGGATTAACTTTTTGTGGTTTATTGCTTGTAGAACTTGAACAAGGGAGGGATTGGGGCATGGGATACTCTAGAAAGATTAGCAGATAGAAGACAATCTTCTCCTTGAGTAAATGGTAATATTGGACACTATTCGTTCACAGCTGAAGACCAAGTCTTTTTGGCATCTGGATACCTGGTACCAATGCACAACTGCTGGTACCCAGTGTAATCTCCAGAACACTGCATAGTCACAGTGATCAATTTAGGGTTGTTACTCACAAGTCCTGAGGACAGCTGCACACCTTCCAGCTTCCTCTATACACAATCCTGTTAGTGAGATTGTTTGTTTGTCTCTAGACCAGATCCCTTTTGGAGAAGTTCTGCAGTCAGTTTCAGGTCACTTCCAGGTCCCAGACTCACACCTACTGAGACCTTAAAAAGCAGCAACCCAGTCCATAAGCTGCTTTAGGGATAACAGCCTGCCCTCCTAAGGCTGGGCACTCTCCCAAGCCATAATGTTTCCACCTCCGTGCTTGACTGTAGGGATGGTGTTCTTAGGGTCGTAGTCAACATTTTTCTTCCTCCAAACATGGCGAGTCCCCTTCCTCAAGAAGGCACATTTACAGTCAGGCCAATGAACATCTAAATGATTCAGAGAAGGATTGGGAGAAAGTGCTGTGGTCAGATGAGACCAAAGTTGAGGTTTTTGGCATTAACTTGACTCGCTGTGTTTGGAGGAAGAAAAAATGCTGACTACGGGCCTAAGAACACCATCCCTACAGTCAAGCACAGAGGTGGAAACATTATGCTTTGGGGCTGTTTCTCTGCTAAAGGTACAGACCGACCCTTCCGTATTGAGGGGCCAATGGATGGGGCCATGTATTGTAAAATCTTGGATGAGAACCTTCTTCCCTCAGCCAGAACACTGAAGATGGGTCATGGATAGGTCTTCCAGCATGACAATGACCAAAACATACCGCCAAGACTACAAAGGAGTGGCTCAGGAAGAAGCACATTAAGGTCATGGAGTGGCCTAGCCAGTTTCCAGATCTTAATCCTATAGAAAATTTATGGAGGGAGCTGAAACTTCGAGTTTAGAGAAGATCTGTAAAAAAAGAGTGGATCAAAAGATGAGATGTATGCAACCTGGTTTACCAACTACAAGAAACGTCTTACCTCTGTGCTTGCCAACAAGGGTTTCTCCACCAAGTACTAAGTCATGTTTTGCTTGGGGATCAAATACTTATTTCACTCACTGAACGGCAACTTACTTTATAACATTTGTATCTTTTGTATTTTTTCTGGATGTTAGATTGATATTCTGTCCCTATCATTTAAAATACACCTATGAGTAAAATTACAAAAAAATAAAGGGTCTATAACTGTACTTTTATGGTAACAAGGGGCTTAACATAGGCAGGCTAATTCTAATCAGGACTCGAAAGAATGCAAACATGTAATGAAAACATTATTAGTGCCGTGTGCAATACATAAAAAATTGAATACAATAATATACACATTTCCTTTAAAATTTCCTCTCTTTTCATCACTAACCATACCTGCTATCAACTTTTACCTGGAACCTCCACACCCTTAGGTGGAGGTAGTCCTGTCCAAAGAGGCAAACCCCATTGTGGGGAATATAATAGCTAAACAGCTTTTTCATTCCAAAATGACTTTTCATTGTGAAAAACAAATTGGCTGTACACTCCTGTGGCCAGAATGGCCTTCTAGTTTAATTGTGGACATGCTGAGTTATTAGCATAGGTATATACAGAAAATTATACATAAAATGGAAGATGTATAAAAGACAATATGACTTCAACATGGCTGAACTACTTTTTTAAATTGCATTAAATATATATATATTTATCCTTTACAATTAAAGCATTTAAATAAATAGTACCCCAAACTGTGATTCCAAGAGGAAAACAAATCAAACACAGAGATTTCTTTAATTTAGTAATTTTTGCAGTGTCTGGTGTGAATCCAGATGACTTTTCCTTCAAGTTTTGCAAAGCTGTACATGAATAGACGTTGTATTGTCTCCAAACATTTCCATATATATATATATATATATATATATATATATATATATATATATATATAAAGATCTCCTAACAATCCACAAGTCACCTGACTTTAGTTTATGAGATCCTTCCAAACTGTTAGGATCTGGAATTGGGGAGAAAGCACATAAATGAGTTTGTCAAAAACCTTAAAACAGGGGTCGGCGCACCTGGCACTCCACCACTAAATGTCTAGCCCGTCAGTGCCCATGATTAATTCACGGGCACCCGGCCTGCGGACATTTTCGCCGCTGTCTTCTTCATTGGACGGTGGCGAGCGGCCAGTATTACAGGGCTGGACGGGGGCGGGAACCACTGGAGTTAACTTTTTACATAAACAGTAGGTGATCGGTTGCCGGGCGATCCTAGTAACCAATCACCAGCCTGTTAATGTGAAAAGTTAACTTCAGCAGTTCCCACCCCCATCCAGACCTGTGAAGCCAATCTCTGCTCTACTGTACACCTGTGTAAGGTAGGAGAGTTCTACCTACACAGTGTATTTTTGTGTGTGGGGGGTGGGGTGCAGGGGGACCCCATCACCCCTAGGGACAGGGACCCCTTCTCATTTGGGGACAAGAACCCCTTCTCAAATGGGGACAGGGACCCCATCACCCCTGAGGACAGGGACCCCTTCACCCCAGGGGACAAGGGACCCCATCACCCCTGGGGACAGGGAATCCTTCTCCCCTGGGGACAGTGACCCTTTCTCACTTAGGAACAGGGACCCCATCACCCCTGGGGACAGGGCCCCCATCTCCCCTAGTAAGGGGGACCCCATCTCCCCTAAGGGCAGGAACCCCATTTTCCCTAGGGAGAGGAACCCCATCTCCAGAACATGCTGGCTGGCAAGGCTGGTGTCAGCCACCCTTGGGTGCCAGGATGGGGAGGGGTTGTAAAATCCAAATCCCCAGCCACATGCTTCCTCAGGGTGAACTGGCTTTGTATTAGTGAAGCACCTTAAATTGAGGTAAACCTGTACTGTAATTATTACTATGTTAGAATTATTATTATCTTAATTAATTAGCAGGGGAATGTGGCCCTCCATGCATTCACATACATTGAATCCGGCCCTTAAGTGGAAAAAGGTTGCTGACCCCTGCCTTAACCACATGCCACCCGCCCACTGTCAAATACAGCTGCAGCTCTCATTCTGAGTGGACGTCATATGACAGCACCCAGAACGGCCACTCTCGCATGCCCCCAGGGGCGCGGCGATCGCGGCTGCACCGTGTTGCTAGGACTTGGCGCGACCCTGATCTCTGTAAAGAGCCGCGGCTCGTTAACCATGTGATGGGCTGTGTCCAAACACAGCCAGTCACATGTAAACACACAGATGCCAGTAATCGGCGCTCCTCACCTCACACTGACAGAGTGTGAGGAGAGGAGAGCCAATCAGCGGCATCTCCTCACAGAGGACATCTAGGCATATAATAAGGGCACTGATAATCAGTGCCCTGATTACAATAAAGCGCCCACAGTGCAAGAAGTGTGTGCCCACCAATGCCAGCAAACAGTGCCCACAAGTCCCAGAAATCAGTACCCATTAGTGATGCCAGTCAGTGCTGGCTATCACTGCTGCCCATCAACACCCATCACTGCTACCCATCAATGCCACCCATCAGTGCCGCCTATTTGTGCTGCCTACAAGTGCCGCCTATGAGTGCTCATCAGTGCCACATATAAGTGCGGCATATTAGTGCCTCCTCATCAGTGCCACCTAATCAGTGCCCATAAGTGCCACCTCATCAATGCCCACCATTTCAGCCTATCAGTGACCATCAGTGCCCCCTCATCAGCGCACATCAGTGAAGGTGAAATATTACTTAGTTACAAAATTTACTGACAGAATAAAAATATTTTTTTCAAAATTGTTGTTTTGTAAAAAATAAAAAACCCAGCAGTGATTAAATACCACCAAAATAAAGCTCTATTTGTGTGAAGAAAATGATAAAAAAATTTGTTTGGGTACAGTCTAGCATGACCGCGCAATTGTCATTCAAAGTGCGACAGAGCTGAAAAATGGCCTGGGCAGGAAGGGGGTGTAAGTGCCTGGTAGGCAAGTGGTTAAATACCACCAAAAGAAAGCTCTCTTTGTGCAAAGAAAATGATAAAAATTTCACATAGTTACAGTGTCACAGCGCTGAAAGCTGAAAAATGGCCTGGTCAGGAAGGGGGTGTAAATGCCCTGTATTGAAGTAGTTAAAAGATCAGCAACATTTTCTATGAGATCCGAATGGAGGACTTCAACTGCTGAAACAAATATAAGCAATTGAGCAACGCACTCCCAAACCAAATCTCATAGGGAGAGAGTCCAATATCCCCTTAAGACAGTGGTTCTCAACTCCTGTCCTCAGGACCCACTAACAGGCCAGCATTGCAAGATAACTGAAATACATCACAGTTGATATGATTTGCTGCTCAGTAATTGCAGTATTCCAGTCTGCATCTACTAATGCATCTGCATTAGTGGGTCCTGAGGACAGAATTTGAGGACCGCTGCCTTAGGGGCTTAATAAAATATAAGAAAACATTCAGGTAATAGTTTTCTAGTTTCTCTACTTTTTCCACTACATTGTAGAGAGTAGAGGGTGTAAGATAAAACTTCTAGTAAGGACTCTCCCATAAAAATATTTCCTCTGTTACTCTCTGTAGATTCAGGCACTCTGTACTTACAAACTACTTCTGATAACACTTTTTACTGTGGCCTTTGCAGTAGCATTTGCCATTGGACATCCAGAAAACATGTCCATACGGACAAAGAAATGCATATTCGTAAGATCCTGACTTGGGCGTCTGGATATCTTTTTGTAATCTCTGGAAGGGATGTTCAGCTTTTGGTAACACCTTTGGTAACAAGTAAAACAAGAAGCGGTATATTACCATTTTCCCCCAAAAATAAGCCCGGGTCTTATATTCATTTTGGCAACAGAAGACCCAGTAGGGCTTATTTTCGGGGTAGGGCTTGTCATGTGCTGTCTTCTCTCCCCATCTCCCTCCCTGCCTGTCAGGAATCCCCAGTGGCCAGTGGAACTGAGTTAAAAGTGCTTGTAAAATCCTAAAAACCGTGCGTGTTTCTGTAATCTAATTGTGATAAATACCTTCTTATAGCGCTTTCTTGACCCGACTGATCAGTCTTCCCCACTCTGAGCACTGCAGAGGGAGGGGGCCCCGAGATCCCCCGCTGGCAGTAGAGGAGAGCAGCGGGGGATCAGCTGAGCGCCTTTTGGCACTACCATTGCCCTCCTGATCAGTCTTCCCCGCTCCTAGCACTGCAGGGGGGGGGAATTATTTGAGCGCCGAGCGGCGCTGTAACGAACAAACATACTCAGTTTACATTATATAATACAGTGCATTTTAGGATTCTACAACCCTTTTAAACTAGGGCTTATTTTCAGGGTAGGGCTTATATTGCAGCACTCCCCAAAAATCACAGTAGGGCTTATTTTTGGGGTATATCTTATTTTCGGGAAAAAATAGTATAAAAACAACTGTAGTGAACCCTGGCGCGATCCCACGCTCATTTACTAAGGCAGCCATAACTGCTTGTGACTGATGACACTGTCCATGTGTCAAGCTGGAGGGAAAATAGTGGCTGGCAGACATAAAAGATCACCTTTTTACAAAGTCCTGTTTCATAAGTTTCCCCCTGTGGGCTCTTTCTGGGGTCCTTAAAGTTTAATTGTTAATCCAAGCTCTACTGGGCTAGAAATAGGGTGGAATCTGTGAGTTGCGCAGACCCAGCAAGTTCTCAGGGCTGTAATGCAGCATCCTTAGTCGCCTGGTCTGCTTCCAATGTGCGAGTTTTAAAGTTAGTATGGCTACCTTAGCAAGAAGCTGGAAGGCTGAAGACAGCCAATCAATTAACTTAGCATGCTTGATTGGCTTTCTTGCCGAAGTAAAAACAAACTTCTGGCCATTCTAATGGATCCAAAAGCTCTCTAATTCTCTACTATAAATATATACTCTTTGGATAGCTCACAGGCTTTGCTAAAGCATGGAGCTCTGCTTTTTGAGCTGGAGAAGAAAGATCCAATGACTACTCTGACTCTATGTAGTTTATCACCCATCTGGGTGATGAACTGCATAGTTAGTAAGGGTATTGCCATCCTCAGTATAAAACCGGGATCAAATCTACAAAAAAATCAAATTTTTGGGTCCTCAAGGAGTGTGTCCTGCACTGGGCTCACAGCAGCTGATTCCTACATCATCAATTAACACATGTGGTTTTTCTTTGTCACCAGCCCCTCCAATAGAGGCAATAAGGTGGCTGGATTCAAATGTATGCATTTTGCATTGTTGGATTTGTTTATAAACAACAATACAAAATCATATTTTGAACCTTTCATTAGACAAATTTTTAGTTAGCTGTTTGCAATATTTACTGTGCAGAATGTGGGACCATTAAAAGTTAAATAACTGACCAAAATAATGTCTGTAAACTTTGTCCAGTAGCACCTTGCTACTACTACTCTGATATATCGGGGTGAACCCTTCATTACTGGGTCCAGTTTGCATAAATATATTACAATGTTTTTCTATCATACTGTTTGTGTAAGAACTCCAGTTTTATGTTTAAAAAAAAATAACCTTTTCCTAGCAATATAATTTCTGATTGTTTACTCTGTTGTTAGTTTTAGCAAGATAACACAAGTCCTTAGTTTCCATCTGACATTTTCCTGATGTCATAACATAATAAATGATAACAGTATCGTGCAATCATGCAGAAATGTCCATCAATTCAAACTTTGCTTCAGCCTGACCACTGCACTTACAAGAAAATGGGGCACACAATTTCACAATCCACACATTCTGCTTTGGATTTCAAAAATAAAAATCAAATAAAAACAAAAAGTACCAACAATCTGCATATGAGAGAACAGAAAAACATCAGCCAGATCAAAAACTATATAACAGCTGGCTGCAGGTGGCATCTATCCTAAGAGGGCATGATGGGTCTGTTATATTTTAATTTTATTTATTACTCTCACATCATGGACTGCACATCAAGTTATTATCAGACCTTTAGATTTAATTTTTGTAGAAAAACTTCTTATGTATCCCATCCATCTTGGCTTTGTTAAATATTATGACGGCAGTATTCTAATTAACAACGTCATCTTAATCTAAAGTAACCTCATATTACAAATTTTCCCAATAACCTGTATTTGATTTCCAACCAAAAGTTGTCTAAACCAATTAAATATATCTATATTATTAATAAAATTGTTAACATAATTTCAAAAATGAATACTCAAGTCATAATCTCAATATCACACCGTAATTCTAATATATCTTCACAGATATATCTCCCTGAAAGGAGGACATTTTACCTAATTTCCCTTTTTTAAATGCACTGTTTCCACTATAAGGCTTCATGTACACTGCTGCTGGTAAACGGACGTTTAGGAGCAGTTGGGCGTATTTGTCAGCTGTCCCTGAACTCTCCTCTATGTTATCTTATCCGTACATGTACACAGGGTTATTTAAAGTTGTTTCCAGGCAGTTGAGTTTAGAAGCATTTTTTTGGAAAGCAAAGCATTTAGGGCGGATGTTCAGAGGCATTTGAAACGGCAAACGCCTATAACAGCTTGTAAACACGTGGAAACTCGCGTTTAGCCACGTTTCGTTTACAGGCGGTTTTTAATTTTTTAAAAACGCAAACGCTAAATGCGGCAAAACGGACGTTTTTAAACATAAGTTACTATCTGTGAAGTTAAATCATTCGGGAGAGGTTGTAAAACTTCCAGTGTACATTAAGCCCTAAAGGATATTTAATTTGTGTTATACATGTTTAAATGTAACCTTAATTTTACCATGTTTGGAAAACAGATTCAAAATAATTTTGATTACATTGTTTATCATTAGATTAATTAACTTGGCATATTTTACTACTCGTAGTGCTCTCATGACCTTGCCAACTTATCATTGATGTCTCATCCCAGCTACATTCTTTCATGAGACAGAGAAAAGGGAGGGGGGCAAAGGAGGAGGGTCACGTCTGCACAGAACTAACATGACACACACACAAGATGTAGAACTAAAGGTTCCAGCATTCACACACATACACGATTATCTCTCTAAAATCGCTTACATTTTTCCCATTTGTACACAGCACATGCATATCATTCTATTACTTTCTTTTAACTCACTTTAATATTTCCCTGCTTAAATTAGTTTTACCTCCCTAAATTCTGCTTTCCTTATTTTGTTCTAATATCCCTTGCATCCCATGTATTGTAATCCCATACTTAACTTAAACTAGCTTTTATGATCAGACGGGCAGCCATAGTGCTCATCCCATCTTCCCTCTCTGACAACTTATAAAGTATTCTGTTTTGGCTCTCATTTCTCTGTTTTGGCTTGTTCCCATGTTTTTTAGACCTTACTAGTTGTAGTGCCTGACTCTAAATTCATCCCACAACTTAACATCAAAATTTCCCTTTCTGTCTAGTGTTAACTTATCTGTCACCTTTGATCCATCCTGCTCACATAGATAGCTGTTCCTCTAGCTATTTATCTGCATGATTCTTAGTCCCTGTGGACTTGGTAACCCTGTTACCCATTGTGGATCCCTGTCCACTTTAGCCATCTATCTAGAGGCTCAGTAAAGGCGGAACCGCATCTTCGGTTCATATATTTTCTAGAGCTCCTTGTGCGCTGGGCATTTTTGAGGGTCTCTTACCCTTCATTCCCTTACTTAAAGAGGAGTTTCAGCCATTTCTGTGTTTATTAAAAGTCAGCCGCTACAAAAAGTGTAGCTGCTGACTTTTAATAAACACACACTCACCTGTCCCATGATCCAGCGATGCGGCCACCTGAAGCCTTGCTTCTCTCAATCTCCTCTCCGTGGCGCCGGCATTGCAAGTGTGGGCACCCGGCTGTGACAGCTTGCGGCTTCACAGCTGGGTGTACACTGCGCATGCGCGAGTCGCGCTGCGTGTTCTGAATGGCCGGGCAATCTTCTGGAACCTGTGACATGTCCCAGAAGTTTGCAGGAAGAGAGGGGGCCACGGCGCTCTGAGCAGAAGTGGGAGATGGGTACCTGTCGAAATTAGATACCCGCTCCCCCCCCCCCAAAAAAAAAAATGACATGCCAAATGTGGCATGTCAGGGGGGCAGGACTAGTCCTTAGAACGGAAGTTCCACTTTTGGGTGGAACGCTGCTTTAATTTAATGCCCATAATGACTGGCCAGTCTTTTTCTCTTCTCTACTTGTACCTATACCCTCTTGCCTCAACTACTATTACAACAGATGTGTACTTCATAATACCTGTGAACAGCACTATTCTTCCTTTTCTTATCTATAACACTCCAATGGACAGTAGACAGTAATGAGTCTGACGACATAACATATAACCACCAATCAATACAGTTTGATTACGGAGAGTAAAATAGGTACCTTTTGTCCCGAAAATGCCTTACCGATCAAGGACGTCTGATAACTCAAATGTAAGCAAAGGGCTTACCTCAGCCGGCTGATTATCTGAAATTCCCGGATCGTCTCAAGCTCCTCATTTTGGATTCTCAGGGTCACCTGTAAATTCCCTCCTAGGCAAAGCTCGCCATCTGTTCTGGATATTTTAGAGATAGGCAACTACTATCCCCATTATGATTAGTGGTTCCAAATTAATAATAACTACTGCAGTAGGGAACAGACACAAAAGATACACTCAGAATTTTTCCAAATAACTGTTCTGCTTTATTTGAAGCAATTGAAGGTTTTTATACACATGATTACGTAGGTATCACATTAATATTACAATTGTACTTTTATGGTAAAAAGGGGCGTAACATAGGCAGGCTAATTCTAATCAGGACTTGAAAGAATGCAAACATGTACTGAAAAAATTATTAGTGCCGTGTGCACAGTGAGTGCAGTGTGCAATACATGCAAAATAGAATACAATAATATACAGAACTTACAAATTTCCTTTACAGTACCCAAATTAAATGTTATCATCTTTTGAGACAGAGGGAGCTTTCTTTTGGTGGCATTTAATAACCACTGGGTGTCTTATGCCATAGAAAGGAAAAAAAGACTGAAAACTTTGGAAAAAAAGAAAGTTTTTCTTAGTTTCTGTTATAAAATGTTGCAAACAAAAAATCTTTCTTCATAAATTTAGGCCAAAATGTATTCTGCTACATTTCTTTGGTAAAAATAACCCAAATCGGTGTATGTTTTATAGTCTACAAACTATGGGAAATATATTTGAAAATGAATCAATCCTGATGTACTGACTCGTGTCTTGAGACCATTAGACCTCTCTCACACTGGGGAGCTTTGCAGGTGCTATAACGCTAAAAATAGCTCCTGCAAAGTGCCCTGAAAGAGCCGCTGCTGTCTCTCCAATGAGAAAGCCCCGAGGGCTTTCAAACTGGAGCGGTGCTCTGGCAGGACTCTAAAAAAAAAAATCTTTGGAGCGGTGTATACACCGCTCCTTCACCACTCCTGCCCATTGAAAATGGGGCAGCGCGGCTACACCGCCGGCATAGCGCTGCTGCACTGCTTTGCGGTGGTTTAACCCTTTCTCAGCCGCTAGCAGGGGGGGGTAAAAGCACCCCGCTAGTGGCCGAATAGCGTTGCGAAATTGAAGGTAAAGCGCCGCTAAAATAGCGACACTTTACCACCGTCGCACCCACCGCCCCACTGTGAAAGGGGTCTTACACTTGGCCACTGCTGAATGAGGTTCGATCGTACATCTTCATCACTAAATAAACTCTCAGGCCTTGTTTAGACTAACAGTTGGGGGCATTAAAAACATGTAAAGCTGCATTTGTAGTGCCCCGACCCAACACCTCCCCCCACCCCCCTCATCCTTTGAGATACAATGGCAGCAAACGGTGGTGTTCCCATGCGATGTTCCATGCCAAAGGCAAAAATTACATTTTGCATTTGGGGGCTTGCTGTGAATTAGGAAGTGCTGTAGATATCCTGCACTAGCATGCACTATGCATGGTTGGGCGTGTTTGATCAGACAGGCAGTGAGGAAGCATTACTGTGCCTCCTTACTGCCTGTAAAACTGCTACATTTTCAGAGAAGTGTAGTTGTAGACCACCACCTTCTAGTAATTTGGTGGTTACATCCCTCACTGGCTGCTGTCCTCTTCTCCCTGGCTACCTCCAGGTGCTTAGTTTTCGGCCTCTTGGCTGAGTGTGGAATGATGTAATCCCATGCATGTGCACAGGAGTCAGTCATTCTGGCACAACTTGAGTGCGTCAGGTATGCACAGCTCAGTGTGTATTCAATAGAAGACTGTGAGCAGGCAGGTAAGTGTTTGCTACTGCAGAAGAGACATTGCATGCCTCTTCTGCAATGAACAGGTGCCTGCTCATAGTTTAATGCTTAAAGTGTTCGCCTTTTCAAAAAAAATGAAAAGGTGAATTATTGCTATACACCCTCCCAATTCCCCACTGTATTTACCTGCCTGGGTAATGAGCTGTCAGTGTCCATGCAGCTGGTACAGCAGTCCTGGGATTTGAAATCCCCTATTCTTTTCCCTCTCTCTCTGCACAGCACTTGGGGCAGAACAGAGTGATACTTGTGCCAACATTGACCAATTAGAATTACTCTGTTCTGCTGCACAAAGAAGGGGGAGAAAAGCAGGATTTCAAATCCCTGGACTACTGCATGGGCACTGACAGCTCATTACCCAGAAAGGTAAGTACAATGGGGGGGGTGGGGATGTACAGTGTTAGTTCTCCAGTTAATTGTTCCTTTAGGGCCCTTTTCACACTCGCCAGGCTCCTCTTTACTCTGTTGTTGAGTCAGAGCGGGCGGATGAAAGGTCTGTGTCTGCTCAGTTTATGCAGAGCGGATACAGACACAGCCCGTTCTGCTCTATCCTCAGTCGGATGTAAATGGGACTGGCTGTCTTTTTTACACCCGACTGGCTTCCCCTTCTGTTTGCTTTTGCCATATTGGATTGGAGGTAGGCGGGTGTGAAAGTCAGTTTACATCCGCTGCTTCATAGAGGAGAACAGAGGGTCCAATTGGGTCCACCTGAAAAAAAAAAAATAAACAGATGATCTGACCTCTCATGTAAGAGAGACCTAAAGGTGAACTGACACTTTAAGTTTAGTTCCTCTTTAAACTCATCTCTAGCACCGACACACATGAGTGTGCTTATGTCTTTGTTTCCAGGAGGGCCTTAAACCCACGTGCACATTAAAATTGACCATTTTTTTTCGATTGCAACACAGTGCAGGGGTCTACAGAAGTTTATGTTGTGGTGCATCAGATTTAAGGGCATTTTTTTGAATTTCCATGTGCGTGAGGGCCAATTAGATATGCAAAATGCATGTGCAATGTGGGTGAGCAGCATGTGCTGACCTGCACTGCAATTCATATCTGCACACACAGTCACATGCATAGAGCCTACATACAGTATAGTGAGTACACCCCTCACATTTTTGTAAATATTTTATTCTATCTTTTCATGTGACAACACTGAAGAAATGACACTTTGCTACAATGTAAAGTAGTGAGTGTACAGCTTGTATAACAGTGTAAATTTAATGTTCCCTCAAAATAACTCAACACACAGCCATTAATGTCAAAACCGCTGGCAACGAAAGTGAGTACACCCCTAAGTGAAAATGTCCAAATTGGGCCCAAAGTGTCAATATTTTGTGTGGCCACCATTATTTTCCAGCACTACCTTAACCCTCTTGGGCATGGAGGTCACCAGAGCTTCACAGTTTGCCACTGGAGTCCTCTTCCACTCCTTCATGATGACATCACAGAGCTGGTGGATGTTAGAGACCTTGGGCTCCTCCACCTTCCCTTTGAGGATGCCCCACAGGTGCTCAATAGGGTTTAGGTCTGGAGACATGCTTGGCCAGTCCATCACCTTTACCCTCAGCTTCTTTAGCAAGGCAGTGGTCGTCTTGGAGGTGTGTTTGGGGTCATTATCATGTTGGATTACTGCCCTGCGGCCCAGTCTCTGATGGGAGGGGATCATGCTCTGCTTCAGTATGTCACAGTACATGTTGGCATTCATGGTTCCCTCAATGAACTGTAGCACCCAAGTAGTGCCGGCAGCACTCATGCAGCCCCAGACCATGACACTCCCACCACCATGCTTGACTGTGGGCAAGACACCCTTGTCTTTGTACTCCTCACACACACACTGGACACCATCTGAACCAAATAAGTTTATCTTGTTCTCATCAGACCATAGGACATGGTTCCAGTAATCCATGTCCTTAGTCTGCTTGTCTTCAGCAAACTGTTTGCAGGCTTTCTTGTGCATCATCCTTAGAAGAGGCTTCCTTCTGGGACGACAGCCATGCAGACCAATTTGATGCAGTGTGCGACGTATGGTCTGAGCACTGACAGGCTGACCCCCCACCCCTTCAACCTCTGCAGCAAAGCTTGCAGCACGCATATGTCTATTTCACAAAGACAACCTCTGGATATGACGCTGAGCACGTGACCTCAACTTCTTTGGTTGACCATGGCGAGGCCTGTTCTGAGTGGAACCTGTCCTGTTAAACCACTGTATGGTCTTGGCCACTGTGCTGCAGCTCAGTTTCAGGGTCTTGGCAATCTTCTTATAGCCTAGGCCATCTTTATGTAGAGCAACAATTCTTTTTTTCAGATCCTCAGAGAGTTCTTTGCCATGGGGTGCCATGTTGAACTTCCAGTGACCAGTATGAGAGAGTGAGAGCGATAATACCAAATTTAATACACCTGCTCCCCATTCACACCTGAGACCTTGTAACACTAACGAGTCACATGACACTGGGGGGGGGGGATGGCTAATTGGGCCCAATTTGGAAATTTTCACATAGGGGTGTACTCACTTTGGTTTTCAGTGGTTTAGACATTAATGGCTGTGTGTTGAGTTATTTTGAGGGGACAGCACAATTACACTGTTATACAAACTGTACACTCACTACTTTACATTGTAGCAAAGTGTCATTTCTTCAGTGTTGTCACATGAAAAGATATAATAAAATATTTACAAAAATGTGAGGGGTGTACTCACTTTTGTGAGATACTGTAGGTCAGACCTGCAAATGGTGCTTGTTCACATCTGTGCAAAATGCACTGCCTTAGAAAGTACCTATCTGTTGTGCCAACATGTGTCAAAGGGCCTATTGAAGACAACGGCAATGTGAATCCATGCAAATGGAAAAGTGTGAATGGGGGGAAAGTTTTTGCCCCGAAGTGGTGGAAGTCATGGACGGAGCCACACGTGGAGTCCATGCGGTGAGGACATTCCTTTGATCTGACTCTCCTCCTGCTCCCCTCGCAGTTACGTCTGCATTGAAGAAGTGCATTGAAGAATTGTGTGGCTGTTTGACGTCAGTCAGAAAGGAGCTCGGGCAGATTATTAGCATTAAATTAGGCCGCTACCAAGTAACCCTCACAGTCACTTTTCCATCTCTATCCTCGTCTGTCACTCCGCCACCTTCTGTCTCCTCTTTTGTCTGAAAGCTGAAAATGACTCCAGCTGAGCACAACGACTTTGTGTGAGTCCAGGAGGTGAAAGGCGGCATACAGATCTGTGATACTTATTACCGCACACAGACATACTCCTCTCCTGTGATCAGCATTTCTGTGTCTCCCAATCAGATGTTACGGCTATGGCACACATTCCACCACCTGATCGGCCTGTCGGTAACAGTCAGAGCCACTATTGCTGTGTACGAGGTTTGTGGTTACATGCAGTTACATTCAAGGGGCATAGGCAAAAGGGAAGGTACATGTGCATTAGTTCTGTGCAAATTCTGCAAAAAATCAAATGTTTTCAAGGTCTTTTCCTGTGTTGGATGAATATTTTTCATTGATTTCCAACGGGAGAGATCGCATTTAACCACTAGATAGTGCTAGGTATCATAGGATTTTCCTATGATACTTACCACCATCTAGTGGCCAAAAGCGATATTTTTCCATTTAAAATAATACTTCACGCCATCTAGTGACCAAATGTTGTATTTTCTGTTTTAAATCAATGAAAAGCATTTGACAATTACAAAGCCTAATAATCAGTTTGTTCTCCACTGGTATAAAACAAATGTACATGCACTTTACCCCCTACATTGGTACTGGGTACTAAAAATTGGGTCAAGGCATAGACGTCAAGACCCAAATAACCACCCTAATGGGGCTCCCGTGGCTTGTACCGTATATCAAGTAAAAAAAAAAAAAACATGTAAATTATAGTTTATTATTATACAAAAACCACAAGTTACAAAAACTTCCACAAATTAAGTTAAAAAAAAATTAAATCATGATACCCTTCACCATAGCCCAGTTAAAAAGGCAATGTTGTCTTGGTCACAAAAATTGTCCGGATGCTACAGTAGTTCCTGTCTATGAAAAATGCAACCCAAAGCATACTAGATAAACAATTCCAAAATGGGTTGCTCCGAAGTCAAACACAGTACCCAGGAGATTAAGATGTAAAACACACTTTTGATATTCACTCTTCAATACACCAACACAATGGCATTGAAAATCAGAAGGGCATCACAAACAATAAGACTCTCAAAGTTCTCTCAATAAATAATATATGTAAAGTGTGTCCTTTGGAGTCCGTCTTTCTGAAATTACAAAAGGATAGCAGTGATAAGCAAGCCAGCAAAGCAAATAAAGCTTGCAGTGCATCAAAGTTCTATAACTTTAAGCAGATTGTGCTCAACCGACTAGCGGAAAGATTATTAGCTTAATTCAATTAGGAAATCTCCACTTCATATCCATGCATTAATTGGTTAAAGAACTGAGGCTCATCACTGCAGGGAAGCAATCAACAGAAATAGCAAAGAGTCATTCAGACAGGCGGCACTAAAACTTAGCATGGAGCAGCCACAGAGCATAGGAATCAGCATAGTCATCACATAACATGCACAAGGATTCAGGCTGGTAGGCAACGTAATCACTCCACCTGCCACCATGGTCTTGCACAGCTTCCTCTTACCATTTCCAGACCTCCAAACAATAAGCATATAAGCTCAAGCTTTAGCGCGTTGGGTAACTGCCCTAGCTCGTCCTGACGAAGCTGAGGTATGCCTGTGTGGAGAAACGCGTTGACTTCATCAGGCTCTGCTGCCCTGACATCACAGTGGCCACACACCCAGCATTCCCGGGACCCTCATTAGGTGTTTACAATTGGGGGCTTGGCATCTATGCCCTGACCCAATTTTTTTGTTGTTTATAAGTACCAAATGCTATTCCAGCAGGTGTATTTATAAAATTAGCCTAGCGAAAGTGCATGTACATTGGTTCCATACCTGCAGGGCAGGAATTGATTGTTATTTTATAATTACACCTTTTCTTGTACAGTACCTGTCAAATGCTTTTTCATTGATTTTAAAAAGAAAATGCCTTGGCCCCAACTTTTTTTTTGTTATAGGTTGATATGGTCACGGGGGCTACACTTATATTTCCCGTGAGCTGACATACTGTATTGAATGGACTCTTACCTCTGTTTTTTGTAATTTAGGGCACTGGGTACTTTTAAGTATATTCCCATCACACTCCTTTCTGGATACAACTGTCAGGGCTGGGCTCAGCCCTTCCCTCTCTAAGCTGGCCGCTCAGCTGTTGGTTAATTGCCAGCTCCCATTTCTCTCTCCACAGTTACTCACCTGTTGATGATATCCTGCTCGTCAGTCCTGCCTACTTAAGCTGTCCAGTCCAGAGCAGCTCTGCCTTCCCCTTGGTCACATCACAAGAAACTATCTCCTGCGTTCCTGTTTAAAGACTGGCTTTGCTGACATCCCTTCTGGCTCCAGATCCTGCTTGCTGTTCCACTACTTTGATCCCTGACTTCTGGCTTGGCTGACTATCCGTTCCGGTTACTGAACTTTGGCTATGTTTTGACTATGTTTGTTCTTTTTACTTTTATTATTAAACAAGTGTGATTTAACTGTACTTCTGTATCAGTCTGATTTCATGGTTTCTGACAACAACCTGAAGAATAAGGGTCCTGCAGTAACAACCAGCTGGTTTGTCAACACAGAAGGAAGTCTATGTTACCAGCACACCTTGGATCCATGATTAGTCCAAGCATGGGATGACATGGTTGACAATAGGAGTCCTGTGTAATTTTGAAATGTTGCATCTGCACCTATTGTGATGTGATGGCTTTAATACATTCTTGGACTACATGTGGCTCCATAGTGTGCTGGCAACATGTGCTTTCTTCTGGCTACTTCTTCCCAATTCTCAGCCAAACACCCCTCCCCTTTCCTCTCCTTATCTTCTTGGAGGCTGGTTAAACAGTCGGGAGGGTGACTGAGGCTCTGTTGATGTTCTGTAGAGTGCAGCGGTTTTTGTAGAATGCATTTTAAGTAGCTGACAGTTTATTCACACCTGATGAGACTGGAAATGCACACAGTATAATGTAACGTTGTACATATTGTCGTGAATTGCCTCTCTGGATATAACACAGTGCAATTTTGGAGGTCTCTAAATTCAACTGACTCGATCAGGAGGTTAGCACAACCAAAACTGCAGCACACAGCACATCACTTTGATGAGGCACCAGTGTTATAAATAAATTGGTAAAGTACCGTGCAGGTCTCAGTGATTGTTTTCACTTTACCAAATATTTTTTGAAAATATCAGAACATTCTACCAAAATTTGCCAGTTGGCCAAAATGTAATGGAGTCAATAGAAAAGATGGTTTTTGGTGCAATGTGCCTTCAGTGGTTCCTGAGGGCCACAGAAGCTCCTTTCATGTATCCGGGCCAGACAACCCCAACAGTTATGTTCCAAAAAAAAAAAGTTTTTTTTTTTTTTACATTTTCCAGTTCCCTGGTGCTCAACCTGGTGCTTTTCCAAGGTGAGCAGTGATTCTGGCCAGGGTTCATATCAAAGTGCTGGATGACCAAACATTCTGAAGAATCACACAGAATGGAGATCTTTGACTAGTAATGACATCATGATCCCAGAGCCCGTTCCTGTGCATCTGATGTCAGCTCTCCTGGAACAGGCACATTGGACAACCTTCCTAGTGTGGCCCCCTTCCCAAATGCGACCCCATAGCAGCTTCTATGGCGATAGTTGTGCCACTGTCCAAAGCCAAAACTTTTCTTTAGCTGGATGGAACAAGAGAGGGTTACGACCGCCAAAAAACTTCTAGGGCTCATTTACACATGTAATCAAGGGGCAGTAACTAAAGATGGTTGTCCTGTGGTTTTACCACCCCTCTTGAGCTGCAAAGGCAGCTGGACAGGGTTGACCACATGCCTCGGTCGTGACAAATATGATGCCCCCCTGTAATGTATATCAGGCAGTACAACCGCCAACTCAACACATTCAAGTGAGAGGTGCCATCCTGCAGCTGTGTATGGCAATGGGTTAAAACAGGCAGCGAGGAGGCAACATATCGCCTTTTCACCACCTGTCAAAGGCCACAGTGGATTGCTTTGTAGAGGAGTGGCAAGGTTTGTTGCACAGGAACAAGTGTTTCCCATCACCTATCTCAGTGGCAATGGTCATCCAGCAGGGACACAGGCAGCAACAAAAACCTTGCAAAGGTTCCAATCCTTCTACACACCATCCAAAACCCCCCAAAAAATAGTTTTTGTCTTTGGACACAGGTGCTAAAATAGCTTTTATGAGTTTTGCTGCATCTCACTATTTTATTTGTTGATATTCTGTTACTTTAACATGGCAACTTTTATCTTCACCAAAGCAAATCTAGAGCCAGAACTTTTTAGTTTTGGGTGAAATGGTGAGGGGCTAAGAACTGCTGTCTGGGGGAAAGCATCCTCTCTATTTGTTTTGGTCGCCATCCAAAAGTTGTGACCAGAACAAGGAATAGAGTGAAAACTCTTTCAATGTGGGTTCTAGTTCTGGTAACAGCTAAGAGAGGAATTCCCCGCCCTTTGGAGAGATTGCCTCTCACTTCCTGTTGTATCTACAGAACAGGAAGTGAAGGGAAATCTCTAATATGACGCATGAACAAAATAAAAGGGAGTTTTAACCCTTTCCTACTCTATCCAAAATTAAAAGAACTTTTGACTTTTAGATATACTTTTAGGCGGAACTCTATAATAATATATACACTATATTGCCAGTATTAGGACGCCTGCCTTTACACGCACATGAATTTTAATGGCATCCCAGTCTTAGTCCGTAGGGTTCAATATTGAGTTGGCCCACCCTTTGCAGCTATAACAGCTTCAACTCTTCTAGGAAGGCTGTCCACAAGGTTTAGGAGTGTGTCTATGGGAATGTTTGACCATTCTTCCAGAAGCGCATTTGTGAGGTCAGGCATGTTGGAAAGAAGGCCTGACTTGTAGTCTCCGCTCTAATTCATCCGAAAGGTGTTCTATAGGGTTGAGGTCAGGACTCTGTGCAGGTCAGTCAAGTTCCTCCACCCCAAACTCACTCATCCATGTCTTCATGGGCCTTGCTTTGTGCTCTGGTGCGCAGTCATGTTGGTACAGGAAGGGACCATCCCCAAACTGTTCCCACAAAGTTGGGAGCATGAAATTGTCCAAAATGTCTTGGTATGCTGACCCCTTAAGAGTTCCTTTCACTGGAACTAAGGGGCCAATCCCAACCCCTGAAAAACAACCCCACACCATAATCCCCCCTCCACCAAATTATTTGGACCACTGGCAGTTCGTGTGCATGTAAAGGCAGACGTCACAATACTTTTGACAATATAGTGTATATCTTGATAAGAACTTTCGATTCGTCCCTTGGTGGGGGCGTGGTCGGACATTCTTTCAGCTTTGAGCAGCGATCACCTAATGAGTGAGTGTTGCTCAGTCCCGGGGTACTACGTTGATCTTGTGTGATGGAGCTCCCCCTAGAGACTGAGATGGAAGTTGGGGGTAGCAATGGAGCTCGGAGAGTGTAAGTACAGATTGACAATATTTTTTTGGAGGTGGAGGGTCTCCTTCTTGATCTTTTTCGAGACACTCCAAACTTTACTGCCGCAAAGTGACAATGGATTCAGTGATTGCACCCAGATGACCCCCACCTCTATACATCCCAATGGTTTTCTGAGACAGAAATAGTCCAAATAAATAAATAAAATGTTTAACCAATCTCTTTTCCTTTTCTTTTTTTTTTTTTTCCTTTAACAAACTGTATCAATCAAGCGAATGCAGTCTGACTGCTCGGTGCTTTTTTTTAGAATTACTGTGCTGAAAATTGTCAGGCGCGTTACCCGACTCGCAGGAATAATCGCGTGTGATGTGTTAAATAAGTGCATTACAAACAGAGCGCTGCAGGTTCCAGGCAAATGTCAGAGTGTGCGCGCTCGCATATCAATGAGCATTTACCGGCATGGCGTACACTCATGCAAATGAAGGTGCCTTTGAGACGGGAATATTGATCATCTGATATTTTTCCCAAATCAAGAGAAGATTGCACATTAAAGCGGAAAGCCACGCGGCAGTCCCGTCTCATCCGAAAGATTTTTTTTTTTCAGAAAAATCCCGACTAGCTTTTTCTACGGGGATAAAAAAAAAAAAAGAAAGAGAAAATGGAGGATCACTGTGGGGTTATGTTACTTCTGGAAGCTGTAAAATACGTTAAATATTTTATGACACCGTCGCCCTGTAAATGAGCGCCAAAACGTGGATCATCAGCTAAGGCGGCGGAGAAGACTTTGAATTAGGCCGACAGCTGTGCGCACATCACTTGCGGGAACAATGGGCCCGGCGGAGGCAGATGCACGTTTATTGTCATAGATCCCGCGGCAATTACAGAGCGACAGCACGACGTGCTGATCCGTGCTGCACGATGGCGCCGGGCAGGTAATGAAGCGGCGAGATGCAGTCATTAAACCGCCACTTAAAGTTTCGAGACTCCACCAAATACGCAGAAAATGGAGAGCTTGGGGGACATCCGGAGCAGACTGGACTTAAAGGGGAACCTTGGTCTGTCTCTGCTCAGGTCGGAGACCCTGGAACACCAACACGTTCCGCGTTCTATAGAAAAGGACGCACTGTACACATTTACAGCCTCTAGATGGAGCTGTGACTTTACAGATTGTGGAGGGGGCAATTTATAGCTAAAATAACGGCTCTTCATTGCACCTCACTCTTTCTCTTTCACTTATTTCTGCAATTTAATTTATTACATTTGGAAATGGAAACTTGCGATGTTAGTTTGAAAAATATATCAAAAAAGTAGAGTGGCAGATGACGATAACACTATTCTATCAATTAAAGGGAAGAAAAATCTGCAGCTGTTGCTTTTGCAGCTTTTGCAGCTTCTGGATATTCATTTAACCTGGTTGAGGGTGAACAAACAAAAACAAAAAGTATTTCTATATGGATCATTTTTGCCGTTAGGTAAAGCAGCCTAATAAATAGGCAAAAATGTCTGGATTAATATCCCTAGTGAAAAACAATCTCAAGATATCAATCTTGTCCTTTCTATATTGGCCCCCGTAGTCTGGGCCCCCCGGAGCTCACTTGCGTCTGGAATTAGGGTCGGTTCACACTGGGGCAACACGACTTTAGCGCGACTTTGTACCGCGACTTCAACGCGGCTTCGACGCGACTTCAGCGCGACTTCAGCGCGACTTCAGCAAATTACAAGGCGACTTGAAGTCGCCTCCATGACAGGCGACTTCGCCTGTGGCCAATCACAGGGCAATCGGCTCTCTGGGAGGGAGGTGGGGAGGGAGGGGTTTTCCCTGCAAAGTCGCTTGACTTTACAGAGAGATCCGACTTGGAGGCGACTTCCATTGATTTCTATGGTACAGGTCGCCTACCAAGTCGGATCAAAGTAGTACAGGGAGTACGCTCTGAAGTCGGAGCGACTTCAGTAGCGTCTATTAAGACGCTAGCGTTCACTCCCATCGAAACTATTTTAGGTGGCAGAACAGAAAAGTAACCTTTCAAGAACAATGTGATCTTTAAAAGGTTTGTGGAGAGCAAATCAAATTTCATCTTCTATCTTCTGTACATTTGGATTCTCCGTATGAAAAAAAACTATGCTCCAGTCACATCTATACTGTTGCCTGAATATAAAGTGGACCTGTCAGTAACCCTACAGGTCTGTTATGAATAGACTCCATCAGCATCATTTTCCAGCAAAGCTCCACTTTTCATACATAAAAAATGATCTTTGAGCTCCGGTTCGTGTATTTACCCAGGCTGAGATGATGTTGCCAGTCTTCTGCAGGCAGGAGGAAGCCTTTCCTCAATCTCCTCTCCTCCAGAGAACACCCTGCAACATTGCACCTTCATAGCGCCCAATTGTCCCTGATTTCGAGGGACTGTCCCTGATTTGGAGCAATGCCCCTCTGTCCCTCTTTCCTTCTCATTTGTCCCTCATTTTGGTCTGATCTATATAGATGTATATAAAATGCATTATTTATCTATCAAAAAGTGTTTCCCCCAGCGCTAAACCTTTCATCCAATTTCTAAATTGCTGCATTTGTCAATTCCAAAACCCAATATAAAGGAATAGTATTGGCAAAAAAAAATGTACTTCTGGGTTTAACTAATCATTTTTTGTATACTTCTCCTCTAATGCCGTGTACAAACGGCCAGAGTTTTCGACCAAACTTGTCAGACGGAACGAATCCGTCGGACAATTCGACCGTGTGTGGGCTTCATCGGACCTGCAGCGGACCTTTTCTGTCAAAAACGTGATGGACTTTAAATTTAGAACAATGTTTCAAATCTTTCCGACGGACTCGAGTCCTGTTGAAAAATCTGCTCGTCTGTATGCTAGTCCGACGGACGAAAACCGACGCTAGGGCAGCTATTGGCTGCTGGCTATGAACTTCCTTGTTTTAGTCCGGTCGTACGTCATCACGTACCAATCCGTCGGACTTTGGTGTGATTGTGTGTAGACATGTCTGATTCAACAGAAGTCCGTCGAAAAGTCAGTCGAAAGTCCGGTCATGTGTACACAGCATAAGGGGGCGTGTCAAGTTTTTTTTCCTATGCCTACATACTTTTGCTAATAGGCGTCCCTCGTTCCCATCTCAAAAAGTTGGGAGCTATGCACCTTTGTAGAAAGTCAAAGGACCCTGGCACCAGGATTTACATGATTGTATCATACTGCCATCTCTAAGCCGGCATCTCAGTGCAGGAAATAGTTGATGACCATGGAAAACGCCGGAATAAACATGGCACTGTCCTTCTGGGGAAAAAAACAGGTGTCAACATAAGTACTGTGATATCTGTGAGTGGTACCCCCTGGACTAAATGTAAAAACATTTTTTGCATTAGTGCATGTCCCCTAGGTCAGTGCTCAGCCCCCCCATGTCATTTATTTGACTCCCTAGCCTAAAAACCAATAAAAAGGGTATTTTACAAATGTGCTTCCCATTGGTTTTAACCCCTTCCCAACGACTGCCTCCCAGCCCTCTAAGGGTTCTAAAAGCCAGGGATGCGGCGGCCAGCATTTGGGTCATGTGACTGCCATGATTGGCTGTCACAGTGATCACATGATCGGAAAGCTCCCAATCGCTAGTAGGCATCGGGAGCTTTCTGGTACCCGCAGCCTGCCATGCTTGGAGGGCGCTCTCAGCACTGTAAGTGGTTTACACAGGGCTGCATATATTATGCGGCCCCTCGGGGTGAAGGCCCACACACCGAGAAGCTGCAGATATGTGTGCGGCCGACTTGAAGAGGTTAATAATGTCAGGATTCGACATCTTTTGCTGAACCCCGCTCAAACACAAACTCAGGTACATTCGGTTCATCACTGCTCAGCATGGACTGAAAAATATAATTGATGACAGGTCCACTGAATATTCCAATGATTATTATTATTATTATTAATAATTATTATTATATGATTATATATTATTCCAATGAATGTATATTATCATTTAGTGCAGAATATTTGTCTGACTGGTTTTCTCTTTTGAAAACAGAGGGGTATTTGGTGCACTCAGGAGGTTGTCTCCAGACAGTAATACTAAAATAATGTAATATCAAAGGTGTAAAAGAATTGGTGGCTCCCAGCACTTCTTGTCAATTTGGGTATAGCAGGCGAGCGGGGTTGACGTCACCGATCCTGGAGTACAGCAGATGATCCTGTTTACACGAAGGGCTTCATTATGGCTATCTTGTGAGTTGCTCATTTTTTACCCTAAATAAATGGTTTATTGATTGCTGCACTTAGATGGCGCTTCTCCTTTCTCCACGGTTTGCTCTGTTAACTACTTGCTGACCAGCAGTTTAACATTTACTGTTGGCCAGCGGCTTTGTCGCCCCCCCCCCCCCCCCCCCCCCCCCGCGCACAACGTACGGGTACTCCCTGGTTTACAGGCAAACTATATTTTTTTACTTTCTGCTATAAAACATTCCCAATAAAAAAATTTACATTTCTTTATCAATTTAGGCCAATATGTATTCTTCTACATATTTTTGGTAAGAAAAAATCCCAAAGTGTATATTGATTTTTATAGCATCTACAAACTATGAGATAGATTTATAGACTATTTTTTTAAATTGTTTTTACTAGTAATGGTGGCAATCAGCGATTTTTAGCGGGACTGTGACATTGCGGTGGACAAATCTGATACTGTGACACTTTTTGGGGACCAGTGACACCAATACAGTGATCAGTGCTAAATAAAAATGGACTGTCACTGTATAAATGACACTGGCAGGGAAGGGGTTAACACCAGGGGCGATCAAGAGGTTAAGTGTGTTCCTAGGGAGTGCTTTCTAACTGTGTGGCGTAAGGATGCACTTGAGGAAAAGAGAGATCCGTGTTTAAAGCGTAACTCCACTTTTATTGAGAAAAAAAAACATTCCCCTCTGGGTGATCTATGTACATTGCAAGAATTATAACAACCTTTGTTGCAGATTCCTACATTTTGTTATTCTGAAGAAGTCCCTGTGTGTTTGTTCGTGCCTCTGTGCAGAGTGGGTCTAATGGGAGTGGTTTCATAATTATCAGTCAGCTGTGGCAGCTGCAGAGCACTAATGAGGAAAGCTGCTGGGCCTGCATCCCTTTATACGTGATTTCCTATTGGAAATATCTCGCCAAAAATGACATTTTTGTTGCAGGGGATGCCTAAAATCTGACTTGTATCTTAGACCCCATACACACTATTAGATTTTCTGCAGATTTTTGTCTTCAGATTTACCAAAACCATGTAGTACAAGGGCCTGCCTGATTGCATACAAATTGAAACTCTTAAGGTTTGACCTCATATTATATGATTTTGGTAAATCCGAAGACAAAAATCTGCAGAAAATCTAATAGTGTGTAGGGGGCTTTAGGCAGACTTCTGGCAAAATTGGTGAGCCAATCACACAAGCAGGAAATGATGTTTCTGGGGAGTGGTCAGTACACACTCTGTGTACAGAAAAACTCCATGTAGCCATATTGCATTTATAGAAAAATGCAGCGGCTGCAGATTGAAAAGGAAAAGTCACTTTTAATAACATTCAATTACAAATTGACTTGTATCGCAATTGTACATGCTATATTATTTTCTCTTTATTTGCTATTTTTCCCCCCACAAAAGTGGAGTTGCACAAGAAACACAAGATCTCTCTTTTACACTCTGACAGAACAGCGGTCTGCCTTGTTTACATAAGTAGACTGCTGTTCTTTCTTTCTTCTGAACGATTGGCAGGTCCCGGCGGCCGCGATGGCCAATCACAGCTGGTACGGTGCTCCGGTGGCGTGAGCGCCCCCTGGATCTCGTGCACAAACTCACATACCTGTACATAATTTAGCGCGTCCGGGCCGCCCTGCTGTAGTATATATGAGGTGGGAGTTCCAGAACTGGTTAAAGTAGCACAGCGGTGAATAGCAAAAAACGGCCAGATAATGAAGGGGGTAAAACCTTCCAGAGGTCAAGTGGGTAAACTTTCAAAATCGATTTTCATTTTTTTTTTGGAATAAAAAAACAATTCTCTCTCTCTTGCAGTTTACAATCATATCTTCTGTACTTCTAATCTACTGATTTAACCACTTCCGGCCCGCCGCACCCCGATATACGTTTTAACTTTGAAGAGGAATATCATTGTCATGGCAGCAGCTAGCTGCCATAACCCCGGTATCCTCTTCTTTGGCCGGCGGTCCGGTTTCCGATAATAGTGGTCTCTGCGGCGGATTCGCCCCCCCTCAGGCGAAGCTCCAGTGTCCTCCGCCGCTTACCGGAGTCGTCGGCAGCAGTGGAGACGATCGGATGCTGTCCCTTGTGTGACATGGAGACGAGTGAGGGGAAGATGGCCCCCAGCCATCTCCATATCATTGCAGGGCGGAAAAGACGTCAAAACTTCACTTCTGCCCATAGCTCTTAAAGGGCCTTTTTTTTTTTTTTAAATGACAACATTTTTTTTCTATTATTGCATTTTATTGTAAATATGAGATCTGAGGTCTTTTTGACCCCAGATCCCATATTTAAGAGGTCCTGTCATGCTTTTTTTCTAATGTTTACATTCCTTATAATAGGAATAAAAGTGGCACAATTTTTTTTTTTAACGGGACAGTGTAAAAATAAAAAATAAAAGGTAAAATAAATGTAAAAATTTTAAACACGCCCCGTCACGCTGATCTCACGCGCAGAAGCGAGCGCATACGTGAGTAGCGCCCGCATATGAAAACGGTGTTCAAACCACACATGTGAGGTATCGCCGTGATCGATAGAGCAAGAGCAATAATTCTAGCCCTAGACCTCCTCTGTAACTCAAAACATGCAACCTGTGGAATTTTTTAAACATCGCCTATGGAGATTTTTAAGGGTAAAAGTTTGTCACCATTCCACGAGCGGGCGCAATTTTGAGGCGTGACATGTTGGGTATCAATTTACTCGGCGTAACATTATCTATCTCAATATAAAAAAAAAATTGGGCTAACTTTACTGTTGTCTTATTTTATTGTCTTTATAAAAAAAAGTGTATTTTTTTCCAAAAAGAGTGCGCTTGTAAGACCGCTGTGCAAATACGATGTGACAGAAATTATTGCAACGACCGCCATTTTATTCTCTAGGCTGTTAGTAAAAAAATGTATAATGTTTGGGGGTTCTAAGTAATTTTCTAGCAAAAAAAACAAACCTGTTTTTAACTTGTAAACAACAAATCTCAAAAAGAGGCTCGGTTCTAAATGTGGTTAATAATCTGTGATAAAACACTTGCACACAATAAACTGTCTCCTGGTACATGAAGGTTCTGCATTGTTTAATAAGTGGCTCCACCACAGGACAGATGTGAGGACGGAGCCGGGTCACAGGGGTGCATTCCACCGAGCGCATGAAGAGTGTCATGGTGGAGTGAGTTCTTTATTTTACAGAAGAGATGACATCTTGTGTATGTTTGTGCTGAAAATAACCTTGCTTACGCTTTGCCTCCCGCTGCATTTTTCTTCTTTCCGCAGATCGCGTTCTATTCAGGTCTGTTCCACGGGCTTTTGAAGTAAAGCAGACACAGAGCAAAAGCAATTCAAACGCTCGGAGAGAAGGACGAATGTGAAAAGAAAAATTATATATTTACAACAAAAGGCACCTCAAACACTTCTCAGAAGTCACATCTCATTTCTGAAAATGAAGTCAATGTCAGATTTTCTGCCGTTTTTGTCTTGACTGTTGTATTGCAGACTTACCGGCTGCCGTGGCCACACTTAACTAAAACCTTATATGAATAAAACACGACTCTGTGAATGGGTTTCAATGGCCATAGCAGCCTTTTATTAACAAAGAAACCGTAAACAATACATATTATTAATCAACACTGACTGACTCTACTTTAGAAGGTATTTGGAGGCGAGCATGGTCTACCGAATCTGCTGTATCAAGCACCAGTTCCATACTACGGCCCCCAGCCGCAAATACACCGTCTCGGGGACAATTAGTTAACACATAACCACCTGATACAGCCCCAATACCGCTCTCGGCTTACTGACGTCACTTTTTCAGGAAGGTACCCATACCAAAGATGAGCCCCTCCCATCATTCTCCACAAAATTTTTTGACCATGCCCACCCTTCAAAACCCTGAGACCTCTGCCCACTGCTATGACACCATATGACCCCCCCCTTACAAAATAACATCGCAAATAAAATACATAAGAAAAAAGAAGCTGCGCTGTGTAATTTTAGTGATCAAAAAATAAAATGACTTAAAAGAAAAAATTATGCTTCATCTAAATGAATGGAGATATGAGAACTCCATACAACACACTGTAACATAAATATTTGAATGCAATCACCAGTGAAATGTGCAAAAAATTATTATACATGAAAATAAAAAACAAAATAAAATTTACAACAAGGTCAAGTCCACTCCAATGGGCTATTAAAAAAAACCCCACTCAATATACAGTTCATAGTGATCTTCCAAGTGATGATTTTGCAATCCTCAAAGTAGTAGTGACATGCAACCGCAACACCAAGGGAAATGTGATGGGGTGCGACAGGATTCCGGCCAGCTACATTTTTTTTTTAAAGTCAGCAGCTACAAACACTGTAGTTACTGACTTTAAATAAGTAGACTTACCTGTCCTGGGTGCCCGCGATGTCGGCCGCCCGAGGCCGACTCGTCCCTCGGCTCTCGGGTCCCGGCACCACCATCCTAAGTAAGGGAAACAGGCAGTGGAGCCTTGCGGCTTCACTGCCAGTTTCCTACTGCGCACGCCCGAGCGGCGCGGCACTTTGTGAATGGGATGCGATGTGTTGTGGGACACACACAGTTCCCATAACACACCGCGCCCCATTCCCCAGAAGACAACATGGGGAGCAGAAGACTGAAGATCACCACGGTGTAGGAAGAGGCAGATTAGGAAGACTGCCTAGCAACAGCCATTTCACGTAAGTAAAAAAAAATTTTTTTTCCTCCATTTTTTTTAGGTTTTTTTTTTTGTGCAATTTTTTTTTTCAGGGTGGACCTCCACTTTAAGGAGATCATGCGTGCCTGTGGCTCTTAACCCCAGCCCTGGGTCTTTAAAACATGGATGGCTAGATGTCCTCATACTCTGCTCGGGGTTTCCTCTGTACGGCAGATGTGCATTGGCTGATGGTATCCTGGTCTGGAGGTTGATGTGAAGCTTCTCCGATGAGTCTTCTATTGTTGGGGTCCTCTTGGATGGTCCCTCTTGGCTACTCTGATGAGTCTTCTATGGTTGGGGTCCTCTCGGATGGTCCCTCTTGGCTCCTCTGATGAGTCTTCTATGGTTGGGGTCCTCTCGGATGGTCCCTCTTGGCTCCTCTGATGAGTCTTCTATGGTTGGGGTCCTCTCGGATGGTCCCTCTTGGCTCCTCTGATGAGTCTTCTATGGTTGGGGTCCTCTTGGATGGTCCCCTCTTGGCTCCTCTGATGAGTCTTCTATGGTTGGGGTCCTCTCGGATGGTCCCTCTTGGCTCCTCTGATGAGTCTTCTGTGGTCGGTGACGTCTGACTCTTCCCAGCACAGTGAGTGGACATGAAGGGGGAAATCTCTCCCAACTCTTGGCTTCTCTTCCTCCTGCTCACAAGTGTCCACAATCAGGGGAAAGTTCTCCTTAAAGTGTCATTCCACCTTGTGGGAGGTCCTAGGCCTGCAATGTGCAGACTGAAGACATGAAGCTGATTCTGCTCTGACCTGTGTGAGGATCTTCTCTGTCTCTCCTCCGTGTCCCCGATGGAAGAATGGAGGCTTCTTGTCCTGGCAGAGAGGTGTGAGGGACGTTCCTGTGTCTGCACTATGGATCTGGGAAGACTCCAATCACATTGTGAGCCAGCTTGACATGTGAAGGACTTACTTACCAGTCCTGGCATACCCCTTTACCCCTGTTCTCCACCCTCCATACCTTCCACAAACGACTCAACAAGGTATTGGAGTAAAATGGCCTTAACGGCCTTTTATTATAATAACCATAACTAAATAAATAACATTTTAATAATTTTAAATAACTTTAAATAACCGTTCGTATTCACTTGGGGTCTTAAAGGGGAACACAACCACTGGTCACTGCGATAAACTTCAATAAACTTTTATAGGCCTCGAGTCGCAACTCCCGGACAGCGAGACAGTACCCAACCTTCGCAGTGACCTAACTTTACCCCTTCCTGTTTACCCACGGGTAACCGGAAGGTACCAGATAACTCCCATATTACATATGGGTACAAACCATGCTATATCTCAAATATAGCACACAACTCCTCCTCCACACAGACCCAAACCACTGCCAAAGTCCCCCTATTTGGGCCCCCCATTCTCCTATACCAACCAGGGCGGGTGGGTGGGAATCTTCTTCCCCGCCGCTCGACACTGACGTCACTTCCCCTGTACTCCTGGCTAATTCCCACTGAGCGCCTCCCCTGTCCGGACCACTCCCCTTTTCTTAAAGAGACCTAACAGCGTGACTGTGCAGTCCGCACATGTCATGCTGTCCCTCCGCTGATCTCTTCGTTCCCCTGCTGCAGGACTCACTTGACATGTGAAGGACTTACTTACCAGTCCTGGCATACCCCTTTACCCCTGTTCTCCACCCTCCATACCTTCCACAAACGACTCAACAAGGTATTGGAGTAAAATGGCCTTAACGGCCTTTTATTATAATAACCATAACTAAATAAATAACATTTTAATAATTTTAAATAACTTTAAATAACCGTTCGTATTCACTTGGGGTCTTAAAGGGGAACACAACCACTGGTCACTGCGATAAACTTCAATAAACTTTTATAGGCCTCGAGTCGCAACTCCCGGACAGCGAGACAGTACCCAACCTTCGCAGTGACCTAACTTTACCCCTTCCTGTTTACCCACGGGTAACCGGAAGGTACCAGATAACTCCCATATTACATATGGGTACAAACCATGCTATATCTCAAATATAGCACACAACTCCTCCTCCACACAGACCCAAACCACTGCCACCGCCCGCAAGGGGTAAAACCTTACCCTTGCGAGCACCTCCACACCTTCAAAGCCCGCTCTATCCCCTCCTGCAGGCCCAGAGCCCAAAGGTCTGTGCCAACTTCGTTAAGGTGCACCCCATCACTCCTAAGGTACCTCCATGTGTCCACCTCTAGCTCTCTATGCCTTATTGTCACCCCCCCATTACGTATGATGAACCTGCTGACTTCTTTGTTTACTTTTACCCTGGCCCTGTCCACCTTTTTAGCTGACCAAGCCCATCGCCACGATGTCCTGCCAACCATGTCTGACCACACAATCACCATACCTGGGAATGTTGCCTGTAGCCGTAGAACATCACATTTTATGTCCCGTATCAACTCCCTCATGGACCTGGACCCCATGTCGTTACCACCAACATGTAGCACCAAGACATTTGGTGCCCTGTCCCAACGGGCGAACCTGTGGACTTCAGACCTTACCCTACTCCAAAGCATGCCCGGTACCCCGATCCATCTGACCTGCGCTTCCTGCCTTGGAATGCCCAATTGCCTCCCGTTAGGCCGCACATCGGCTCGTTTGGCCCCCCAGAAGACGAAGGAGTGTCCCAGGATCCACACCAAGCCCACCTCTCCACCTGTGAAACAAAGTTGACAAACAAAACAGTAAGCGCCCTACCTGCAACCAACACTAAAACCCCAAAATCAATCTCCCAACCACCGAAATTAACTCTTTTTTTTTTTATAGTAAATGAGGGCGAATATAAAGCCTGAACCTGTCCGAATCCCATCTACCTATACGCTTCACCGCCTCCGCATTAAGCCCGGCTTTTGCTGCCTCTGTAGCCGCGCCAATGCGGAAAGAATGTGAGGAATAACTATTGGGGTCGTACCCAGCCGCCACTAAACACTTCTTGAACACCGCTATAAATTGGAACTTGGACAAGGCCAACCCATCAGCATGCATCAAAAAAGGGCCCGATAACCTGGGCCGTACGTCCCGGAATGATTGTATCGCTCTAACCGGGCAAACGGTGGATTCCAAAATGCGAAAAACTTCCAACTGAACCCCTTTTCCCAACTGATCCGTTTTTGACCGCGTTATCCAGATCCTAACCGAATCCTTCAAACACTCCAAGTCCGCCCACTGCAGCCCCCCTTGAGCCCGCTTGGACGGGCTAACTAACTCGCTAACCCTTAACGCTCCGTAGAACGCTAGCGCGAAAGCCGCTCGGAATAAGGCACTTTCGTACTCCGACACACAAATGGACGAAATGTGAGAGAACAAGCCCTGTAGCATAGTAAAAGACACCGGGCGCCGACCATCCCTCTTCCTGTGCTCTTTCCTGTACCCTTTCACCGCTTGCCTCACCCAAAATTCTTTCGTATAATCCCGTTGTCCTTGCAATTTGAAAAGAAAGGCAAGACCTGCCAACTTCTTATCAATGGCCGATGCCGAAACTTCACCCTCAAAACCCAGATTAATGAAATAAAGAACCGCCTGTGTGACCTCCGGGCCTTCAGGATCAATGTCCAACTTGTGCAAACATGTTAACCACTCCTCCCATACCTTAGAGTAGGCGTACCACGTGGCCTTACTCACAGAGCGCTGAATCCACCCTGCCACGTTCCCAAGGCAACGTTCCACATCCAGTCCGGGCAGGTAACCCCCTGCTGCTCCGCGTCTGGTGCCAATTCCCGAAACCTGTCCCACTGGAAACGAGACAGAGAATCAGCCAAGGTGTTCTCAACCCCCGGTAAGTGCACAGCGTAGATGAAAGCATTCAATTTCAAACAGCGCAACACTAAATATCTCAACAACCTGACCACCGGCTCTGACTTGGCCGATAGCCGGTTGATAACCTGGACCACCCCCAGGTTGTCGCAGTGGAGCCGTACCTTCATGTTACGAAATGCTTCCCCCCATATTTCCATTGCTACCACAATTGGAAACAGTTCCAGGAGGACAAGGTTTTTTAAAAACCCAGCTTCCCCCCAGGCCTGGGGCCATCGCGCGGCACTCCAGTGTCTTTGAAATACCGCACCGTACCCTGTCGAACCTGCCGCGTCCGTGAATAATTCGAGGTCCCAATTACTAATGGGACCCGACATCCACAGGGAACGACCATTAAATGATTGTAGAAAGTCATGCCAAATACACAAATCGTCCCTGTGCTCCTTCTTCAAACTAACGAAGTGAGTGGGGGCGTGCACCCCGGCTGTGGCAGCCGACATCCGTCGGCAAAACACCCTTCCCATGGGAATTATTCTGCAAGCAAAATTTAGCTTCCCCAATAATGATTGTAGCTGCCGCAACTGCACCTTGCGCCTACCGGCAATCTCCCGTACTTCCGCCTTGAGACTTTCCAATTTGTCTACTGGCAAGCGGCATTCCATTCCCAAAGAATCTACCTCAATTCCCAAGAATACAATGCTGGACTTAGGACCTTCAGTTTTTTCCGGCGCTAGTGGAACCCCGAAACGCTCCGCTATATGCTGCAAAGTTCCCAATAAGACCGCACAAATGTTGGAACCCGGTGGGCCAACGCACAAGAAGTCGTCAAGATAGTGCACCATCGAGTTGATACCCGATACGTCGCGGACCACCCATTCCAAGAATGAGCTGAATGCTTCAAACAATGCACAAGAAATGGAACATCCCATCGGAAGGCACCGATCCACGTAGTACGCCCCATTCCATGCACAGCCCAGCAGTCGAAAGCTGTCCGGGTGAACCGGCAAAAGCCGGAATGCGGACTCAATGTCCGCTTTCGCCATCAGCGACCCCTGTCCGTAACGACGCACCCAAGATATCGCGGCGTCAAAGGAAGTGTACGTCACCGCACACTCCTCTGGCGCAATTGAATCATTGACCGAACCACCCTTCGGGAAGGAAAGGTGGTGAATCAACCTGAACTTGTTCGGCTCTTTCTTGGGAACTACCCCCAATGGTGATACCACTAAACCCTGAAGGGGAACGGAAGTAAAAGGACCGGACATGCGGCCTAAACTTACCTCTTTCTCAATTTTTTCCGAAACCACCGTTGGATGCAACAGGGCTGAACGTAAATTTGTCGCCATAGGAGGGGCAGCCGTTAATGAGCACGGAATTTTAAAACCAAACGCGAATCCTGCCTCTAACAATTGGGCCGCTTTGCGGTCGGGGTATCTACTGAGGAAAGGACGCATCCTTTCCACCCGCACCGGCGTCCTCCCTTTTACTCGCAGGCTCTCCGCCACGCCCCTTCCCTCTTCTAAAGCACTTGGACAATGCATGCGAACCCCCGCAGCCGGAGCACGTGTGCTTAAATCGGCAGTTTGCCCCATACTTACATGAGCCCTCGTTGAACTGCCAACAGAAGCCCCATTTTTTGTCGGTCGGTTGTCCTGGAGCTGTGTTACCTCCGACCCCTGCCTGAAAAAACTGTGAGGGAGCCCTCGTCGCCGTCATAAGCTTCATCCATAGGCTGATATCCTTATGATCCCAGCGTAGCGACGGTCGAACCGCCATCCGTTGTCTAAACTGTTCATCATACCGTAGCCACGCTATCCCGCCATACGTCCGGTGTGCCTCGCTAATGGCCTCCAGGTATACGAACAACGCCGAGCAGTGTTCCGGGTGCTTTTCCCCAACCACACTAGCCAAAATGGCAAATGCCTGCAGCCAGTTGGAAAAAGTACGCGGGATCAACCTATATCTGCGTTTTTCTTCATCCTCTTTCTTAGCCAACTCCGGCTTCAGTCTATCCAGATTGAACTTTTCTAATGGCAACAATGTGAATATCTCCACATATTCGCCTTTCCAAATTTTGTCCTTTACCTCTGTCTTGAGATGCGCTCCCAGCGGGCCCTCAAAACAAATGTAAACCTCGCTTCTCGCGGAATCCGCCAACCTAACTGAATCCGCCTTTTTCTCCACCGATTTTTCTTGACCGTCCGGGGTTGGCCCGCCCGCCGATGCAGTAGGGGAGTCAACCGCTGCCGGCCCCGTGCCCGCCACGGAAGTAACCGTGGTCCCGGCCAACCCGGTCGCCGTTAGAGTGGCCACAGCCGTACCTGAGGTCCCCTGTGTCGTAGCCCACGCCTGAACCGGGGACGGGCTAACCCCCGCCGCTGGTTCAAAGCGTTGTACCAACGCCCGCAAACCCCCCAGCAAATCCTGTAGTCCTGCTTCCCTGGGCTGCTCTGTAGGGGGCCTAACCCCTCTCGCCCCCGCTGAACCACTCCCCCCTGGGGACCCCCTGCGTTTTTCCTGTTCTAACAACTTTCCTAATAAATCAGAAACAGATAAAGAGGAAACGTACTCACCAGGCTGCCCAGGACTGGGCCTATCAGCCGCCATTCCCGAATCCACCGCTGGGGTCGTCCCCTGTTCTTCGTCCCTCTCCGACCCGGACAGCTCACCCTCCGATCTGTCGCTGACCTCCGCTCGCTGAACAGCCGCTGTCTGCACCCCAGAAGGACCTGTTCTGGGTGCCGTGGGTCTGCGTTGCCTCTCTCTTCCCGACCTCTCAGGTGTACCGCCAGACCCGTGCGATGCCCGCCTTGATGGACTTCTCCGCCTCTGACTGGTCTGGGCTGTTGTCGCGCTTTCTCCACCTCCGCTCACCCGCGTCACTGTGCTCCTCATCCTCCCTCTGGGAATTGCTGGGCTGCTGGCCGCTTCGGATACATGGTCAGCCCCCCGAGTCTCGCTCCTCTCACGCTGGGCCGTCTGGTGGCTAGAACCTTCCATCGCATCTCCTGCAGCCTGCTCTTGGCATCTGCGACGAGCCGGGGGGGGAGCAGAACCGTGTGCTCCGCTGGGCTCCCCCTTTCCTCCACTCCTGCCTCTGCGCTGTGTCTTCTTATCATTACCAGCCCTGCTGCCTTGTGTCTGTCTCTCACTGGGGGGTGGATGGGCCGCTCTTCTTCCATCAGCCATACGCCTCTGACCACCAGGTGCAGTGTCAGGGCTGAAGCGCTCCGGCGGCCGGGACCGCCGTGCACGTGGAGTCTCAGGGCCCCCCCCGTTCGCCGCCGTTCCGTTCTCCTGGATCACCGCCGCTACCTGAGCCTGCAGCCATTCGCCCCCTCGCTCTACAGCCGCCTCCCTCAGTCGCAACATCAGCTCCTCCATCGCTGAGATCTCCATGATGGTAACAAGCAGAGCGGTGGGAGCGTGTGTAATCTTCTTCCCCGCCGCTCGACACTGACGTCACTTCCCCTGTACTCCTGGCTAATTCCCACTGAGCGCCTCCCCTGTCCGGACCACTCCCCTTTTCTTAAAGAGACCTAACAGCGTGACTGTGCAGTCCGCACATGTCATGCTGTCCCTCCGCTGATCTCTTCGTTCCCCTGCTGCAGGACTCACTTTCTCACAGAATCCCCGCAAATAAAATACACCACCCAGTACCAATATTAAATAGGGAAGGTAACCAGAAAAAGCACAGGAAAAACGCAAACATAAACCTTAAGGCAGGGAGGGAAAGGGTCACTTGCTCTGCCTGGCTCCAACTGACCCTGGTAAACTCCCCCTCAATGCCTAGACCACCATTGGCCCCACCACCCTGACCCAGACTGCTCCACCCTACCACGCCTTGCTCTCATCCAATAGCTAAAGCCTACAGCTATTTAAAACATTTATTTTTAATCTGCCTAACTACAGCCTGCGCTGCACACCCAGTCACGTATGCCTTATGCCCTGTACAAACGATCGGACATTGATCGGACATTCCGACAACAAAATCCAAGGATTCTTTCTGACGGATGTTGGCTCAAACTTGTCTTGCATACACACGGTCACACAAGGTTGTCGGAAAATCCGATCGTTCTGAACGCGGTGAAGTAAAACACGTACGTCGGGACTATAAATGGGGCAGTAGCCAATAGCTTTCGTCTATTAATTTATTCTGAGCATGCGTGGCACTTTGTGTGTCGGATTTGTGTACACACGATCGGAATTTAAACGATCAAGTTTTGTTGTTGGAAAATTTTATATCCTGGTCTCAAAATTCCGACGGAAAAAGTCCGATGGAGATACACACGATCAGAATTTCCGACAACACAATCCGATCGCACTTTTTCCATCGGAAAATCCGACCGTGTGTACAGGGCATTACACTTAATGCTGTGTATATCATTCCAGGCCTGTACTGCGCTGAAAACTCGTGTTCTGTTCCTTATGGGTTTGTGTACACATAGCTCGGTTTCAGGATTCGGCCCTCAAACATTCTAGTGAAGGCAACTAATGCCGCGTACACACGATCGGAAATGCCACCAGCAAAACTCAGATGAGAGCTTTTTGTAGGAAAATGCGACCGTGTGTATGCTCCATCTGTCTTTTGCTGGCGGAATTCCAGCCGGCAAAAGATTGTCTGCATGTTCTCTATTTTTCGTTCGGGAAAAGTTCTTATTCGAAAATGCGTTCGTCTGTATGCAATTCGGACACGCAAAATTTCACGCATGCTCGGAAACAATTTGAGGCATGCTTGGAAGCATTGAACTTCATTTTCTCGGCTCGTCGTAGTGTTGTGCGTCACCGCGTTCTTGACGGTCGAAAGTTCAGAGAACTTTTGTGTGACCGTGTGTATGCAAGGCAAGCTTGAGTGGAATTCCGTCGGAAAAACCATCCAAGTTTTTTCTGACGGAAATTCCGATTGTGTGCACACGGCATTAAAGGGCTTCTCTAGCCAAAAGTTTTTTTTCTAGTTTTGAATTGAGTAGTAAAGGGTTAAAACCAGTGCTATAAGAATAGCCATAGCAGCCCACACAGTTGCTGTGGGGCCACATCTTTTCTGGGGCAACTTTTTGTTTAAATTTTTGACATTCAGTCTTTTTTTCAGTCATAAAATGACTTAAAGCGTAACTCCACTTTTGTCAAGTAAAAAACATTCCCCTCTGGGTGATCGATGTACATTGCAAGGGGTTTTAACAAACTTTGTTGCAGATTCCTACCTTTTGTTTTTCGGAAGAAATAGCTGTTTGTTTGTCTGTGTCCATGGGCACAGTGAATCTGTATGGGATCGTTTTTTTTTTATCAATCAGCTGCTGTACCTGCAGGGTTCTAATTAGGAAAGTGGCAGGGTCTACATCCCTTTAGATATGATCTCCCTTTGGAAGTATCTCATGAAAAATGACAATGGGCTCCATTCACAGAAGCAGATCGCATGCGGTATTTAGGTGTTTTCCCAAATACACATGTAATCTTGAAAATGTATTTACCGCATAAAGCAAAAATGTTCTGTATATACCGCATAAGACCCCTTTCACACTGTCGGACCGTTCAGATCCGCCTGTCAGTTTTGTCGGCGGACCTGAACGGGCGCTCCATGATAGTCTATGGAGCGACGGATGTCAGCAGTGACATGTCCGCTGACATCCGACCCGGTCCGATCCGCTAAAATCAGACGGATGCCCCTACGTTTGCATCTGTCCCTGGCGGGATCGGGTGAGATCTGATGAAAACAGACATACTGTCGGTTTTTCGTCCGATCTCTCCATAGTAGCTAGCGGCGCTCGACAAGCCCCTCCCCACTCAGTGAGCAGAGAGGGACATCCCCTGGCTCAGCGGAGATCAACGGAGAGATCTCCCGCTAAGCTGGCAGACAGAGGCGGACTCCGAGGCAGCGGATCCGCCTTGTGAGAATAATGCCTAAAACAGGAGTGAAAGTAAAAAGAAATGCATGCGGTAAATAAATAGTAGTCTCGGCATGCAATATTTAAGGAACTGGCAGCCTCCAGCAATCTTAACAACCTGGTTGTTAAAGTGGTTGTAAACCCCTCTGTGCAACTTGTACCTATAGGTAAGCCTATAATAAGGCTTACCTATAGGTACTGTAAATATCTCCTAAACGTGCGCCGTTTAGGAGATATTTACCTTGTAGTGCGATGATGTCATCGGCGCATGCACTGTGAAGAAACGGCCCTCCATGCCGTTTCTTCACTTGCAAGTGCCTGATGGCTCTCGTGCGCATGCGCGGGAGTGACGTCATGCGACTCTGGCAAGTCACAGAGCCGGAGTCCGCGGCCCCGGACGGAAGAGGGGCGAAGACGGATGCGGCCACCAGCGGGTACGGCGTGGGCTTCATTTGCAGGTAAGTACCACATAATGGGCTAGTATGCAATGCATACTAGCCCATTATGCTTTACTTTGCAGGGGAAAAAAGAGGAAGTAAAACCCATCAGGGTTTAATTCTTCTTTAAGGAGCGGGGAGGCCGCAGTGTCCTTAAAGCGGAGTTCCACCCATTTTTTATACTTGATGTCACTTGCATACCCATTGATGATGCTTTTACTAATATAAATAGTTTTTTTTTCTTGTATGTAAATACCTTTAATTTAGGGTTTCCTCCGTACTTACGGCATTTCCCCGCCTAGGCGATTACATCACTAGGCGATTCACAAGGGCTCTTGGGATAGCGGCGTCATGTATCCCAGGAGTCCTTGCGAATCGCCTACTGATGAAATCTCACAGTATTTACAGAAAGTAAATGACGCGAACGTGTCTGATTGACAGGTTGCTACAGCAATGGGGCAGGAACTTCCGCCGACATTGCTATGGCAACCTGTCAGGAAGACGGAGAGCCACGCAGCGGCATTACCACGCAAACGCGAAAACGAGAGGAAATCCCGGAAATGTAGGCAGAGGGGCTTCAGATGCCCACAGCTAAAATGGAACCTGCCTGCTTCCGAGATCAGTAGGTACAAAACTATTTTTAAAGAAAGTAAAATTGCAACACTTATGAAATGTTGCAATTGTTATTGTACATGTTTGGACAATTGCAAAGCAGTTTAAAAAAAAAAAGTGCTTGGGGGGACTGGAACTCCATTGAAAGGAAAAGATCATTTTTAATAACATCAACAATTATAAAATGACTTGTGTTGCAATTGTATACACTATATTATTTTTTTCCTAAGTCGTCTTCCAGGACAGCCCATGAGATATAGGCACCTCCTCCAACATGGACAGGAAACTCATCACCAAATACACTTTAAAAGGAAGTCCCTCTGCTGACCTGGTCAGTTTGTTGTGTTTCCTCCAGACGGAGGAGATGCATCACCTGGAACCCGGGTGAAGGAGGCCTCCATTTCCCTGGCTTTCCTTTTCTTCCACCCACACCTTTACCTACCTGGCTCCTCTGGGAGTCACCTGGTAGGGTTCTCTGCTAGATTTTCCTCCAAGACCATTCCTCAGTTCTGGAAGGAGGTAGCTTGGTAGTTGCAATTTTTTTTACGTTGCATGAAATTTGTGCAATTGTTTATCAACTCTATGTTCAAAAAAAAGTACACGGAAAGAATTTTTAATGCATACAAACACAATTTAATTTAAGGTAGTGGTGAGTAAATAAATAGATACTAAATATCTCAAACCTCAAAACACTGTGCGTCCTCAAAATGGTGAATATAGATAACAGTTGAAATCCCTTTACAGTTCATCATTTGTAAATTAGGGGTGTAGAATTATTGCTCTCATTCTGGCATGCTTGGTGGCTAGGGTTGCCACCTGTCCTGGGATTCACCAGTTTTGAATCATGTGTCCAGGTTTTAGATCGCCTGAAACCCGGACACGTTATTTAGACCAGACTATGGCTTCCCAGCAGGGTTGCTGGCTGCAGTTGGCCAGGCCAGACTCTGCCTTTATTGTTGATTCAAATTGCTATGCATGGCTTGGCTGCTTTTCATCTCTTGACAAAACTTTCACCGCTTTTCAGCTACTTATGCATCCTGGACTTACTTCTGCTGTTTATGTCTGTATTGGGCATTATCCTTTTTGAAGACAACTAACCAGCCTGCTTTGGTCTGACAGCGGACTGATCATAATATACCGGGGACTTAACTGGCTCTAAGCAGCTGCTATATGTTTCATATATGTGCAAGTATATGGCATAGATATTATTGTTAATATACAGGATTTATATAGCGCCAAAAGTTTGCGTAGCACTTTACAATATAAAGGGAGACAATACAATTCAATACAAAAGGGTTAGGAGGGCCCTGCCCCTGCGAGCTTACAATCTCATAATTATGGCATCGATTAAATTCTTCAGTTTAGGGGTGTGCACGCATGTGTGTGGTGATGGTGGGGAAACAACGTTCTTAACTGGTCGGGAACGGGTGTCTATGATATATTTTTTGTATATGAATAAAATTTTGTACTTAAAGCAGAGTTCCACCCAAAAATTTCTCCCCTCCCATATTTGGCACCTTTCAGGTGGGAGGGGGGAACAGGGGACCTGTTTTTTACAGGTCCCCTTCCCCACTTCCGGAGACGGGCCACAGCCCGATCTCCCGGAAGTTCGCCCCCCTCCTCCTTCCCCCCGTTGTCTGGCTAATTAAAAAAAAAGCGCAGTGCGCTTCGCGTATGTGCAGTAGGTAACCCGCTGTGAAAGCGAAAGGCTTCACTACCGGGTTCCCTTACCAGGAATGGCGGCGGCAGCACCCAGGAGTTGATCCGAAGATCGGCTGGGGTACCAACATCGCGGGCTCCCTGGACAGGTAAGTGCCCTAATATTAAAAGTCAGCAGCTACAGTATTTGTAGCTGCTGACTTTAAATTTTTTTCACCCAGGCGGGACCTCCTTTTTAATGCAATTTGATATTGAGAACCTAGGTGGGTTATGTTGCTCTGTGTGGTATCCAGATTCACGACTCCACTCTGTTTGTAAGTAATATTGTCTCTAGTGGGGATATTTGCTCAGATATGTTTGGGAGAAGAGTTCCGCCCATTTAAACTGAGGATCCCATGTGTATTTTTATCTTTAAAAATAATTCCATTCCAGGTGCATTATTTTGCTTGCGTCTATCTAGCAAGGTTACTTTGTGGTATAAGCAAGGAAGCTCAGACCTCTGCAGTGTATAAATGTGCTTTTACTATACAAAAATGCTGAACATACAAAACTATTACAATATTAGGAATACAGTGCAAGACTGACAGATATCTATAACAAGCAAAATGCCTAGCAAATAAACAGAAACTATGGTCTATACATAGTAAAAGTACGCTTAAAAGTTACTTAACTCAAGTTAGAGTGTGTTCATGATCTGCTTAGCAATGAGGACTCAAGCTTCTAAGCAGTTGCTGGAGATCAGACAAAAGCCTATTCAAGTTCTTGGCTGGTACAAACCTTCCTTTCTAGATGTTTAAGGCATGATGGAGTCCTGTCTATTAGTCTCTGCTGATGGCTTTTAGTTGGGGAGTTTCAGATTGTGAAGCTTTTGTTGACAACGGTTACAAACTTGTTTACCATAACAACAGATTGCTTCAACTGTAGTTTTCAATTAATGAGGTATTCTCAAATTTAACCTCAAGATGGCACTCTAAGTATCATACATGCCATAGGTTATATAAAAGCCAAGCTATTTGACTAGGTTATAGAGCTGTTTACTGTGGTTACAAAGACAACAAATACATCTGTCAACTGAAATGGGAACAATAGTTCATTGTTCCCACTGTATCCAATGGCTTTTTTTTGAGAAGGCCACTGATTTCTGTTTCTAAGACCAACTACTAAACAGATTGTTCCACGTAATGTTGTGTCTGATTTAAAAAAAAATCACATTGTTTATCAAACACAACACATGCATTAGGACAATGTTAATTTTTTTTAGAATTTTTTTTTTTAGCAGCCTCAGCAGAAAAGTCTGTCTCCTGCCAGCATGCCGCAGATAAGAAGCATTGTTCTCTGTGTGGAAGCAGCAGTCTCTCTGCATTGGTCCAATACACCCTCTGCTAAGTAACAGCCAGAGCTCTCTGAGCTGCAGGGAGCATGAGCTTAGCTGATTGGAGAGCTCTAGCTGTGACTCAGTAGGGGCATGGCAGACCCCTGCAGAGAGCCCACTGCCTCCACACAGAAAGCAATGCTTGTTATCTGCGGGGTGCTGGCAGGGGACAGGCTTTTCTGCTCAGGCTGTGTCTGCCTTCTTTAAAAAAAAAAAGGAATGTTACGACCTTGCACACATTTTGTTTTGATGCATGTGAAATGTATTTGGTTCAGTTGGGTTTTAATCCCTTGTATTTGTTCTTTTACATTTTTATGGAACAACAAAAAAAACTAGAATGGGTATACATGTAATCCATTGCTAATTCAAATGTTTATAATTATTTGTGAGGCTTCCAGGTTTCTGAAAAAAAAAGAAACAGTTGAAAAAAGCTGTAGAACATATGTCCAGATGACGTCATCAATATGTTTTTAAAAATAGAAAGATTCTCAATACGACATCTCCATAAACAGAGGGGAGAAAACAGAAAATATAAATATAAAAAAAAATGCAAAGAAAAGAACATACAGCTAAACGGACATGAGGCAGGAAATGAGCTTAAAGCGTTTGTTACCCCAACACTTCATATTCCTGATATGTGCCTGCTGTACCATGTACTTGTATGAGAAAGTATCCTGTTCTCTTTGTATTGCTTCCTTTATGTGAAATCCCTGGTGCTTCTGCCAGTCCCTCTGCGTTCCTATTAAAAACTGACCACACTATGTAGGAAAGCACATTGTGGTCAGTTCTCTAGCTATGCTGGGAACTTAGCCTGTTCTCCAATGATCAGACTTGTCCTGACACGCCCCCACTGCACAGCCTTTCACTGGGAAGCTCAGTGTGCTGTTGCTTCTCTTCCCCCAGCTTATATGCAGATGAGTACAGAGGGAATGTGATCACTTATAAAAAAAGGGAAAAAAGGTATTTATAATGTTTTTTTTTTTTTTTTTATATATATCTATGCACAAATGTTTTGCCTTTTATTTCTACTTTAAACTGAATGGGTTGTTTTACAAGGTGATCATTTACAATCACTTTAACTCCAGCCAAAACTTTTATGGATAGAGCTGGAAGAGTCAGAGCCCCTGTCAGGTTTTTAATGTTGTGTCTCTATCTGAGGCATGGCCGGGTCACGGGGATCACCGCCCCCCCCCCCCCCCCGTCAGTAAGTCAGTCGGGCCCCCGCACTTACCCCATCTTGCAGGCAGCATGGCGGTCGGCGGCAGCGGCTTCTCTCTGGGCTGCTTGGCTGCTGCTCGGTTCCCCTGCGTGCGTCTTCTCCCTCCTCACCTCCTCCACGCGTCTCCTGCCTGCCAATCCAATTGGATCTCCCTTTGGCCAATCGAGTGACAGGTCTCATGACCCGCTTCCTTATTGGACAGGAGAAGATTCAGGGTTACAATAACAAATATTCATTTGCTATTGTAACACAACTGGGTGGGCTCGGAGCACAGTGCTCTGCGCCCCGAGACCACCCTTTTTTGAAGCCTATTAGACCCTCTAGCTCTAATTACGTGCTTCAAACCCCCCTCCCCAGCATCCCTGTATGTAGATCAGGGGGCTGGACGCATGGATAGGGGGGGGCGGCGCCCATGCACCCTTAGTGGACGGGCCGCCACTGGAAGTGATGACAAATCTACTCAACAGAAAAAAACATAACTTTACTAGAGTAAGACTTTCATGTATCCCCAATTTTTAAAACTTTTTTGTGGTGGCAGGTGAACATTTTATCAGAGTCTGTCCAGTAGAATGGGAAAATTATTCTTGCCCTGTACAGTGGAGCCCACCTCCTGGCAGACATCAGCCACCCACATACTGTAGCAGGACTACCAATAAACTCCACCGCTTTACTCTTTAGAGCCATCAGCAGTGCAGGATCTAGGCAGAGGATGTTCCCCAAACTCCATGCTGCTGCTCTACAATCAACAACTGAAACAGCAGCAACATTTGCCTATGTTAAAGGCCGAGGGCATTGTTAGGTTTCAACTCAGTACCTGTATTTAATAGAAATAATTTATAGTTCCACTTTAAACTGCTGAAAGGGAAGATCTGATTCTGTGTGGTTGATGATTATTCTTGCTCTTTGCACATAATCTGATTTTCTTGTATAGCAGAGCTGCATAAGAAGCTGATACCGGCCTGTGACCCCTGAGGGACCAACTGTGACCCTCTGTTGTGCCTTTCCCCCTCACATGACACTGGCAGGAGTCTCCATACTCATAGCAGTTTTATGTTGCAGATGTAGCGATATGGACTGTTACCAGAAATCTTAGTACCTTCCAGTGTTCTAAACATTGTTTGTCCGCAAGATTATTCGTGCAACCAGTGATCTCATACCTGTGTGCCAACGGAGTGAGTTATGGGGCATATAGTCCTCTTTGAATCTGCTGCTATGCATCCATGTACCATAAAACTACAAATCCCAGGGACCCTTGCAGTGGCCTGAAGGTTGTTGGGAGGGATGATAAAAGGAGCTTAGAAGTGCGCGCACGATCTCTTCCTCCTGGGCCTGACGCAAAACGGACCTCTCTATGTAAGAGAGAGAGAGATCACAGCCTACCACGCGGAACGCTACTCCCACCACTGAGAGGCCTAGTCCTGCTACCCGCTGTTGGATATCCTGTTACTAGCATCATTTACAGCACCTACCCATCGGTGCGGACATGTGGAGAAAATCCCTACAGAAGGCCGAGACAGAGGATCCGTTGCCAGAATGTTGCCATCCGTGTTCCTATCGAGAAGACCGCAGATCAATTTGGGTCGTTGGTGATTAGCTCTCCCATTAAAATAGCATAGGCTCTCTAGATTACATCTATCTCAGTGTGGCCACATGTGTAGTTAACTGAAACATCTACTAGGAGTTGACTTCGGATCTGAATATAGTGTATCCTTGTGTATATAACATTATTCATTGTTTAAACATTGTTGTGTCTTTGGGGGGAGTCTATTTGCTGACTTGGCGCTATTATCACAGCTCAGCGGATTTACTCCTTTCTTTGTGAAATAACTTTTCCTATTTGGTTCAAGTAAAACATTTCGGAACCTTATACTACTGAGTTGCTTGATTTTTGCTTTATAGTATTAACAGGATGTCTGAACCTAGAGTGTCAGGTGGGTTGGAAGGTTCAAATGGTCATGGCCGTGCAGATGAGCAGGTAATTCTCAGCAGTCCTCAGGGGGGCCGTGCTACACAAGGGATAATTTTTAGATATCTATCGTGTTATTAACAAAGTGATTTCAGTGGCTGTACATTACCTGTGTATACTGGGCTGCGGGAGGGGCACTGATGTTGTATATGGGGCATGGGATAAGCACTCGTTTTGAATTTGGGGCACCGAGATGGCATTGGTCTTATGACATGTAAGTCTATATTCTGATGGTCTAATAAATATCAGTGCATAAAGTATCAAAAACAATCCATTTTCCTGCTACTGCTTGACTTTTTTTCCCCTAAATTTAGCGTGTGTAGAAACGCACTGACGTTTGGAGAGCGCTTATATAGTGCTTAGGAATGCAGACCTACCTCAGGTTTTCCACATAGCAATGCTCTGTACCTGCCACCTGTATACTAGTGTGAACAGGGCACAATTGTTTTCTGTGTTGTCTTGCGGAGATCAGTGTTCTTCTAGTGTAGAAATGCCAGTCTCCGAACATGTGTGAATGAGCCCTAAGATAAAGGGGGGGGACCTGCAAGTAAAGGATGCTCAGGGAACAGCAGAAGCAGATAAAGCCTTTGAAGCAGCCATAGATTATGCGGTTATGCGATTTTCATTCCTGCAAATGCTTGATTCCCCCATCAACACAGTCAGTGTTAATGGGGCAATCCCTCCCATGGAGCCATTGTGTTCTCCCGGCAGGGAGCCAATATTAATATTGCTAGTGCCTTTAGCAACAGTAATAATTGCATGCTAGAAATCCAACATGCTGGTTGTATCCAAGTCGAAGGACGGATTGACTTGGGTACAATCAGCTTGCAGATAGATGGTTCGAATCTCAGCCGGTCCCTGCTGAACTGGCCGGGGTTTGAACCATCTATGGCCAGCTTTTTTTTTTAACAAAGAAAGAAAGAAATCTATGGCCAGCTTTACTTAGATCCCAAAAGCCTTTTGGGAATATGAAGCGGGAAAAATACCACCGAAATACAAATTTAACAAATTTAACTTGGGGCATCCATATTCATAAAATTTGGTCTGAATCTAACATAATCAGGTATTAGGATCACCTCTAGTTATCACACATGTGACCTGAGAAAGGACAATTCCTGAGCGGGGATGAGCTTGGGGTTTTTTTTCTAACATAAGTTTTCCACTAACTGAGGACAACCCATGGCCACCAGTCCCCATATACAGTGAAAACTGGTCTCTATCCCATCTCTGTACTTCACCCTACTCTTTGTATGGTCATATTAAATCTGTACTGATGGAGATTTTGATTGAGTTTATCTTGCCGAGATGCTTGTGGTGTGTAATGGCTTGCATTACCTTTGCATGGGAAGTTGGGATGTCAAGTAACAGTCTTGCAGCCTCCTTGGTAACAAATGCCGACTCCTTATGCGGCGTACACACGAGTGGACTTTTCCACTGGACTGGTCCGACGGACCAAATCCGGCGGACAATCCGACCGTGTGTGGGCTTCATCGGACTTACGACGGACCTTTTCGGCCGAAAATCCGCCGGACTTTAGATTTGAAACATGCTTCAAATCTTTCCTCCGGAACTCTGCCAGACCCAGTTCCTATCGGGAAGCCCGTTCGTCTGTATGCTGGTCCGACGGAGCAAATACAACGCTAGGGCAGCTACAGCACCTGCCCGCGAGAATGTTTCGGGCGCCAAGGGTATAATCTCGCGCTCGCTGCAATAGGAAAAACACATTTTCCTATTGCAACGAGAAAGAGGCAACAATGTCGTCTGGTATGGATTTTAAGGGGAACCCCCTACACCGAAAAAAATCTATTTTTTTTACATCACCCGGTGACCACGCCCCATGCCTATCTAAGTCATTGCGCACCGCTCACACAGTATTACAGCGGGAGAGAACGTTGTGTCAACATCGGAAGAAGAGAAGTGGGAACAAGACGATGGAGAAGACCGGGCCACCGCTAGCAAAATAGCGCAAAAGAGCAGAAGATACACAGAGCGCCCCCTTTCCCAAAGCACCCACCCCCCCATGTTGAGGGCATGCGGCCTGGTACGGTTGAGGGGGGGGCGCTCGCTTGTCCCCACAGCTTTTCCTGACTGGCCGGGCTGCGTGCTCGGATAAGGGTCTGGTATGGATTTTGGGGGCCCCCCACGCCGTTTTTTTTGGCCTAAAGGCCTGGTATGCTCTGCGACGGGGCTCGCAAGGTGTCAATCTCGCCAATAAAAGCGGCGAGATTGACTTCCTTTTCTAGTCCCGTTGTACCTCATCACGTTCAAAATGAATGGACTTTAGTCCGTGTGTGGGCAAGTCCGTTCATTCGGAAGTTCGCCATAACTCCGTCGGAAGACCGGCGGACCTAGTCTGCCGGAAAGTCCGGTCATGTGTAGGCAAGTCCGTTCGCTCAGAAAGTCCGTCGGAAGTCCCCCGGAGGTCCGTCGGGAAGAAGGTCGAACCTAGTCTGCCAGAAAGTCTGATCGTGTGTACGCGTCATAAGTCAGATATGACAGCGTATATTGCTACTAGGGGAGAGAAATTGAGGAATTTACATAAACCATTTCCAGTGAAAATCATGAAATAATAAAAAAAAAAATTCCCAGGTCCGCTTCTAGGGTTAATTATTTACTAAAACTGGAGCACTCAGAATCTGGAGCAGCTCTGCATGGTAGCCAATCAGCTTCTAACTTCAGCTAGTTCAATTAATCTTTGACAATTAAACCTGGAAGTTGATTAGTTTCTATGCAGAGCTTCACCAGATTTTGCACATCCCTGTTTTAGTAAATCACTCCAATGGAGTGTCCTCACGCCAGCCTGGGCTCCCAGAATTGAGCAGAATGGCACTTAGGCCGGCCATACACTGTTAGAATCTCGGCAAGTTCAGCACGAACCAGCCAAGATTTGAACTGCAAAATGTTCAGGCTGAATGTACCAAGTTGATTGATCAACTTAGGTACATCAGCCTGCCGGATTCTCTTACAATTATTGCTAGTGGTTGCTATAGCTGCTAGCGATAATCACTGCCTTGTCCCCTTGCCCGCCCCCCCTGCCAGGAAAAGACAATTGCTGATTCCCCTGTCAGCACTGTCTACATTGATGGGAGAATCGTGTAAATTTATTTAAATTTAAAGAAATTTGCACCGTGTACGGCCGGCTGTACACTTTACTGCATATGCTGCAGTACAAATTACTCAACGCTGGAGGGAAAAAAAAGGAGGAAGAGCATCCCACACATCAAGTGATTGGAAAGAAAGTGTGAAGCATGCTGTAGGGGAGTGAAAGTACTGGGGAGTGCCCAACCTGGTGTTGAGCTTTAAAGGATAAGTTCACCTTTGGGAACATGTTAAATGTTTCACCCATTTTTAAGGTGGGACATGTAAAATGTTCCCACTATTGCAGCCGCTCCCCACTGCTCTCTCTCCCTGTGATAGCAGTACAGGGAGAAGTTTCCCATACTAGCTGTCACTTTTTAAAAAGAGCGTGGTCGTGTGGCGCTCAGCCCACACGGCCGTGTCATTCATTCAAGGAGTTCTGTGAATTAATGAACTACAAGTCTCAACATCCTTTTTAGCTGTCAGCTTTTAGTTCTCAATGAACTACCATGAGAACAACCTGAGCGCTGTGGTAGCTCATTAAGTCTTCCTGTGAGTGTGAAACTGCCTGCCCGTATGAGGTACGAAGGGACAGCTCACACTGACAGTCTGCAGGTGACCTACATGACACCAGCAATCTGCAGATCGCTGGTGCAATGCTTTCCAAAAAAAAAATAGTAGATGAACATTTTGCTTTCAATCACTTTTATTATTGTTGTGAGAAGGTTAACAATCAAATCAAGAAAAATCACATGAAACATCAAAACAGCCAGGACCCTGGTGCAAGCTTACAAAAATAGAGAGTGGTAAACACATACACATATAAAGCATTGCCATATAACCTAATAAAAGAGTGACAAGAGACATACTGTAGCAATCTTCTCACTGCATTATCTTAAATTTCAAAATAGTAGCAGCAGGACTCCAGCTGTAATATCGCACGGGAGAAGTATCCCGTATACTATAAATCTCAGGAATAACAGAAAAGAAGGAAACAAGAAAAGCAAAGACAGAGTGGAAGGTAAAGAGAGAGAAGGGGAAACCCAGAAAGAAGGCAAGGGGGTGATGCTCCCTGGGGATGGGCCTAATGTGGTCAAGTTAAATGCACATTTTTACCTGCAAACAAAATGTGTATTTATTTATTTAATTTTTTAAGTAAACTTTTTTAAGTAAACTTATCTTTTAACCATAAAGAAGAACCCTCACTTCAATTATTTTAGTGTTCTGGGGGGGCAAAGTTTATGTAGTACTTTGTCCCATGTTCCTACTTGCTTTGAAAGCCTAGTTACAAGGTCTGACATGGCACCACCGCCCCCCCCCCCCCCCCCCCCCCACACACACACAATTTAACTAACAGACAGCTGCTTGAAAACTAGTGTGTGTCTCCAGGACAGATTACTTGCCCGAGACAAGTGCTGGCAAGAAGAATGCAGAGAGAATAGGTGCATGTCAGTCTCCTGTCCCTCTGCATTCCTCTTGCCACTGATTGTCCCAGGAAAGTGATCAAAACCATAAACAAGCACTGGTTATCTAGCAGTCATCTCCTTGCTAGCTTCATTTTCAGATGCTGCAGGGGAAGGGGGGCAGACTTGTCCAACCTCATAGTTATGCCGCGTACACACGGTCAGACTTTTCGTCTACAAAAGTCCGACGAACGCCGACGGACCAAATCCGGCTGACAATCCGATCGTGTGTGGGCTTCCCCGGACTTTCAGCAGACTTTTCCAGCCGCAAATCTGACAGACTTTAGATTTGAAACATGCTTCAAATCTTTACGTTGTAACTCCGCCGGACCCAGAAATCCGCTTGTCTGTATGCTAGTCCGACGGACCATAACCCACGCTAGGGCAGCTATTGGCTACTGGCTATCAACTTCCTTATTTTAGTCCGGTGTACGTCATCACGTACGAATCCGTCTGACTTTTGTGTGATCGTATGTAGGCAAGTCCGTTCGTTAGAAAGTCCGCCTCAAGTCCGCCAAAAGTCCGTCTAAAGTCCGTCGAAAGTCTGTCGGACGGGCTGTCGGACTTTTGTAGCCGAAAAGTCTGACCGTGTGTACGCGGCATTAGACTTTCAAAACACATATGAGCATGAGATATAGTACTAGTTATACTCTGTCCCCTGGGAGACAGAATACTGAAGACATTAAAGTAGGAGTTCTAGATTAACAATAACCCTAATGCTAACTCCAACTCCAGCGGCAACTATATCTAGCGGTAACCTTAACTTAACCTAAAACCCTACACCATGTGATCACCACGAAGGAGACACAGCACTGGGTTGTCAAAATTAGAAACGCTGATCGCTTGTAGCTTTAAAGGGAACTTTTTTTCCAAAGCAAATGTCGCCTAGCCGAACCGGATGGTAAAATTAGAGGGGAATTTTTATTGCGTTTCGACAAAATCTAATTCAGTGTAATCAGCCGCTCTTCCCTAATCTGTCTACACTGTCAGACGCGTACACTCTCCCACGCTGTGTAATTCACTGCTCGATGGCTATGGGATGAGATGTTTTTTTTTGTAAAAGGAAAAAAATTATTACAGTTTGTAAGACTGAGCGACATGTTCTCCCTGTGCCCACACTTATGCTGGTCTTCGCCCACTCACTGTACCTGGTGATCTGCGACAAAGTGTCAGTGCTCAGATGAGGGAAGACTGAGATGAATCTGTAAACGCCAAATTAATCCTCTTCAGAGAGGCGATCTGTTAATTGTTGATTGGCATACAGAACACCTGCAGAGGGAAAAAAACGGTCATTAAAGAAGCAGTGTGGACTCATATATACAGTATGTAATCAGATATATCACATGTATAGAGCCGGTCAGAGGACTCCCCCACCCACTTCACCTGCAGAGCCTTCACCTTAGGAGCCATCAGCTGGTCAATGGAGATTGAAGTGATGGAGGCCAAAGTGTCCAGAAAGGTCTGATCAGGGAGGCAGGACAGCTGAGTGGAGGTCTAGGCCACGTTGGCCTTCCCTAGCTGCAGGATGGTATCAGTGGTCTGTGCAATCTGAAGAGCAAGGACACCGAGAGATAGAGACTTCCATTTATCATTGTACGATGTCATGGACAATGCACTACCAATAATAACAGAGATATGGCTTTATTTTGGGTGTCTCTCACTCTGCACAGTTCCACTCCACTTGTCCTGTGTGTTGGGTGTAATTCTCAGTATCTGTTCTTATTCTGTATGTACAGTATGGACTCTACACATTACCACTTCTCTTGTTCTGTATGTTGGATGTAATTCTCATTATGTTTTTTTTGTATTTATAGACTCTGCACAGTACCACTTCCCTTGTCCTTTATGTAGCTGTCTATGTAAAGTCTTTAGCCTCCTCGAGCCTAATGAGAACCTTCAGGGCCAAAGATAGCTGACATCCTTCTGTATGTGGTGGGTTGTAAGGCATAGTGGGTGCAAGGTGGATAAAGTTATTGGGCGCCAGACACATTTTGGATGTAAAAGAAGTTTTATTTCTCTTAACAGTCCTTTTTATATTTTGAGAGGGAAAGAGGGTTAGGGCCAGGATACCCTTAAGCAGTTCAATTTCAATTGGCAGACTCCAAAACTTCAATAGGAGGACAGCCGTACAGGGAAAGGCCCCCAGCACGTGCAGGATTGCTGTCACCTATGGCAACAGTCTTTAACAGTTCCTCACACAAATCGTTACAGTCCTCTTTTCTTCACTACAACTTTTACTTGTAGTTCTTCAGTCCCTTGAGCTCCTGGTCTCTCACTGGACCCTCTGATTCACTGACTCTGAATCTCTGGAGCCCCTCAAAGCTTTGCGGTGGTATCTCCCTCAAGAGTCACCCACGCTTCCATGCTGGGTCCCTAGCTTGGCACTCCAGATACTTCTGAAGCTTCACCCCTGCTAACCGGCTCAGTCCCTGGCTTGACTCACAAGGCTGCTCTGCAAGCATCACTCCCGTTATTTGCGTCCCTGACTTGATCACCACCTGAAGTTTCCTGACTCTCCATCGTGCCCATTCAGTGAGAATACTGCTCCAGTACTTGTTTCAGTTACTCATTGTGGTCCCTGGTAAAGGTGATTGGTCCCTTAGTGGCGAAAGCTTCCCTTCTACCTCCGACCACAACAGGTTCTCCGGCCGGCAGAACAGCCACTTCTGGTTGGACTGCAAGCCGCAATCCCAACGCTGCGCTACCCTCTTACTTCTGGATAGGCCCTCAGACAGCCTTGCAGCCAGATGCCCCCGGGGCCAATCTCCAGCTGAATGTAATTATCTCTTTGTCCTTTAATCTTTATGTATGGACTCTGCACAGTACCACTTCTCTTTTTTTGTAAGTTGTACGTAATTCTCAGTAACTCTTCTTATTCTGCTGTATAGACTCTGCACAGTACCACTTCTCTTTTTTTGTAAGTTGTACGTAATTCTCAGTAACTCTTCTTATTCTGCTGTATAGACTCTGCACAGTACCACTTCTCTTTTTCTGTAAGTTGTTCGTAATTCTCAGTATCTTTTCCTTTGCTGCTGTATAGACTCTGCACAGTACCACTTCTCTTTTCCTGTATGCTGGGTATGATTCTCAGTATCTGTTCTTATTCTGTATCTATGGACTCTACACAGTACCACTTGTCTTGTTCTTTATATTAAATATAATTCTCATTATCTGTTTTTATTTTGTAGGTATCAACTCTACACAGTACCACTTTCCTTGTCCTGTAAGTTGTACGCCATTTTCAGTATCTATTCTTATTCTGCATGTATAGATTCTGCATGGTACCACTTCTCTTGTCCTGTATGCTGGATGTAATTCTCAGTATCACCTCTGCCGTTAGCCCCCCATATCAAATTTTTTGAAAAAATCTTATGCAGTTTGTTAGATCTTTGTTAGATCAGGTTAGATCAACCATTGTTTGCGTTAGATCTCACACAGAAGAAGCAATATTAACAGTTATTTGCTGGGGGGGCTAACCCGTCATCAGCCCCCCTTATCAAAAAATTGAACAAACAGCTATTTTGGAAGCTATTTGTTAGATCCGGTAAGATCAAGTGGTTTTAACGTTAGATCTCACATAATTAGAGACTTATTAAGTGATTTATGAGGGGGGCTGGCCCCCCCTTATCAAATTTTCTGGCCAAAAATCATTCAGGCTAATAGATATTTGTTAGATCCGGTAAGATCAAGTGGTATTAACGTTAGATCTCACATAATTTCAGAGATATTCCACATAAAAATAGAGATATTAGGTGGTACATAAGGACGGGTTGGGCCCCCCTTATCAAATTTTCTGGCCAAAAATCATTCAGGCCAATAGATATTCGTTAGATCCAGTAAGATCAATTGGTTTTAACGTTAGATCTCACATAATTTCAGAGATATTCCACATAAAAATAGAGATATTAGGTGGTACATAAGGACGGGTTAGCTCCCCCACATGCAATTTCCTGGCCAAAAATCATTCAGGCTAATAGATATTCGTTAGATCTGGTAATATCAAGTGGTTTTAACGTTAGATCTCACATAATTTCAGAGATATTCCACATAAACATAGAGATATTAGGTGGTACATAAGGACGGTTGCCCCCCCCCCCCTTATCAAATTTTCTGGCAAAAAATCATTCAGGCTAATAGATATTCATTAGATCTGGTAAGATCAAGTGGTTTTAATGTTAGATCCCACATAATTTCAGAGATATTCCACATAAAAATAGAGATATTAAGTGGTACATAAGGATGGGCTGGCCCCCCCACATGCAATTTTCTGGCCAAAAATCATTTAGGCTAATAGATATTCATTAGATCCGGTAAGGTCAAGTGGTTTTACCATTTGATTATCCATAATTACATGGATATTATGGACATTTGGTATGGATGCACGGATACCCACACTAGTATCTATGTCGGAGCCAATACTGAGCATTTCCACGTTTACCAGTGAGGAGTGCCATTGAGCATACCGGTATGCTGAAATTATGTGGGACATTATCAACGAGTGTGTCCAAGCCCAGTGAAGCCTAAAGAACAGCATCAAAGGCCAGCGGGAAACTTCAGAGGGCCCCGGTAAAGGAGCCAACCGGGTGCCAATCTACAGTAGCTGACTCTAGAACCAACGACGTGAAGAGACAGCAGCAGTAGCCCAAACCCTTGCAGAGGGCCCCCATTGTTGCCTCCAAGCAACCCAGTGTCCCATTTCCTTTGACACATGCTGCCCGTCGTCAGAGAGTCAATACACAACAGACTCCCAGAACTCAGCGTAAACTTAAGCCAGATCAGAATCTCCGCAAGCAAGGAGCGCGGATACAAGCCATCAAACAGGCCAAGGCCACCACTTCCTCCATGTTCCCTCACAAGCTGGGGGGACCCTATCCTGTTGTTCCCATCCAAGTAGAGGGAATCTATACCAAGGCCCTTCTGGATACTGGAGCTCAAGTGACCCTTCTCTACAGAGACTTCTATGACAGGCACCTCAAGCACCTTGTCATTGCAGAAGCTGGAAGAGCTGGAGATATAGGGCATTGGGACTCAGAACCTTCCCTATGATGGCTATCTACCAGTCAAACTGACCTTCGATCCCTCCATGGCTGGGAAAGCCGAGACTTTTGACACTCTGGCAGTGGTCTGTCCTTGCCCACCAGGGGCCAGTAAGAGTTCTCTCATCACAGGGACCAATACTGCTCTTGTCAGAAGGCTGTTGACACCTCTTGTTCTGGAGCCGGGCACTTCAACTACAAGTAGCGGTTATGCTGTATCACTTCAACAGAGCAATGTACGCATTTTATACCATGTCATTTTTTCAATAAAGAAGATTTTACCTTTATTTTTCCAATCCGGAGTGCGGCAGTCCAGATTTTTCATTGCACCTATACCATTGGAATAGCAATCGCCAGCACCTGGAGCTCTCACAATTCACCCAGCGGAGGACGGGAAATTCAAACCCAGTTACCTGGAGCGGTGGTCACCAACCTGTTTATTACAAGTGTGCACCCCTTGCTGGGACAAGCCTACCAGTGCCTGGTACAAGAATAGAAGGCCCCAGCTGAAGGAGTGGGAAAGATCTGTCGCTTGGACCGGTGTAAGAAGGTGTTACAGCCTGGTGAAGTGGCCTGTTTATGAGCATCTGTCAAGCTAAATTGGAAGCAACCAGGCCCTTTCATTGTCCTTGAAGTGGACAGAGAGAAGACATGGGAGTGGAGATAATTCCCAAGGTGGTTTCAACCAAAGTGAACATGCCGGCTCGGATGTTGGTGGGACAAGTGAATCCGACCACCCCAGTCCCTCTGTCTGATTTGGTGGGGGGGTGTAAAGGATGGGATCCCTGTCGGGGAGTTTAATACTCCTCTTTCACCGGAATGGAAAGAAAGAGCAAGGACTCAGCTCCTGAGATGGCAGTCTGCATTCTCCAAGAGTGAATTCCATGTGGGGTGTGCAAAAAGTGCCCAACACCGGATCCGTCTCTTCGAGTGCATAAGCCGTTCAGGGAAAGAGTTCAATGGATTCCTTTAGGGGACTCGGAGCATCTGCATGGACAACTGGCAGAGTTGAAGAGGGCAGGCATCACCAGAGAGTCCCAGAGTCCATATGCTTCCCGATGGTGGTGGTACGGAAGAAGAATGGGTCGCTGAGGCTGTGTATTGACTACCGGACGATGAACCGAAGGACCATTCCCAACCAATATACCACCTCAAGGATAGAAGATGCCTTGCAGAGCCTGTCAGGAGCGAAGTGGTTCAACGTGCTGGATTTGAAGAGTGGGTATTACCAAATCCCCATGCACCATGAGAAGCAGGAGAAGACCGCTTTCATTATCCCAGTGGGGTTCTTTGAATTCGACTGTATGCCTCAAGGCCTGTCTGGTGCCCCAGCCACCTTCCAAAGGCTAATGGAGAAGACCGTGGGTGACATGAACTTGATCGAGGTGTTAGTGTACTTAGACAACATCATTGTTTTCGGCAAGACCCTGGAAGAGCACGAAAAGTATGTGTGTCATGAAAGACGTCCTGTTAGTTCAGCCGTCGGCGGAAGATCGGTTAACAGAACTATTGTCAGTAGAACCAGAGGACGCGTTCGGAGACGCGTTGACACGAACGGACGCATGCGGGTGCACGCTAATACGAGCGGGTGTACGCGGGTACACAATGAAACGAACGGGCACGTACGATCGGTACTCGGGCGTGCACGTGTGCACGCGGCGGCGCGCAGACGTGCGGTGTGACAGCTTTTGGCGCCATTAGGCCTATTTAAAGGTGCCTGTCAGCATGCTTCCTTGCTGTCCGGTCTACAGCGTTCCCTGTGACCCTAAGCTTCCTGTATACCTGTTTACCTGATTCCTGTTACCCAGCTTGTTCCTGACTTCTCCTGTTTGCTGCCAGTCCCTGACCTCGGCTTGTCTGACGATTCTCCTGCCTCATCCTTCAGTTACTACCTGCCTGTCTGTTGCCGACCTGGTCCGTGCCCTGACTACTCTCCTGGTTCCGTTTTATACCTGCTCTGCTTACCTGTGTTTTGACCCGGCCTGTCTGACTTAGTAAAGTGCTTCCAGTGGTACTACAGAACACCTCCCAGTTGCCTGTTGTTCCTGAGTTCCTGCCAGTGGATCCAGTGTTCCTGATAGTTCTCCTGCTGCTGCACCAGAGGTCCGGATCAACCCTACGCCTGCCACTCACCAAGCACTTGTGGCCCCCTGCGCTCTTGAGTCCCTGTCTTCTCTATCAGGGGCTCTCGAACCAGAGGCACACGAGAGGCTACTCCTTGCATTCTGGGCTCCACCACCAGGTACGTGACAGTACCGGACAGCCATGTCTGAGCCCACGCAGGGAGCCTCTCCTATGGATGAACTCTGCCGCCATCTTGCTGGACTTACCCAGGCAGTAAAGAGCCTACAAGAAGGCTACACCCAGCTGGAAGGCCAAGTCCAGGCCCTAGCAGCTTCTACACCTCCAGTATCCGGGACTTCTGCTTCACCATCAGTGGTCATGTTGCCGCCTGAACCCAGGGTCCCCACGCCTGAAAGATTTTCGGGTAACCGGAGCAAATTCAGGTCCTTCCGCAATTCATGTGAGCTCTTTTTTGCCCTTCAACCAAGGACTTTCTCTCTGGAAGCCACCAAGGTGGGGTTCGTGATTTCGCTGCTGACAGGCGAGCCCCAGTCCTGGGCCCATCGCTTGTTAGAAAAGAAAGACACCTCACTTGATACTCTGGATACCTTCTTTCGGGCTATGTCATCCCTATATGAAGACCCACAGCTGACTGCCACGGCAGAGACAGCCTTGCGCACCCTACAGCAAGGCCGCAGACCTGTTGAGGACTATGCATCAGAATTCAGACGCTGGAGTTCTGATACAAATTGGAACAATGCCGCCCTACGGTATCAGTTCCGTATGGGCCTTTCAGAATCCTTGAAGGATGAACTAGCCCGAGTGGGCCTTCCTGAGACTCTAGAGGACCTCATAGACCTTTCCATCCAAATAGACAGACGCCTAAGAGAACGACGTACAGAGCGGTCTTCTGGCCCTGCTCGTCCTGTCTGGATGCTGCCCCGGGTGCCTAGTTCTCCCCACTCCGCTCCTCCAGCTTCTACTACCATGACTTCAGATACACCAGAACCAATGCAGCTGGGACTCTTACGGCCATCCCTCACTCCTGAAGAGCGTCAACGCCGTCGGGCTGGTAACCTGTGCCTATATTGCGGGGAACCCGGACACTTTGTACGGACATGCCCGGCCAAGCTTCGTAAGTGCCTCTCTGTTTCTCCTGCTCTTACCCCAGCTTCACTGAATAATATATCTCACCTGGCTGTCCCGCTTCTTTTACAGCTCCCAGGAGGGAATATACCAACCAGCGCTATCATTGATTCCGGGGCCTGCAGCGGCTTTATAGACTTGTCCTTCGCTTCCAGACATCATATTCCCATCCGGCCCAGGGCGAAAGGACTTTCAGTATATCTGGCCGATGGTTCTACCCTCAGATCAGGACCAGTAACCCAGGAAACAGTACCCATGCTCACCACCATTGCTGGCACTCATCAAGAGCTACTTTGTCTGGACGTCATTGAATCTCCTCTATTCCCCATCATATTGGGCATGCCTTGGCTCAAGGCCCATAATCCACAAGTTGATTGGGCCTCAGGGAAAATTGAATTTCCTTCCTCTTATTGCCACCAACACTGTCTACCAGAAGTTACTCAAGCTCCCTCTGCCCTGTTGTGCATGGAAACTGATGCCGAGACCCGTCAAGTTGTACCTGAAGTCTACCATAGCTTTCTGGACGTTTTCAGTCAAAAAGGGGCCGAGACCCTTCCTCCCCACCGGCCATATGACTGTCCGATTGAACTTCTCCCAGGGGCAGAGATTCCTTTTGGGAGAATATTTCCTTTATCAGAGTTAGAACTAGGAGTATTAAAAACTTACATTGACGATAATCTTAAGAAAGGCTTCATCCAACCCTCCACATCCCCGGCAGGAGCAGGAATCTTTTTTGTGGAAAAGAAAGACCATTCTTTGCGCCCTTGTGTGGATTATCGGGCACTCAATAAGATTACAATCAAGAACCGTTATCCCTTACCATTAGTGCCAGAACTGTTTCAAAGGCTGGGGTCTGCAGTAGTATTTTCAAAGTTAGATCTTCGTGGTGCCTACAACCTTGTCCGCATTCGCAAGGGAGATGAATGGAAGACTGCTTTCCGTACCCGGTTTGGGCACTTCGAATATTTAGTTATGCCTTTCGGACTCTGTAATGCTCCTGCCACATTTCAGCATTTTGTAAATAACATTTTCAGAGACTACCTTGACCTGTTTGTTGTTATTTATCTAGATGACATTCTAATCTTCTCTTCTTCCCTAGTTGAACACCGTGAACATGTCAGAAACGTTTTGACCCGACTTCGCCTGCACGGCCTTTACGCCAAGCCTGAGAAATGTGTCTTCGAACAGGAGAGTATTCAGTTCCTTGGTCTTATTATCTCTGTGGAAGGCATCAAAATGGACCCTCAGAAGGTCTCCGCCATTCTGGACTGGCCCGCTCCCACTGACAAGAAAGGGATTCAACGTTTCGTGGGATTTGCGAATTTTTATAGAAAATTCATTAAGGGATTCTCCACCATCATTGCTCCCATTACAAGGTTGACCCAACAGGGCCTCAAGTTCCACTGGTCTACGGAAGCTCAGATGGCCTTTACTACACTGAAGGATCTGTTTGTCTCAGCCTCAGTTTTAAAACATCCTGATTCCACGTTACCCTACATCCTGGAGGTGGACGCTTCAGAGATAGCGGTCGGTGCAGTACTTTCCCAAAGACAGGGTCCTAGGGCTCTCCTGCACCCAGTCGCTTTTTTTTCCCGTAAATTATCAGAAGCAGAAAGGAACTATGATGTGGGTGATCGAGAATTGTTAGCGATCAAAGCTGCGTTGGAGGAATGGCGATACCTGTTAGAGGGAGCAGCCCACCCGATTCTTGTTTATACAGATCACAAGAATCTAGAATATTTAAAGACTGCCAAGAGGTTGAAACCACGACAAGCCAGATGGGCACTGTTTTTTACTAGATTTTCTTTCCATATTACCTACCGCCCCGGGTCAAAAAATATCAAGCCTGACGCTCTGTCACGGATGTACAGCGATTCGGAAGCACCTTCTCCACCAGATACCATCTTGTCCGCAGGGAACTTTCTGTTACTCCAAGGGGATCTACTGTCACAGATCAAGCAAGTCTCCAGGAACATTTCCGCTCCACCGGATACAACCCTACAGGCCAGAGATGATCTTCTATGGTTTAAGGATAGGATCTTCGTACCTCAGGAGGTGCGAACGGCAGCTCTTAGTTCTTGCCATGACCATATGTTAGCCGGCCACTTTGGAGTACATAAAACATCTGAACTTCTTCAGCGCACGTTCTGGTGGCCATCATTAAGAAAGGACTGCAAGGATTACGTGGAAGCATGTGTCACCTGTATCCAAAATAAAGGTAGCAAGTCTAAGGCCTGGGGCCTGTTAAAACCACTATCTGTCCCGGAGAAACCATGGAGGATGATCTCCATGGATTTTATTGTCGAGTTGCCACCTTCTGAAAGCTACACTACGATCTTCGTAATTGTGGATAGATTATCCAAGATGGCACACTTCTTACCAATGAAAGGTACTCCTACTGCTGCTGAAACTGCCAGGACATTTATTAAGGAGGTGGTGAGGCTTCATGGCATCCCTGCCAATATTACTTCCGATCGGGGCGTACAATTCACCTCGAGGTTTTGGAGAGCTCTCTGTGAATCCCTGAAAATTGATCTTGCCTTCTCTTCTGCCTATCACCCCCAAACAAATGGCCAGACGGAGAGAACGAATCAGACGCTGGAGCAGTATCTGCGCTGCTTTTCCTCGTTCTCCCAGGATGATTGGGCTCCGCTTCTTCCCCTTGCCGAATTTGCATACAATAACTCTGTTCATTCCGCTACGAAACAAACACCATTTTTTGCAAATTATGGGTTCCATCCTCTGTTCTTGTCCACTAACGTTCCGGAGTGTCCAGTACCAGCTGTTCAAGAAAACCTAAACTTCTTTGAATCAAATAATAAGCTTCTGCAAGAGACTATGGCAAGGACCCAGAACTATAACAAAGAAGTGTTTGATAAGAAGAGAAGGGGGGAGCTTGATCTTAAACCTGGAGATTTGGTTTGGCTGTCTACTTTGAATCTAAGATTGGCCTGTCCTTCCAAGAAATTGGGTCCCAAGTTCGTGGGTCCTTTTCCAGTGACAAGAAAAATTAATAATGTGGCCTACGAACTAAAGCTACCAGAATCATTCCGGATTCACCCGGTCTTTCATGTTGCCCTACTCAAACCCGCAGTTCCTGATCCTTTTGTCAACCGGAGGGTCAATCCCCCGGAACCCGTGATCATTGACGGAGAAACCGAATATGAGGTTGAGTCCATTCTGGATTGTAGGAAGAGACGTAACCAAGTCCAGTTCTTGGTAAAGTGGAAGGGGTATGGGCCTGAGGAAAACTCCTGGGAGCCGGAGTCCAACATCCATGCTAGGAGATTGATACTTGCCTTTAAAAAATCTCATCCAAGTAAGATGGCACAGTTGGGCATCCGGAGGCTGCCCCTTGGGGGGGGGCAATGTCATGAAAGACGTCCTGTTAGTTCAGCCGTCGGCGGAAGATCGGTTAACAGAACTATTGTCAGTAGAACCAGAGGACGCGTTCGGAGACGCGTTGACACGAACGGACGCATGCGGGTGCACGCTAATACGAGCGGGTGTACGCGGGTACACAATGAAACGAACGGGCACGTACGATCGGTACTCGGGCGTGCACGTGTGCACGCGGCGGCGCGCAGACGTGCGGTGTGACAGCTTTTGGCGCCATTAGGCCTATTTAAAGGTGCCTGTCAGCATGCTTCCTTGCTGTCCGGTCTACAGCGTTCCCTGTGACCCTAAGCTTCCTGTATACCTGTTTACCTGATTCCTGTTACCCGGCTTGTTCCTGACTTCTCCTGTTTGCTGCCAGTCCCTGACCTCGGCTTGTCTGACGATTCTCCTGCCTCATCCTTCAGTTACTACCTGCCTGTCTGTTGCCGACCCGGTCCGTGCCCTGACTACTCTCCTGGTTCCGTTTTATACCTGCTCTGCTTACCTGTGTTTTGACCCGGCCTGTCTGACTTAGTAAAGTGCTTCCAGTGGTACTACAGAACACCTCCCAGTTGCCTGTTGTTCCTGAGTTCCTGCCAGTGGATCCAGTGTTCCTGATAGTTCTCCTGCTGCTGCACCAGAGGTCCGGATCAACCCTACGCCTGCCACTCACCAAGCACTTGTGGCCCCCTGCGCTCTTGAGTCCCTGTCTTCTCTATCAGGGGCTCTCGAACCAGAGGCACACGAGAGGCTACTCCTTGCATTCTGGGCTCCACCACCAGGTACGTGACAATGTGGAGAAGGTCCTGAAGAGACTTCATGACGAGGGGTTGAAGCTGTCTCGTAGACTTGGCCTTTGGCACATCCCTAGACCATACCTCAGCAACTTCCCACAGAGGGTATGTGAATCGCCTGCGGAGAAGTCTGAAGACCACCTATGATAAGGCTCAAGCTGGCTCATATGCCCGAGGAAAGAAAAACATAATAAACTTTGACCTCAGGGTACGAGTGCAGGACCTATAGCCGGATGACAAGGTACTGCTGAGAAACCTGGGTGTCCCTTGAAAGCACAAGTTGGCTAACCACTAGAAGTCACAGCCATATGTAATTTCCAAGCAGCTGCCAGGACTTCTAGTATATCAAATCTGGCCAGAGGGAAGCACAGGCCCGCTGAAGACTTGACATCGCAATCATCTTCTGCCTCTGTCAGAAGCAGTTTGTGCGCCACCACAGCCAGATTCACAATCTACACACACGGCCTCTCAGAGATCCCGGCCAGTGACTAGATCTCAGTCTGTACCCCTTGCTGAAGAAGATGAAAACAGTGAGGATGAAGGGATGGGAATAGATTGTCTGTGGCAGTCTCAAATGCCAGGGCCTGCCACCACCCCCTTTTTCTCCTTCCAAGGAGACTGACAACGGGATTCTCAGGCCAGAGGCTCCTGAGTTTGTACCTCAAAGTCCACCTTTTGAAGAGCTGGAAGACCCTCAATCTTCCCTGCTGACAACAGACCCCGAAGACTTTCCATCCTTCATTGAGGAGGAAGCTGAAGCTGATATGCAGGAAGAAGAAGACGAGACCAGTGTGCCTGTAACTCCAGAGCCTAAAGAACAGAGTGAGCGAATGGTTATTTACCAGCCGAAAAGACTAACATATGACACTTTGGGTGAAAGCTCTGAAGAGGTCGTTCTCACTGCAAAAAGGACTCTTGAAGCACCTGGCCCTTCCACTGCAGATTTGGTGGTGGAGAATCCCAACTCACCCCCTGGCACATCTAGCTGAGCCATTCCAGGTAAGGTGGACTGTAGGCAGGAGAACCTCCCCACCTATGCTAATTGGGGGGGGTTTCCTCTGCCAGGGTTTTATGCAGATGTAAATTGTATTAAGAAAGAAAAAGATGCGCAAAGAAACCGCTACAAATAACGATAAATATTGCTGTGAACAGATTCTCTAAAACATAATAATGTGAAAAATTGAATGGTGTATCAAAAACAAATAGTCCATGTGATATAAAAAATAAATGAATAAAACCAAAAGTGAATTCATCAAAAACAGAAAATCCCAAAATGATTCTTCAAAATTTAGCAGATGTAAAAGTCCTTCACTTCAATCTCAGAAAGCAGGACACATATTCATTCGAATCATCTGGAATACGGAGCATAAAATGCAAATACAAACTGCTTACCAGATCTGTTGGATCTCAAATGATAGAGATCAGAATCGCTTGTGCATTAGCCTGCCGGTAGGTGAACTCACAGTGATTGAAAGCAGAGAGGAATCCACGTGGCCTTCTTGATGAATCAATTTACTGATTGTCTGTTATTGTGTACATTGGTATCATTTACTTGTTATTGCTAATTGTTATTTAACTGCTTTAAGAACTATTTCAACCAAGTCTTGGCTGTTTATCCAGGACTTGGCTGACTAATGCCCTATTAAGTCTCTTCTCTTGATTAAGTAAACCAGAAAGAGCTAAAAAAGTTTGAACTGTGTCTGTGTGTCATTTATTGTGCTATTACACTAACCTTATTGCTAGGTGTGCCAAAAGGGGCTGGGACTATTCTTGGGGTTGAAGGGCAAAGTAACGAACTGAACAAACACAAGCGGCTCCTACAGGGTTAGCGCTACACGAATATCCATTAGCCTGAATGAATTTTGGCCAGAAAATTAAATGTGAGGGGGGCCAACCCGTCCTTATGTACCACCTAATATCTCTATTTTTATGTGGAATATCTCTGAAATTATGTGAGATCTAATGTTAAAACAACTTGATCTTATCAGATCTTTAACGAATATCCATTAGCCTGAATGATTTTTGGTCAGAAAATTGCATGTGGGCGGGCTAACCCGTCCTTATGTACCACCTAATATCTCTATTCTTATGTGGAATATGTCTGAAATTATGTGAGATCTAACGTTAAAACCACTTGATCTTACCAGATCTAACGAATATTTATTAGCCTGAATGATTTTTGGCCAGAAGATTTGATAAGGGGAGGCCAGCCCCCCCTCATTAATCACTTAATAAGTCTCCAATTATGTGAGATCTAACATTAAAACTACTTGATCTTACCAGATCTAACAAATAGCTTCCAAAATAGCTAACTGTTTGGTCAATTTTTTGATAAGGGGGGCTGATGACGGGTTAGCCCCCCCAGCAAATAACTGTTAATATTGCTTCTTCTGTGTGAGATCTAACGCAAACAACGGTTGATCTAACCTGATCTAACAAATATCTAACAAACTGCATAAGATTTTTTTTTTTTTTTTTGATATAGGGGGGCTAACCCGCTATCTGTTCTCATTCTATGTAGAGGTTGCTCAGTATTACTCCCCTCTCCCGTGGATGCTTCTCTTCTCTCCCCCGGCTGCTCAGTGTGATGGCAGTCGGCGGAGTATGATGTGATGGTTTGTAGCTCTGTATAATCCTGTGTGTCACTCGGCATCCACATGTCAGCTGTGCACAGTCCCTGTGATGGCTGCAGGTGGTGAAATGTGTGCAGTTTGTAATTATTACCATGTGTCAGCAGACATTATGATGGCCTGTCAGCCTCCTACTAATTGATTTCTGATAATTTTTAACAATTTAACTAATAGTGGCAGCATTGTGGGGCACTGATAGGCTGCCCTGTCATTGTCTCTCACTCATATAGTGAAATAATACAGTGCCATCATGGCAGATATGACATCCATTCATCAGGATAGAGATCAGCAGTGCCAGCTACAGAAAGACCTGATACTCTACTGACACAAACAGACATTTGTGTGCAGCTTATCTATGCAACTGTCAGATGACATTATTATTCAAAGTTTGTGACATATTCTTCATCACTGTACAGAGAACACCAGTCAGACACTTCAGTCTCTGCACCAGAGGAGCTTACACTCTAATGTCCCACCACAGTCACATACTATTATTATTAGTATACATTTATTTAGCTCTGACTTATTCGATAGTGATGTACAGAGAACACTGAGTCAGTCACATCAACCTTTGCACTAGAGGAGCTTACAATCCAATGTCCCAAGACTATCATACTATTAAGCATTTCCTTAGCTCTGACATATTCCATAGTGCTGTACAGAGAACACTGAGCCAGTCAATTCAGCCTCTGTACCAGAGGAGCTTACACTCTAATGTCCCATGACTTTCACACTATTGTCAAGCATTTCCATAGCTCTGCCATATTCCGTGGTGCTGTACAGAGAACACTGAGCCAGTCACTTCAGTCTCTGTACCAGAGGAGGTTACTCTCTATTGTCCCACCACAGTCACATACAATTATTATACATTTACAGTGGGGATTGAAAGTATTCAGACCCCCTTAAAATGTTCACTCTTTGTTATATTGCAGCCATTTTCTAAAATCATTTAAGTTCATTTTTTCCTCATTAATGTACACACAGCACCCCATATTGACAGAAAATCACAGAATTGTTGACATTTTTGCAGATTTATTAAAAACTGAAATATCCCATGGTCCTAAGTATTCAGACCCATTGCTGTGACGCTCATATATTTAACTCAGGTGCTGTCCATTTCTTCTGATCATCCTTGAGATGGTTCTACATCTTCATTTTAGTCCAGCTGTGTTTGATTATACTGATTGGACTTGATTAGGAAAGCCACACACCTGTCTATATAAGACCTTACAGCTTACAGTGCAAGTCAGAGCAAATGAGAATCATGAGGTCAAAGGAACTGCCTGAAGAGCTCAGAGTCAGAATTGTGGCAAGGCACAGATCTGGCCAAAGTTACAAAAAAAATTCTGCTGCACTTAAGGTTCCTAAGAGCACAGTGGCCTCCATAATCCTTAAATGTAATGCTGGCCATACACTATACTAACCCCTTTTCGAAAAACGAACGTTCGACCGTGACCGCAAACGATCTTGCCATCATATAATGACCGATAATCTGTTCAGTGGACATGAATAAATAATTTTGTGTTCGTTTTTTTACATATACCTAGTGCAGAAAGTTCGGGCGGGAAACACATTAACCTTGCAATTTATCGTACGTTCGGCAGAAATTTACCAAACTTCCCGTTCGTTTTTTTACCACAAAAACGTCACAAAGATTATCGATTTGTGCCCACTAACTTGCCGAAAAACGAACGAAGTGTCCATTCGAACGATTTTTCGGCCAATTTTCTGTATAGTGTATGGCCAGCATAAGACGTTTGGGACGACCAGAACCCTTCCTAGAGCTGGCCATCCGGCCAAACTGAGCTATCGGGGGGAGAAGAGCCTTGGTGAGAGAGGTAAAGAAGAACCCAAAGATCACTGTGGCTGAGATGCAGTCGGGAGATGGGAGAAAGTTGTAGAAAGTCAACCATCACTGCAGCCCTCAACCAGTCGGGGCTCTATGGCAGGCTGTCCACCAACGTTTACCATCCAACCTGACAGAACTGGAGAGGATCTGCAAGGAGGAATGGCAGAGGATCCCCAAATCCAGGTGTGAAAAACTTGTTGCATCTTTCCCAAAAGGACTCATGGCTGTATTAGATCAAAAGGGTGCTTCTACTATATACTGAGCAAAGGGTCTGAATACTTAGGACCATGTGATATTTCAGTTTTTCTTTTTTAATAAATCTGCAAAAATGTCAACAATTCTGTGTTTTTATGTCAATATGGGGGTGCTGTGTGTACATTAATGAGGAAAAAAATGAACTTGTGTGTGCATTAATGAGGAAAAAATGATTTTAGCAAATGGCTGCAATATAACAAAGAGTGAAAAATGTAAGGGGGTCTGAATACTTTCCGTCCCCACTGTATATAACTCTGACATATTCTGCACTGCATTACAGAGAACACTGAGCCATTCACCTCAGTTTCTGCACCAGAGAAGCTTACACTCTAATGTCCCATGACTGTTACACTATAATTAGTGTAGGCTCTGGCCTGAGACTCAGAAGGGAGAGAGAGGAGTTCTGTTTGGAGTGAAAAAGGAGGGAGGGGACTGTCATAGAGTGATAATTGGAAGAACAGCGTGCTTAATCCAAGCTAAGGTGGCGTGTTTCTCCTTGATGGTTCCACCCTGAAAGGCCCCGACCGGGTTAAGGTCGCAAGCTCTTCCAAGCTTGCCGTTTGGTAAGCGCGCATTTTAACAATATCACAGTGGTGCGGTGAAGGACTTATTGATTTCCACCTATCTACGCTTCTTTTATCCACCATCCATGATTGATTTTGAATAGGACGGTTCACCTTGTTTATGTACCTTTATGAACTTGGAGCCTATCCCAAATTTGGGCTTAATATTTCACATATTTGTTTTGGTTATATCATATATAACTTCTTTTATCACAGCGCTGCTCCTTTTGTATTTACTATGTTATGTGTGTATCTCACTTTTTAGCGGCTGCTCTTATGTTAATTTTTGATCACTGATTTGTCACCTTTTGACTGTTTTCAATTTCAATTTTTGTTTTTTCAATATGCCTTTATGCACTAATTTAGTTATGGTATAGCGCGGTGATTTGCCTTTTCTTGACACTATAATTAAGCATTTCTATAGCTCTGACATATTCTGCAGTGCCGAGCCAGTCACATCATCTGCCCCATAGGAACTTACACTCTTATATCCTCACCTGTCAGGGAAGGCTTGCCTATAGTGAAGATGGTGCTCTAGGGCATATACAGATGCACAGGGCAGCAGGTAATCATGCAGGTGTGTGCAGATGTGTGCACATTTGCATACATGTGCATGCCTGGATGCACACATATCCATCACTAACACTGGCACCAAATGGACTATTTAAACTGGGCTGCTGCTCTGGCTTATTGCTGTCTGATCTACAGCATTTTCATGTAACCTGCTACCTGTTCTTGAACTTGACTCCTCGTAGCTGACAAGGCTTGCCTCTTACTACGCTTGAATGTTACCTACCCTGATCCCGACTTGTCTCTGGAATCCGCCTCTGCCTCCTGCTTAACCATATCTGCTCCACCATTGCTGAGCTTGGCCTGCACCTTGACTACTCTTCTGCCTGCCACTTATGCCTGACCTGGCCCTTTATTACCGACCTGGCATTCCTGACTCCTCATTCTGCCTACATACCTGGTTTCTGCCAGTCAGTCCAGCATCTGCAAACTGTCATTTGCCAAGCAAGCACCTGCCAATATGCTGCCTATCAGTCCAGGATCTGCTGACACCTGTCTGCTACCGCAGACATCCCAAGTCTCCCGCATTTTGGCTGCGGCTCCCGCACACCTGCGATTGCCGGGCGATCTCTCGGCTGCAGGGCTTCACAGCCGGGAATGATCGGTGCAGGGGACAGCTGTGAGCACCAATCTCCCTGTATAGCTTTTCAGCTGACAGCCTCATCGTCTCCTCTCCCTCCTGTGGCTATACAGGGAGATCAGTGCTCACAGCTGTCCCTCTCGATCATTCCCGGCTGTTTCCTGTCATTCTCTGGACCCCTGTCTACCCTTCTCTGGCCCCCCTTCGTCTCCGCAGCCAGCTCTCTCCTCTCCCGCCGGCTGTTTTGGGGGATGCAGGATGGAGAGTGGAGAAAAGGACCGGTAAATATGTAATTTACCGGTCCCTTCCTGTTCTGAATGGGACACAGTGAGCAAGATCGCTCCTGAGCAGAGTAACCTGTGTGTACTCTGCTCAGTTTATGAATGGATGGGAGACTCTTGCTTCTCTTAATTCATCTTCAGTGCTGAAAGGGACTGGGGAATATGTGTCCTCAGTTCCTTTCTCTGTCTCGACAGTATGGTGACAGTATGGATGGGGGTTAAGGAAGTGGCTTCACATGGTGGCCCCAGTACTACCCCTGTCTCAGCATCTGCTGTGTCTGAGTCAGTATCTGCCCCCCTCCCTCCCCAGCAGCCTGGGTAATCTCAGGAGGAGGTTGAGCTAAATGGTGGATTGCTGCAGGTCATTACAGAAATGGAATCTCCCTTGAGTGCCATTGACTCATCAGATGAAGATCTTGGTAAAAGAGTGGTTGCTGAAAATCTCTCTTAGTGCGTGGAGGACTTTCACTGAGATTGCTGCTACAAAGAAAGAGATTGCACCTGCCAACAGATCCTTGCAATCGACAGGAAATGCAGGAGGAGATGGCATGTATCCAGACAGAGAAGTTTCTGCTGGCTGCGAGGAGTCCCACATGGACACTAAGACCGCAAAGCAGAAAGGCTGCATGAACATTGAAACTGCAGAGCAGGAGTGCCGTATGAATGCTGAAACAGCTGGTGTTTTTTTCCAAACAGAAGACTTTACTTGATAACGGAACTGCTGGTAACTGTGGTACTTCTGGGAGTGTTGTGAGCGGGACTGCTGTGCTGGAGGGGAGGCGGGAGGATCAGGTGGTAGGTAATTTGCCAAGCCTGACTTCATAGGTTCCTATACAGCCTGTTAATATTCCTATGCAGTCAGTTAATGTATCATCTGTCCCAGTTAGGAACTATGCTAAGGCTGTGTCGGGACAAAGTCATGCTACTGCTGTAAGGGAGCCTGTTGCGGGACTTTCACCTAACGCACCTTCTTCCATTAAACGCAGGAATGTGGTACAGCTCAGGTGGGACGGAGGAGTTATTCCACCTATCAGGAGGGTGGTTGTGGATAGGATCATAGCCATGGGATTTAAGGCGGGGCATATTTATGCTCTTATCAGTCTGACTGGTTCCTATGAATATGATTTGTCATTTGTGCGTCCAGAGTTACTGGGTTTGTTTTGGGAGCGGTATGAGCATGTATATAGGGGCCAGCCAGACTGGAAGGGGATTGTCCCCAAGTATCAGAAACCATGAAATCAGACCGAGGCATAAGTACAGTTTAATTACACTTGTTTAATAATAAAAGTAAAAAAAACAAATGTAGTCAAAACATAGCCAAAGTTCAGTAACCGGAATGAATAGTCAGCAAAGCCAGAAGTCAGGGATCAAAGTAGTGGAACAGCAAGCAGGATCCGGAGCCAGAAGGGATGTCAGCAAAGCAAGTCTTTAAACAGGAACGCAGGAGAAGTTTTTTGTACACCAAGGCGAAGGCAGAGCTCCTCTGGACTGGACGGCTTAATTAGACAGGACTGACGAGCAGGATATCAACAACAGCTGAGTAACTGTGGAGAGAGATGGGAGCTGGCAATTAGTCGACAGCTGAGCGGCCAGCTCAGAAAAGGAAGGGCCGAGCCCAGCCCTGACAGTACCCCCTCCTCAACGACCCCTCCCCCTCGGTGGACCACCAGGCTTGAGGGGAAAACGTCTATGGAAATCACAGTGGAGCTCAGGGGCATGTAAGTCCGAGGATGAGACCCAAGAGCGTTCCTCCGGACTGTATCCTTTCCAATGCACTAGGTACTATATGCGCCCACTGAACCTATGGGAGTCAACAATGGACTGTACTTCATATTCCTCATGGTTCTCAACCTGTACAGGGTGAGGACATGGCACCGAGGTGGTAAAGCGGTTGCAGACCAAAGGTTTTAATAAAATGAAATACGCATAATAGAAGGAAGGTCTAATGCGTAAGCCACTGGGTTAATCCTGAGAAGTATACGGAAAGGCCCAATAAACCGAGGTCCAAACTTCAGTGAGGGAACACAAAGTCGGAGATTGCGAGATGACAGCCAGACCCTGTCCTCAACCTGGTAGGAAGGCGCAGGCAGGCGTCTGCGGTCAGCATGGAGTCTGTACCTATCATTATCAAGACCACGCAGATGCTCCTCTAACGCAGGAATACTCTGCGGAACAAATGAGTCAGGCAACATGGAAGGTTGGTAACCATAATTCGCCATTAACAGGGACAATCGAGAAGCAGAATTCAAGGCACCATTGTGAGCAAACTCTGCCCACGGTAATAGGTCTGACCAGTTGTTATGATGGTCAGAAATATAGCAACGCAGTCTTTAAATGGAAATGCAGGCGATGTTTCTTGTGATGTAGACCAAGGTGAAGGCAGAGCTCCTCTGGACTGGACGGCTTAAGTAGGCAGGACTGACGGGCAGGATATCAACAACAGCTGAGTAACTATGGAGAGAGATGGGAGCTGGCAATTATCTGACAGCTGAGCGGCCAGCTCAGAGAAGGAAGGGCTGAGCCCAGCCCTGACACCAAGGTAATCTCATGACAGCCCTTGATAAAGAATGTGACTATCCTGACTAGGAATAAGTCTATACCCCCCCGAGGAACTGGAGCATCTGGCAAGAGACTGTAAGATCATTAATTGTAACTTGTGTGATAAGGTTGGTCACCCTTATAGCCAGTGCCCTGAGGCTGTGCACAATAAACCTGTTAGTGGAGGAATTCTTCCGTCTGGATAGAGAAGAGTTTGAGTTGTATGAGGTTGTGTCAGGGGATCCTAGTGTATCTGTCTCATCAGAATCTGTGTCTGTGAGGCCAGCTGTGGTGTCAGTGTCCCCCCGATCTGTGGTGTTCCCAGTCAGTGTCAGAAAGTGTGGTTGTAAAGTCTGTGTCTACACCTGTTGTTTCTCCTAAAGTAGTGAAGAGTGCTGGACCAGCGTGTGTGGTTGTGCCAACCCCTCTTCCTTGGCGTGGCAGAAGTGCGGCTGGAGGTCAGTAGACGCCGAGGGGTGGAGTGAGTGAGTGATGGATTGGATGATGGTGGGGGGGAGGTGGGAAGGGAATGAGAATGGCTGGTGCAGAATGCAAGGTGAATGATGTGGCAGTCGGGGTGAAAGATGTGGAAGTTGGGTTGAATGATGTGGGGAGAGGGGTTAATGGGGGGGGTTTTGGAATCAGTGAGGGTGAAAAAGAAAAGAAACATCAGCACAAGGGACATCATTTACAGTCAGTAGGATGTGTCCTTTGTGCTGATGCCACTTCCTATAGTTGAAATCTCTCATCCATACTACTTCACCCCTGCCACTGTAATTTTCTGGTGTGGCGGGGGTTAATACAACTAAGGCCGGCCATCCATTGTTCGAATCTCAGCCAGTACAGCGGGATTCTAACTGTTAATGGGCAGGCTGGAATGAACCAAGTTGATCGATCAATCGATCAACCTTGATACAACCAGCCTGTTGGATTCTGTTGCGATTATCGCTATTGGCTGCAATAGCCGCTAGCGATAAACCCTGTCTTCTCCCAGCGAGGACGGCTTCCCCCAGCCTTCCTGGGGAGAAGACATTGGCCCAGCAGGAGGGATTCCCGCATCAACACTGTCTGTGTTAATGAAGGGACCGTGCTGGCCTAAGGGGCTGTCACAGGCTGTCATCAGGAGAGCTTGACTATGCCCAACCCTTTCCATCCAGATGATCCACTCCACTCCATCTTTCAGCTTCTACTAATGAAACTCCATTCAGAGATTCTGTTTTGATCATAGAAGCTGTAGTACATAAATAGAACAGAATTTCAACTAACAGAAGAAGAATCAGCACAAGGGGCACACCCTACTGACTGTAAGGTTTTTACCATGTGTGGATTTTTCATTTTTTTTCCTTATCTTTTATTTTGGCTGCACTTAGATTTTAATGATTATATAATGGTAAAAGATGTCTTGGTAGCTTGTGTGTTCACTTTAGCTTGACTAATTACTAAGGCTAGGTTTACAATTAGCAGTTTAGGGGGCAGAAAAATACAGTTGAGTCCCCCCAACTGTGGCGCAACAAAAATGATCCCCCTTTCATGTTTAGAGGGCAGTATTGTCCACGGAACATTACCCATTCAGCTGAATGGGGCACTGCAACCACACTGCAACTGTGCGCAATGCTGTTTTTTTAAGGGCTAAAACAGGCAGTGAAAAGCCAAAGTATATGACAACCCTGAACTTGTAAAACAACTCATTCAGTTTATTATAGAAATGGAAGGCAAAACATTTGTGTGTATATATATATATATATATATATATATATATATATATATATATATATATATATATCTGCATGAAGGACTTGGAGAAGTGGGCGGGTGGAAAAACATCAGGACACCGATCTTCCCAGTAAATGGCTCTTCAGGGGGTGTGTCAGCACAAGTCTGATCATGGGTGGTTTAACTGGATTATGGCTGAAGATATCAGCCGTAACCCCAGTATTGTTTTTTTATCCAGGGGCTGGCTTTCTTATGAAAGTGTTCTGAGTGGCTCATGAACCACTGGAACACTTTCAGAAGCGGTAGGAGGAGACACCCCTCCCGCTGCTTGTCAGTGTTTCTCGGGCTTGGTTCGCTCGAGATATGATCTGACTGCGCGGCTGGCTAGTCCCAGAGGCGATTACAAAGTAGATTCTCTTTGATCACCTCTATGGCCTTGGAGGACCGGAGCGACGTCATTGTGTCACCGTGCTCCCTTTGTGAGTAGTTTCACTTTAGACTTATCATTAAAAGGTTTAGTAATACTGCATTTGTTGTGCGCTGTGTTTCTTTTCCTTTGTTGCATTGCAGAGACTGCTTCTAGCTCTTTACACTGGCTACCCTTAGTGCTGGTACATGGATTCCTCTCCCTCCATCTTAGTGACTGTTGCTATGGACTTTGTCCCTCCTATTGAGAGACTTTTTTAATCACATTTATTTGATCTGTGTACACCTCCAGGGTCTCTCCTCAAACAAGCCCTGAGTTTATTTTTTGTCTATTTTTCAACGTCATGGTGTCACTTCTTGTCCAGGCTGAAAGTAAACAATTTTTTCTTTTTTCAAAGCAATGCAATTTTTTTTTGATCTTTTGCTTTTAAAGGTAAAGGAGAGATTTCGGGTCTTTTTGACCCAAGATCTCTCAATAAAGAGGACCTGTCATCCTTTTTTTCGATTACAAGGGATGTTTACATTCCTTGTAATAGGAATAAAAATGATAAAGGAAAAAAAAATGAAAAGGACAGTGTAAAAATAAAAAATTAAGCGTAAAATAACAAAAAAAAAAGCGCCCCTATCCCTTTGTGCTCACGCGCAGAAGTGAACGCATACGTAAGTGATGCATGCAATTGTAAACGGTATTCGCACCACACAAGAGAGTCCCGGAGCCAAAGAAAGGAGAAATAGGTGTAGCGACAGCATGACATGGCTGGACGGCACAGTTGCCGCTTTAAGATCAGGTTTCCCCTTTTAGAAAAGGGGAGGGGGCTGGGTGAGGGCGTCGCTCAGAGCTTGAGAAAGGAAAGGAGAGGGGGAAGTGATGTCAATCGTAGAGCAGTGGAGGAAGCGATTCCCACCCACCCTCCCTGGAGTTGGTTGTAAAGGGGGTAAAGGACAAGTCAGGATGACCGGCAGTGTTGGGTCGATGGAGAAGGAGAAGATAGAGGTTACATGTATGGAACATGTTGTACCCATCCATGGGATGGGGGTGGTTTCTGGTACCCATCCATGAAAGGATGGGGGTTGTTTCTGGTACCCATCCATAAAAGGATGGGGGTTGTTTTCGGTACCCATCCATAAAAGGATGGGGGTTGTGTCTGGTACTCATCCATGAAAGGATGGGGGTTGTTGTTGGTACCCATCCATGAAAGGATGGGGGTTGTTTATGGTACTTTCAGGTTACGAAGGGGTTAACCTGGAAGGGTTAAAAAGGGTAGTTCACTGCGAAGGTTGGGTACTGCCTCCGAGTCAGGGGTTTCCGACTGGAGGCCTAAAGTTAAAAGAGGTTGTTCGCAGTGACCAATCTATGTTGTTTCCCTCTATGACACTAAAAAGTATATATTGAAGTTTAACCACTTCAATACCAGGCACTTAGACACCTTCCCGCCCAGCCCAATTTTCAGCTTTCAGCGCTGTCACAATTTGAATGACAATTGCGCGGTCATGCCACACTGTACCCAAACAAATTTTTTATCATTTTGTTCCCACAAATAGAGCTTTCTTTTGGTGGTATTTGATCCCCTCTGCGGTTTTTATTTTTTGCGCAACAAATAAAAAAAGACAGAAAATTTTGAAAAAAAGCACGTTTTTCTTTGTTTCTGTTAAAATTTTTTGTAAATGAGTACGTTTTCTTCTTCAATGACGGGCACTGATATGGCTGCACTGACGGGCACTGATACGGCGGCACTGATGGGCACCGATGAGGTGGCACCAATGAGGTGGCACTGATGAGGTGGCACTGACGGGCACTGATGATGGGCACTGATAGGTGGCACTGATGCGCACTGATAGGTGGCACTAATGGGCACTGATAGGTGGCACTGGTAGGTGGCACTGATGGGCGCTGATAGGTGGCACCGATGGGCACTGATAGGCGGCACTGATGGGCACTTGTAGGTGGCATTAATGGGCACTCGTAGGTGGCGTTGATGGGTAGTTATGGGTGGCACTGATAGTTGGCACAGATGGGCACGGATGGGCACTGATAGGTGGGCACAGATGGGCACAGATGGGTACTGACAGGTGGCACCGATGGACACTGATGGGTGGCACTGATGATTCTGATTGATGGCAGTGATGCCCCTAAGTGTGGCATTGCTGGGCATCACTGCAACATAATTGTGCCAATCAGTGCCCATTTGTGGGCACTGATTGGCACAGATTTGGCACTGACTGGGCACATGTGGATGGCCATGGGGTACATACCTGGCCATCCACATGTTTCCCTTCCCTGGTGGTCCTAGTGGCGATCCCTGGTGGTCCAGTGTGGTGATCTGCGGGGGGGCTGCGCTGATAAACAATCAGCGCAGACCCCCCCTGCCAGGAGAGCCGCCGATCGGCTCTCCTCTACTCGCGTCTGTCAGACGCGAGTGAGGAAGAGCCGATCAACGGCTCTTCCTATTGACAGCGTGATCAGCCGTGATTGGACACGGCTGATCACGTGGTAAAGAGCCTCCGCCGGAGGCTCTTTACCAAGATCGGTGTAGCGGTGTGTCAGACTGACACACCGATCCACCGATCGCCGCGATGCGCGCCCCTGCGGGCGCGCGGCGGCATGTTATCCTGAAGGACGTCATATGACGCCCAGTCAGGATAACACAACCACCGCCCGGCCGTCAATCCGCTATAGGCCGGGCGGGAAGTGGTTAATGGTTATTTATGAAGAAGTTATTTAATTAATGTTATAATTGGTTAATAAATAGGCCGTCAAGGCCATTTACTCCAAAACCTTGTCAAGTCATTTGTGAAGGGTTTGGAGGGGAGGGGAAGTTGTTGGGGACAAAAAGGTATCAGGAGACTGGGCTTAAGTCCTACATATGTCATGTGAGGTATCAGCACAAATGTTGAGAGCAATAACTCTAGCGCAAGACCTCCTCTGTAACTGTAAACAGGTATCCTTTAAAGGCGTTTAAAGCATCTCCTATGGAGATTTTTAAGTACCGAAGATTGTCGCCATTCCACGAGCGTGGCAGTTTTAAAGCGTGACATGATAGGTATCTATTTACTTGCCGTAACATCATCTTTCACATTTTACAAAAAAAATGGTGTATATTGTGTTTTTTTTAATTCATTAAAAATTGCATTTCCAAAACCGCTGCGCAAATACCGTGTGACATAAAAAATTGCAAACGATCGCCATTTTATTCTCTAGGATCTCTTCTAAAAAATGTATAATGTTTGAAGGTTATAAGTAATTTTCTAGCAAATTTAAACTTGTAAACAAAAAGTGCCAGAAAAAGCCTGGTGGTTAAAACGCAGCACGCCAACACACATGTGGTTCACTCAATGCACACATCGTGCTGTGATTGGACCTGAGTAAAGCCTATTTTTTTCCACCTGCTGTTTATATCTGTTAATGTTTTTTCTCCTTACTAAGTTAATAAGACCCAACAGGAACATTTGATAGAATAAAACCTTCTCTAATTTTGTGAAGATCAGCTGGAACTGATCTGAACACCTCGCTACAATTAATTAGCAACAATATGCAGCCAATGTATGCCAGCAATTACCATGTAACGAAACAAGTATCTGGTCCATCGAGGAATCCAATGCACACAGCCTGGCAGCTGAGCAATGAAAATAGCAGTCCCCCCGGCATAGTGTAGCAATCCTCTTTAATAAGAAAGTTGTGCAGGGTTCACTGGCTCTGTGTCTGGCACTCGTGGCCACCTTTATTTTTTTTTTAACAGAAAATGTGGCCACCTTTATTAGTCCCAGGAAGGGATGGAGTTCCAGGCTGGCTGTACTGAAACATTTGCCTCTTTGCGTTCTCATTCCCATGTGGTGTCTTCCAGAGGCTCTGCCCACTGCAGATTACATACTTAAACTGCCAGGGACATGTTTCAGGGTCATTTATCCCACAAGCTTCACGTGTAGTGATACAGTGTCTTGAAAAAGTATTCACACCCCTTGAGATTTTCCACATTTTGTCATGCTACAACCAAAAACGTAAATGTATTTTATTGGGATTTTATGTGACAGACCAACACAAAGTGGCACATAATTGTTAAGTGGAAGGAAAACGATAAATGGTTTTGAAAAGTTTTTAACAAATAAATATGTGAAAAGTGTGGGGTACATTTGTACTCAGCCCCCCCCCCCCGGAGTCAATACTTTGTAGAACCACCTTTCTCTGCAATTACAGCTGCAAGTCTTTTTGGGGATGTCTCTACCAGATTTGCACATCTAGAGAGTGAAATTTTTGCCCATTCTTCTTTCCAAAATAGCTCAAGCTCTGTCAGATTGGATGGAGAGCGTCTGTGAACAGCAAGTCTTGCCACAGATTCTCACTTGGATTTATAACTGGACTTTGACTGGGCCATTCTAACACATGAATAGGCTTTGATCTTAACCATTCCTTTGTAGCTCTGGCTGTATGTTTCAGGTCGTTGTCCTGCTGGAAGGTGAACCTCCACCCCAGTCTCAAGTCTTTTGAAGACTCTAATGCCGCGTACACACGACCAGTTTTGCCATCGGAATAAACTCCGAAGGTTTCTCAGACGGAACTCTGACGGAATTCCATTGAACCGGTCTTGCCTACACACAGTCAAACCAAAGTCCAACCAAAGTCTGACCGTCCAGAACGCAGTCACGTACAGCACGTACGACGGAACTAGAAAAAGGAAGTTCAATAGCCAGTAGCCAATAGTTTCCGTCTCGTACTTGCTTCAGAGCATGCGTCGTTTTTGGTCTGTCGGAACAGCATACAGACGAGCGGTTTTCCCGATAGGAATTGGTTCCGTCGGAAATATATTTAGAATATGTTCCAATTCTAGTTCCGTCAGAATTTTCAAAAAATAAAGTCTGATGAGGCATACACACGTTCGGAATAGACGATGAAAAGATTCCGTCGGACGTTTTCTGTCGGACATTCTGCTTGTGTGTGCACGGCTTAACAGGTTTTCTTCTCAGATTTGCCCTGTATTTGGCTCCATCCATATTCCCATCAACTCTGACCAGCTTCCCTGTCCCTGCTGAAGTAAAGCATCCTCACAGCATGATGCTGCCACTACCATGTTTCACGGTTGGGGTGGTGTGTTCCGGGTGATGTACAATGTTAGTTTTCTACCACACATAGCGATTGGCTTTTAGGCCAAAAAGTAAAATTTTGGTCTCATCTGACCAGAGCACCTTCCTCGACATGTTTGCTGTGTCCCCCACACTGCAATCTGGACTTCTTATGGTTTTCCTTCAACAATGGCTTTCTTTTTGTCACTCTTCCATAAAGGGCAGATTTGTGGAGAGCACGACTAATAGTTGTCCTGTGGACAGATTCTGTCACCTGAGCTGTGGATCTCTGCAGCTCCTCCAGAGTTACCATGGGCCTCTTGGCTGCTTCTCTGATGAATGCTCTCCTTGCCGGGCCTGTGAGTTTAGGTGGACGGCCATGTCTTGGTAGGTTTGCAATTGTGCCATACTCTTTCCATTTTCGGATGATGGATTGAACATTGCTCCGTGTGATGTTCAAAGCTTGGAATATTTTTTTTATAACCCAACCCTGCTTTAAACTTCTCCACAACTTTATCCCTGACCTGTCTGGTGCGTTTCTTGGCCTTCACAATGCTGTTTGTTCACTAAGGTTCTCTATCAAACCTCTGAAGGTTTCACAGAACAGCTGTATTTATACTGAGATTAAATTACACACAGGTGGACTCTATTTACTAATTAGGTGACTTCTGAAGTCAATTGGTTCCACTAGATTTTAGTTAGGGGTATCAGAATGAAGGGGCTGAATACAAATGCACGCCACACTTTTCAGATATGTATTTGTAAAAATATTTGAAAACCATTTAGCATTTTTCTTCACTTCACAATTATGTGCCACTTTCTGTTGGTCTATCACATAAAATCCCAATAAAATACATTTAAGTTTTTGGTCATAACATGACAAAATGTGGAAAATTTCAGGAGGTAGGAATACTTTTTCAAGGCACTGTACATTGGCCTCTTTGCATTCTCATTCCCATGTGGTGTCTTTCGGGGGCTCTGCCCGCTGCAGTTTACATCAGTTATCTCTGTAATGATACAATCCCTTCCTCGCTTTCTCCACCTCCGGAGGTTCCATACACCACGGTTCGTGTCACTGATCTCTGACGCTAGGGACACGTTTCAGGGACAATCTCCTTTGCGTTTCAGGTGTAGTGATACAATTGCAGTCTTGCTTTCTCCTTCCTATGTGGCATTTGCCAGAGGCTCCACCCACTGCCACCTATATCAATGATCTATGCTGCTATGGGTGCTTTCAAGAGAAGTTTGCATAAGCGTTTCAGAGTACCTAGCAATAGAGATCAGCGACATAAGCAGTAGTGCACTGAGTTTCTAGAAGACACCACGTGGCAAAGAAAAAGCGGGGAGACTATTGCGTCTTTACACTCAAAGCCCATTGGAAAATGTCCCCGAAATGTGTCCCTATTGTCAGAGATCCCTGACACAAATGGAGGTAGGTGGAGCCTCTGGTGGACATCACATGGACAGGACAGAAAGTAGGGAGGCAATTGTATTGCTGCACTCGAAACACATGGGAGAACATCCCTGAAACGCGTCCCTTGCATGAAAGATCGGTGACACAAACGGGGTGGGCAAAGCTTTTTTCTTGAACATCACATGGGAGGGAGAATGGCAAGGAGGCAATTGTACCACTACACCGGAAATGAGTGCCATTCTGCCCCCGAAATATGTCCCTGGCATCAATGATCAGTGACATAAACTGGTAGCGAAGCCTCTGGAAGACAATATGTGTGAAAGAAAAAAATAGATCAGTGCTATAACTGTGGAGGTTTGTGGCGTATCTGATGGACACCACAAGGAAGAAAGAAAGCAAGAAAGTGATTGCATCACTACACCCATAATGGTGGGATAACACGAACCTAGCGTCAGAGGCCGGTGCCACAAAAGCCAGTTGGCGGAGCCTCTGGCAGACCTCATGTGGGAAGGAGAAAGTGACAGGCTGGGTTCACACTGATGCGGCTTCTCCGCATCCAATTCGCATGACAGGATAGTGTGACCGGCTCTCAATGGAGCCGGCTCACACATCTCCGGGGCGGACGCGGTCTGAATTGCAGAAGGGTCCTGTGCGTCTTTGGCTCCGTTTCAGGTGTGAATCCAGGCAAAAATTTGGACCCAAATCAGTGTACAGGGACGTTCTGGACCCCCTGTTGTGAGCCGCGACCGCAGCTAGTGTGAACCCGGCCTGAGTCTACAGCCTCAGACTCCATCCCTACCTGAGACTGACACCAGTGGCCGTGAGCGCGAGACGCAGGAGCCGGTGAACCCCGCCTATATGTCTGTCATTAGAGGCTTCTGAAATGGCAGTTGGCAGTTTTTCCTTTTCAATAAAGAGGATTATTACACTGTGCCGGGTGCTCTGTTGCTTCTTCTTGTGTTTTTATCTCTAATTCTGTGTAATTCTTGTATCAACATTTCCCTGATAATGACTGCTGAGATTTTACATTCTGTTAGGTTAACAGTGATTTCTCTGCGTAGTTCTACTCTACTTTAAAAGGAAACATTTCACTTAGAACAGAAAACAGACGATCCTCACAGTTTAATTAAATTGTCTGCCGGGAACATTCTTCTCTCTTATTAACATATCAAGTCATGTAATAATCTTATGTTACTTGTTTAATCCAATATACACACTAGAGCTAACAGAGAGGGGCAGGAAGGGGTGTCAATAATGAGTCATAGAAGAAATAAAGAAATCTTTTTACAATTACTATTTATCATTAAAGCTGAACTCCGGGAAAAAAACAATATTGTCTAAGTCTTTGACTCTTGGTGTGCTCTGTGTATTTCTTCCAGATCTGTGCAGTAATGCAGTGTGAGACTTGACTGCTGAGGTGCAATGGGCTTAAATGGGCCCAATTAACGTAACACAAAGGGGATCAAATCCCCCACCACCCTTGCCCTTTACCCCATTAAATAAGACACTTACAACCATTAGGTTGGAAAGGGAAAGGCCACAGCTTTATTAAATTCCAACACATAACATGTGAACATATTTAACCAGTGCCAGTCACAGTCGTACTGTGAGCACTTAACCAAAAGAGGGAAGTGGGGCCTGTCCTTACCATAAGTGCTGGACAGACAGCCTACTTCCAACTTTCCATCAAGGGCATAGCCCATTGCAGCAACATAAACTGCTGGCAAGGTCAAGAAAAGCGCAGCAAGCTGTGACATACCATAACATAGGAAAAAGGGGGCGGAAGGGTGGGCAGCTCTTCCAACCGACTCTTCCGAAAGACCCAGAATTCCCTGGGGCACACGTTCCCTGAGCTCAGGCCCAACCCATCCCATATGTCCCAACCAGTTGTTCCCGTTGTCATGCACCTAGCCATGCCCCCATCAGTCAAGGCTCTCTTCCCCTAAGGAGGGGGCTCAAGAGGCCTTCATTCCCTTCATTGGCCCTATGCTGATCACATGCACTCTCCTAAGAAAAAAAACACACACACTCAACTGAACATGTGCAGCCTGACTCCAGCAACTCTGTCTTATCTGGACCTATTTTGGAGTCAGTGGAAGAAGAGGAGGATCTGTGTATACAGGATCAAACAGCCTTTTTACACAATGTGAAGGATTAACCCCTTAGGTTCCACAGTGAGCAAACCCAGCATGCTTTACTGCATATACAGACTGATTTTCCTGTTGTGGGCTTAGTAAGCTGCTGCCCCTGCACTGCAACAGTTAAATGCTAGGGATGTAGGGGTGTAGGGGTAAGCTTAACTACAAATTAGACATATGCATGCTTGAAAAATTAACTAAACTTTTGGATGCATTTGTTAACTGAAGAATTTATTTCTGATGCATTCGTTAATGGAACCGATTCATTTATGGAATTAATTTTGTATCTTTAGCATTTGTTTCATTTCATTTGGAAATCATTGAGAAGAGCTCGTTGTTAAAGACTGGGCAGCCACTTTAAGAACCATGACTCATCTGCTGTCAGCCGGATTCCCCGCTGTCAGTAGAATGTAAACAAAACAATTGCTGGTTTAAAAAAAAAAATGTAAAAAAAACTGTGTGGCGCAAACCCCCCCCCCCCGGCCCCCCCCCCGTCCAAAGCAGGCTCTTCTGCCAGCAAGAAGTAAACAAAACAAGTGCTAGTTAAAAAAAAAAAAAAGAAAAGAAAAAATGGCATGGGGTCCATACCAGACCCTTATCCGAACATGCAGACCAAAAAGGGGGGGGGGAGCGAGGGCCTCCCCTTCTAAACCATACGAGGCCACATGCCCGCAATATACTTGTCAAAAATTGTCTCTGTGCTTTTCTTTACTTTTGACACTTTTTTTTGGTGAATGAGTAGGGTTACTATGTGCCCCTATTCATTCACATGGAGGAGGGCCTCCTTGTTAAAGGGGGCTTCCAGATTCCGATAAGTCATCCCCCCACATTCCCACAACCACCGGGCCAGGGTTATGGGGAAAAGGCCCATGGAGTTTTAAAGGGGTTGTAAACCCTCAAGGTTTTTCACCTTCATGCAGTCTATGCATGAAGGTGTAAAACCTCTTGTGATGCAGCAGCCCCCCAGAGCCCCCCTTTTACTTACCTAAACCCGGTCTTTACAGCGACAGGTATGAGCACACAAACTCCAGCTGGTGTCTCGGTTCCTGATTGGATAGATTGATAGCAGCGCAGCCATTGGCTCCAGCTGCTGTCAATCAAATCCAATGACACGGGAGCCAGGGGCGGAGCCAAGTCCTGCTGTCTGTGTCAATGGACGCAGCAGCAGGACACGGGAGCACGCCCCGCACGAGTGCCCCTGAGGGAGTGCGGCTGTCCAACGGGGGAACCCGAGAAGAGGAGGAGCCAGGAGCGCCCCTGAGGGACCCCAAAAGAGGAGGTTTGGGGCCACTCTGTGCAAAACCAACTGCACAGAGGAGGTAAGTATGACATTTTTTTTTTTTTTAAATACCTTTACATATCCTTTAATACCGCTCCACTAAAAGAGTAGATTTTGTGTAGTTACCAAAGCTCAGCTTTAAGGGTGCAATGTGCTTTAAATAGATACTGAGGGTTACAGTAGCTCCTTTCAACTATCCTGGATCTGTTCTACCAAAAACAATCTCTTATTAACCTAATTATATTTAATTATATAAAAAAACAATAAATACAGTATAATTGATACAATGAATACAGTATAATTTTTTTCTTTTATCACCTAAAGCAGCTTAATGATAGAAATTGTGATTTTCTGTATTAAAATTTCACAGATGGTGAAATCAGTAATTTGATATAAAACGCTGTATCCTTCCCCGCTTCCGGGAAAACTGAGATATTGTTTGCTGCGGGTGTGAAGGTGTATTGTTATTATTTCATCACCATAGAAAATACTCTTTTACACCTTTAACAATCACTACATCACAGCATGCATTCCAACAAACACTGATTACATGTTATTTATTCCCTGCCAGACTGATTTAAAAAAAGATCCTTTTATTGCATATAATGAAACAAACTACAAACATACCTACATTTTCTCAATTCCATGCAGCCCTTTCCTTTTTCTTTTGTATACATGAATGCAATTTGTACCATATGGAGGTCCAAAAAAATTGAATAGAGCATCCAGAACTATAAAGGAGAGGGGAAAGGTCAGCATGGCTTCAGGGAAATGTGAGAATGTTTTTTGTATCGTTTAAAGAAAATCTGCCTGGTGAAAAATAAATAACATGTAATCACTTGTTTTATTTTAACGCATGCTGTGAGGTAGCGATTGTTAGCCCCGACGCCCCTTTAGCCCGTATGCCATACGTCAGAAGGAGCAGCAGGATGTTCTACACCCACTCCCAGCGGCTGTAAATCATTGATTTTAAAACAGATAATTCTGCATTAGACCACTAGATGGCGCTAGGTCCAATGATATTCTGCTCCATCTAGTGGCCAAAATGTGGTATTTTCCATTTGATTTACATTTGAACAGCACAGGATATGGCCTATTTCCATTCTTTCTTTTACCTCATTCATACAGAACTAACATAAATGGCATTTCACTTAGTTAATAGCTATGCAAGTTATTTTTAAATCTACCCCTAAGAGTATGATTTCCATCATTTTACTACCATCATTTTATGTTCTTACCAAAATGATGGTAGTAAAATAATTTTTTACTGGTTTTTGATTTTAAAGTGATATTCAAGGTTCATTTTTTTTTTTCATTTTATTTATTTATTTTAACAATAAAAGTTTTTATTGGGCAAAAGAAGGTTACAATAGAAACCACACAATATTGGTACACTTATCAATAACTGCACATCTGTACACAGAGTAAAACTATATGGAAATTAAGATCAATTAAGAATGAAGATATGTAAACATCTTATTTGCTGTGTAAATTTATGAATAGCAGACTAAGCGATTCACTACTGTTTCCAACATATGTGCGGGGTAGCATTTTGTATATAAATGGGACAATGGGTAGAGGGGAAGGGAAAGAGGTAAGAAAAAAAACTCCCTGGTCATTTATTTTTTTTTTTTTAAATAACCATGTTATATTTACCTGCTCTCCCACTTTGCATACCCCTTCTAGAAAGCCACTTGCTAGGGGGAAGGGACTCATACAAGCTTGATCCAGAACCCCACTGTGTGCGTCTATTGAAACACATAGTGTCCTCAACCCCCCCCCCCCTGCTGAGTCATTACTGGATTTAAAGAGGAAGTAAAGTCTTCCTCTTCAATAGTGCCTACAGGTAAGCCTATAATAAGGCTTACCTGTAGGTACTGTAAATATCTCCTAAACTTGCACCGTTTAGGAGATATTTACTATATATGCTACTGCCAACATCAGCGGCGCATGCGCACTGAAGGAATGGCCCGCTCGTGCTGTTTCTTCAGGGTCCGTGCGGTGACCGGAGTGAGTGACGTCATGGTGGCTCTGGCCAATCAGCCTGGAAACCCGGAAGTAACTCCGGGAAAGATGTCGGCCCTGTCAGCGGTATGCCCGCGCCGATTCAGGGCATTGTTCTAAGTATTTCATAACAAGCTAGTATACGATGCATACTATCTCATTATGCCTTTTGTCTTGCAGGTTTTTTTTTTTTTGGAGGTTTACAACCTCTTTAATTGACTGCAGCAGGATCCATTGGCTTCCATTGCTCTCAGTCCAGTGAGGAGGAAGAGAGAGCAGCGCCGCTGCTCTTTTGCACAGTGTTGAACTGAGATCAACTTAGGTAAGTATTTGGGGGTGGGGGATCTGCACCTAAAAGGCTTTTTCCCTTAATGCAGAGAATACATTAGGGTAAAAAACCTTCAGATTTTACAACCACTTTAAAGAGGAAGTAAACCCTGATGGGTTTTACTTCCTCTTTATTCCCCTGCAAAGTAAAAGCATAATGGGCTAGTATGCATCGCATTCTAGCCCATTATGTGCTACTTACCTGCAAACGAAGCCCGCGATGTCCCCGATGCAGGAAGCATCCATCTTCACCCCTCTTCCTTCCGGGGCCATGGACGCCGGCTCTGTGACTGGCTGGAGTTGCGGGAGCTGACGGTCATGGCACAGGCCCTATAGAAACCACACGATCGTGCCCTTTCTATAGTGTGCATGCACCGATGACATCGGCGCAAGCGTATATGCTAAATATCTCCTAAAGCATGCATGTTTAGGAGATATTTCCAATATCTACAGGTAAGCGTTATTTTAGGCTTACCTGTAGGTAAAAGTGGTCTGTAAGGGTTTACAACCACTTTAACCGCTTGCTGATTGTACACTGTGTATATATACGGTGACAAGGTGGCTCTCCTGTGCAGGATCACGTACCTAGTACATGATCCGTGCGGCGGGATAGGGAGCGCGCCTGCACGCCCCCTGCTGCCCTGACTGTGCTGCGATTGACTGCAGCATGAAACAATCAGCGGGTGTCAGCCGCTGATTGGTTGTCGGCACCCGACGGTCGGCTTCGGACATTACCGTAGAGAGCCCTGTGTAAGTAAACAAACACAGGGCTCTCTTCTGACAGCAGCAATGTGCTGTTTTTTTCTTCCTGCAAAGCTACAGACACTTACCTCACTGTCTTCATGGATGTTTAAACACACTGCTCGATTACTTCTGCCCTACTTCCTGGACAGACTTTAGGTCATGACACAGGAAGGAGTTAACCAGCTGATCTCATTAGCACACACCCTGCATCATCTACCCATCATGCCTCTGCCTGTGGGAGTCATGCTTGTAACTGTCAGCCTTGCAAGGCCTCATGGGACTTGTAGTTTTAAAACAGCTGGAGGGCCACCTGTTTGAGACCCCTGACCTAAAGTCTGTTCAGGAAGTAAGGCAGAAGTAATGGAGAAGTGTTTTTAAACAGCCATGAAGCCAGTGAGGTAAGTGTGTGTAGAATAAATGGAAAGCTCTTTTATTTTTGCAAAAGAAGTCCATTAATGCTATATTGGTACATAGGGGAACTGGAATAAAAAAAAAAAAGGTGAACTTAGCCTCATGGCTTTCCTCTGCACTTCATGCTAGACATAGCACTTCTTGAATGTAATGCAGCGTACACAAGATCGCACATTCCGACAACAAAATCCATGTTTTTTTTCTGACGAATGTTGGCTCAAACTTGTCTTGCATACACACGATCCCACAAAGTTGGTTGGAATTTGTGAACGTCAAGAACGCGGTGACGTACAACGGTACTAGAAAGAGGAAGTTCAATACCAAGTGCCCCACCCTTTGGGCTCCTTCCGCTAATCTCATGTTAGTAGAAGTTTGGTGACAGACGATTTGCGCTTTTCAGCTTCCTGCTTTTTCGATCGTTACTGCTCTTCAGTTTGTGCTTGTGGGTTCATATTTCTATTACGTATTCGATTATTCTTGTCCGCTCGTTTCTGATTTTCAGCTCCGGCCTTTCTGTTTTTCAGTGCTTTCTGTTAGTTCGTTCTGACCAGCCGATCGTTTTGAAGCCATGAGGACCCTCACCCTGGACCAGGGGGTTTATAACTACGGTCTGGCCAGAGTCAGAAGAGTGGTGGAGAACGCTTTCAGGATAATGGCCAGCCCATTCTGCCTATTCCTTATGCCAATCAACATGAGGGAATATAAACTTAACCAGATAATCCTTACATGCTGCATTCTACACAATTATTCAATGAACTATGTGGCCTCAGTTGGGCCTGAGGCTGGACTTCAACAAGAAACCCTGACAGCGTTTGAAGCTGGCCGTCCTGGCTTGCCCCCCAAAGTGCCCACAAAGTAAGACAGAAGTATGTCAATTACTTTGCAGGTAGGGGGGCCAGTGATATGCCACAAACTGTTTAAGAAACATTTTATCAACAATTTTTGAACTTAAACTGAAAGAAGATTTCCTTTAATTTACTGCCTGGGTTTCTTTTAGCTGTCTCCTAGGTTCTCCAATGGGCTTTTCTTTTTGGACATTTTCTTCAATAGTGCAAATGTAATTTAATTGATACATGAGGTGACAATCTCTTCTTCAGCAAACTATTATGTTGTGGGTCTGCTACACACACCTTATTTGTGTTGTTAATGTATATAATGCATTACTGACAAAAATATTCATAATTTTCAGCACCATGAATGAATTTTGTGGAGTCATGAAAATGGCATGACTGTGGCAAATTAGAAAGCACTGTGGGAGTTATTTACTAAAGGCAAATCCACTTGCACTCCAAATGCACTGCAAAAGTACAAATGAAACTGCACTTGTAGTGCAAAGTGGATTTGCCTTTAGTAAATAATCCCCATTGTCATTGTAAACACCAACTTACTACAAAAATTGCTATTGAGCCACACATCGTTAAGTAGAAAACATTTTACTTAAAGCACATTCACATGTGCGTTAGAAAAGGGTTTTTGAACAAACCAACATCTTTGGTGTATATATTTTTTTTCACATTGTAAATATCCTTTTTTTGGTTAAACAGGCATGTTTCAAAGCATAACATACACAACTCAGGAACTTAGCAATATGGCAATATCAGACGTGCCCACCATTCACTTTTTAATCAGCTGCCAATGTACCACAGCACACTTAAAACCAGACACACTGATATCTCCTTACCCTCTCATTTGCGCAACTGATGTACCTCTAGTGTATGCTTGTTCATCTGTTCATTTATACTTTCGTTTATACCTTTGTTTCAATTATTACTCACTCTCTTCATGTTCTTGTACAGTGATCCATACACATGTACTGTCTCTATGTTATACCTTACATTTATCCTTACTGTACCCCCCTTTTATACTCAAAAACTTATTAAAATAATAGAAAAAAAAAAAAACAGACACACCTTCTTTTTTTTTTAAAGCACACATAGATTCCAACTGTACTGGATTTTTTGGGACAGTCCCGCATTTTTGACCTTTGTCCTGAAAATGATCTGTCCTGGAATCATAGCATTACCTTTATTTGAGTTACTGAGCATGTAAAGTAGCACAAAAAAAATATATAAACTGGGGGATTGCAGCCACAAGTAGGTAGTTCCCACAAATTTAGGGGTGGCATAATGCCAGAAAAAGGGTGTGGTCAGGGTATGGCTGCTCAGGAAAATGGGCATGTCAAGTGTGGGCAATGGGCAGAGATTATGATGTCTTAGAGACTGGGACAAATATGTCAGTCAGTATGCAGACAATTGGTTCATTTCTTTTGGTAGTGTGCTATAACTCAAGTGCATTACCTAGGTGCATAAGGGCAAAATTAAAAATGAATGACTCCACCCTGTATTTAATAAAACTTTAATTAAATTGTGGTAACATGGGCATTTTTTTAATCTCAAATAAAGCTTTATTTGTGCAAGAATTACAAAGTCCAGAACATATGGACCACATACATTCAACATGGCATTAAACACCAGGGTATAACGGTCAACTCTCAAAATTCCCCCCCAAAAAAAAACATGTACATGCAAATCAGGTATATATACCCTTTTGCCCAAAGACACCATGCTAGGCCCGGTGTGTCCAACCAGGGGGCCCATAGCTTATCAAATATACCAAAAGCTACCTCTATACTGAAAAATATATTTTTTCAGTCGAAGGGTATTTCCCATTTGGGCTATCCACTCCTTCAGTGTGGGAGGGTCAGTGGAAGTCCAGTGCCGTAATATTAACTTGCAGGCCTGAAAAAGTGACCTATCTATGGCCCGCTTAGGGACTTCATCCACAGGAAGATTACACAGAATCCCCAATAAGCACTGTTTTGGTTCCTCAGGCACCTGGACCTTGAACACCTGGTTGATAGTAGTGATAACACCCTTCCAATATCAGTGCAGCTTTGGACAGTGCCACATAAGGTGAATCAATTCCCCATGGTCCCTGCTACATCTTGTACAAGTAAGGTTTTCCCTCTTGCCCATGTGGAACAGCCTTGCTGCTGTGTAGTGCACCCGCAGAAGCAAATATAGCTGTGAGAGGCATTGAGCCCCATTCAGGGAGCATTGTTTGACCGCTAAGAGTGCCTCTTCCCATTGCTCTTCATCAAATGCCCCTATGTCCTTCTCCCACTGAGATATCACACCAATAGGGTGATCCCGGAGGAAGCCGTTGAATAGCATAGAGTAGCACTGTGATATAAATCCTTTATGGGCGACCACTAAGGATGAGCTCCGGCGTGTTCACACAGCCCACGTGCAGAGCCCGCCAGGAAGTCAGCACTGCGCTGCGCTAATCACAGGCAGTGAGACATTTCCTGATCTCTGCAGCTGCGCATCGGAACAATGTCTCACTGCCTGTGATTAGTGCAGCGCCGACTTCCTGGTGGGCTCTGCACGTGGGGTGTTCGAACACGCCGGAGCTCATCCTTGGCGACCACCTCTCCTCAAACATGTAATTAAACACTGGGGTAGGTGATTGTATCCTGAGATCAGGCCCTCCCTGTGCCCTTACCGCATGGTAGAGCTGTACATAAAAAAACTGCATCAAGATAAAAGCTCTTTAGTAAATCCGAAAAAGAGTTTCCACCTCGTGCCATATTTTAACTTAGCTAGTTCCTGGTAGTGTGCTTTATTCCAGATAGGACTAAGCCTCGTGAACCCCATAACCTGTTGCAACTGTCTAACCTTATTAACACAGACATAGTGGGGGTTATTTACTAAAGTTAAATCCACTTTGCACTACAAGTGTAAAGTGCATTTAAAGTTGCGCTGAAAGTGCACATGGAAATGCAGTCCCTGTAGACCTGAGGGGGACATGCAAGGAAAATAAAAAAACATTTTAGCTTGCACATGATTGGATAATAAAATCAGCAGAGCTTCCCCTCATTTCAAATCTACCCCTCAGATTTACAGCGACTGCACTTCCAAGTGCACTTTCAGTGCAATTTCAAGTGCACGTTGCACTTGTAGTTTGCACTTGTAGAGCAAAGTGGATTTGCCTTTCGAAAATAACCCCCATTAACTGCATATTAACTGCACATTTCACTGACTGGTTTCACTGTTTCTACCATTTGTAGAAAATTCCCCATTTTCATCCAAGAGCCTGTGTGTAGTTTTCCCTCTACCTTTAGCTCAGCAGCTCTGCACAGTGATTGTACTTTGCTGATCCTTTCCCAGCGGCAGACTCTGCATGTTGCTAATTGCTGTTATCTCATTAGTTTTGCACAGATGCTGAATAGATTGCCTGATATACAGATATCCAACACAGGGACAATCTTCACTTCTATATATAGTACATGAATCACAATATAGGACAGCAAGCAGGTACAAAATGTGAAAATCAGAACAAAGTGGCTTTTAGGTGAATGTTTCAATAACAGCTTAGGAAGCGACTCATTGGAAACCCGTTGCATGGTGTCCCGTTAGTTGCGAGCGCTCTAGGTATTAATCTAGGTCTCATTATGGAGTGCGATGCAATATCCAAGCTGCTAATATATAGCTCCATCACCAGCGAGAAAACCCCAGCGCCGTATCAAAGCCATTTACTGCCATCTAAAACATTTCAGCTGAAGATTATATTTAATAACGAGAGTAAATCTTTTCCAAATCATTTTAATTGAATGTAATTGCTGGCACTGAACTTGGCCACTTTACAGCATTGAGGAAAATTCTGTTCCACATATATAATGTCAGGTTGACGCAGAAGGAACATGGCTGCTGCTGCCAGGGAATGGGTGGAGGTCAAGGGGAAAACTAAGCAAAAATAAACACAAAGTTATATTCAGGGCCAATATTAGAAATCAAAGGGGCCTGTACAGGGCCCCTCTCCAACTTTTTCATTGGATGAGTTTTAACAATGACGTGGATCTCTGCTTGTCCACCTCGTTCCCTGGATTCACAGCCTTAGCTCCACCATTCCACCAGGCAGCTATAAAAGGGGGAGCTTAGGTTCCAATGGAGGAATGGAGTCACCGAATCAAGGCATGGATGCTACATTGGTACACTAGGGACACCCACATGCATCCCCTGCTGGCCCAGAGCCCACCTGCTAATCCCATGGGGATCGGGCACAGTATGGGAGTACTGCCTGTACCCCCCCAATGGGGGACCTGCTTATAATGTCCAAAACCAAGCTGTGAAATTTTCGGAGTCACCCATATGTGCACCAGCTTTGTCCTGAAGACTAGGGATGAGCTAACAGTTCAGAGATTTGGCAATCGGCTGAACGCCTGCACTACTGCCCATTCAGCCCCCTGTACTGCAGGTGCCGAAAATCAAATAATTTTAAGGAAGCCAAGGATGTTAGTACCCACTGCATTGCTGGAACAACTGATGTCACTGGGAATCCCTGGCCCTTTTAGGCAAAGGGGGTAATAGTGATGCCACTGGCCACATTTCGGCAATGAAATTGACCAGACATATCCATGGCTATATTTAGTTAATTATGTCACCACTATCCTGGTTCTATTCCCTATATAGCTGATGACAGCTCTGAGATGACAGCTCTGAGAGCTAACATTTGGCTATGTGTACTGTCAGGATCGGTCATAAGCAGAGGCGTAGCTTGAAGCTTGTGGACCCCAATGCAACCGTTAACCTGCCCCCCCCCCCACTACTTCCAACGTGCGTGCAGATACATCCACCGCACGCCAAGATACTCAAAGTGGCTTAAGAGTTTTGAGTTCCCAGAGTTCCTCTTTACATCAGAGGACAGGGACCAACACTGGAGAATCAGAGGACAGGGACTCCCTTTCCATCTTTCCATCCCAGCACTGTATACAGCCCCCCCCCCTCCCCCACTACACAGGGCTGAAATCACATTCCTTTACACACAGTCTGTCAGTCCTCACAGGGTGTATCTGGCTTTTATGTTGCCCTTCTGACCTGTGAAATTCTCTGGTCCGAACGGCAGTGTGGTTGCAGTAGGCAGATACACCCTGTGCAGATCATGGCTAACTGGCTGTGTTGTAAAGGAATGTGATTTCAGCCCTGCGGAGGAGGAACAGTATAGAGTGATGTAATGGGAAAGGAACTCAGCAGCTGGGCATAGCATGCAGGGTGGAGGGGGTGGTCAGGGGGCTTTGGGGGGGGGGGGCAACTTAGATCTGGGAGGGCAAAGCCATATGACACAAAATCTGGAGCCTGCAGCCCTTCAGGGGCCCCGTGAGGAGGTGTGAAGTGATTTGTTTTAGCAATTTCTGAAGGTTTCTCTGTCAGTGTTGGCAGGTGTTCGGAGAGGGTCACCTCCCAGAGGTGTGTCTTTTATCCACTTGTCAGGGAAGTGGGGTAAGTAGACATCCCTGAGTGGGGGGGTACAGAGAATCCCAGATGGTGACTAGGAGACACTGAGCAGTGTCATACCTCACCAGTGACATTGGTCCCATCGCGGCTACAGGACGGCACTCTCCTCCTCTTGCCTCACTGAGCTCGGTTACCATTCCATGTTGCCAGGACACAGCACAGACACTTCCCCATCCTGGGCTGTTCTCACCTCGTGCTCCTCTCCACTCAGAAAATGTCTCACAGCTTCTCCCCAGCCAATGGGAACAGAGGGGTGTGGACTGTGGAAGGCAAAGTAGAAGCCCAGTATTGGAGCGTGGCTGTGGGGCCCTAGGGCAGATCAGAGCTGGATTTTGTGGAGGATATGATAATATGACGGTGAGGCTGCAGGGGCCCCCTGGAGCTAGGGGTGGGGTAGTGATTGTGACCCCTGCAACCCCTTATGATACGCCCATGGTCATATGCACTGTTTTTTTGGAGTTCTTTTTATCCGGTGAGTTGCCGGGCTGCGGCCATCGCAATTGACTATGGATTTACAACAAGGAACTTTTGTTGAGATTATTTTTGTAATTATGCAATGGCCAATGGCTCCCGCTGCTCTCACTGAGTCCTGTGAGGAGAGAGAGAGAGCAGTGATGCTGCTTTTGGGAGCAGCACTGGATCGAGATCTGGCTCGAGTAAGTATTTAGGGGAGCTGATCAAAGATGGTTTTTCCCCTAATGCAGAGAATGTATTAAGGTAAAAAAACCTTCTGCTTTTACAACCACTTTAAGTTTTCAAAGTTTCCTGGTATGAGAAGTCCATAATAGCATTCCTTCTCTTCTAAGTTATACTGCTGGAGACCCAAGGAATTGTTGCTTAGCTACAGAAAAATGTCTGTGCTGATGAAAATACTACAAAATACTGGAAATGATAAAGAATATGTCCTCAGTGATCTTGCTCGTGTACTACGTCTATAGAGGAGGGCAATTAATTAAAATCCCATCACGAAATGAAGAAACCAAAAATGGCAGAAAGTTATTGAAAAGAGAAACAAGTAGAAGGTTACATCAGAGTCGCTTGTCTTCTCTCATCAGTTAATGGCCCAGAGCTGTGGTGACCCCGATTATGCTGAGGGCTGGGGTCACTGACAGGTTATAATTATTTCCTGTGGCTAATAGATAATTTCCCCATCAAATGTCGCAGAGGAGGCTCAGGGAGGAGAGGAAAGTTCTGCAGAGCAAGAGGAAGTTCACCAAGAAACTAAGAAGCTCTACAAGATTCTAACAATGTCACCTTCCTGCTTTCAGCGCATCTAAGACAATTATTAGTTATAGACCAGAGATAGGGGGTACCAGACAGGGGGCATCACTTCAGGCACGAACAAGACCGGGAACACTAGATAAGCTGGGGACACCAAACCTGGGGGCATCAGATCAGACAAGCACCAGACCAGGGAGCATCAGATCAGGTGGGCCCCAGACGAGGGGGCATCAGATCAGGTGGGCACCAGACGAGGGGGCATCAGATCAGGTGGGCACCAGCTGAGGGAGCATAAGATCAGATGGGCACCAGACAAGGGGCATCAGATCAGGTGGGCACCAGACGAGGGGGCATCAGATCAGGTGGGCACCAGACGAGGGGGCATCAGATCAGGTGGGCACCAGACGAGGGGGCATCGGATCAGGCATGCACCAGACTGGGGAGCATTCCAGACCCTCATATTTAGGATACCTGTACCCCCCAGACTAATGACAGCTGTATTCCCCAGACTAAAAACCACTTGAAGCTCCCGTGATTGATGACACCTGTACCACCCAAACCTGTATCCCTCTATATTGCTGACACCTGTGCCCCCCTGTACATATGACACATATCCACACAAACCAATAACACCTGTACCCCCTATATTGATGACACTTGTACCCTCCTTTATTGATGACACCTTGTACCCCCCAGACTGATGACACCTGTACTGATTCTAAATACTTGTATTCCCAAGACAAAGGACCACTCCCCCCCCCAGACTGATGACACCTGCATCCCCAGACATATGTATGCCATAGCTACTGAACTCCTGCTTGTCGGAACCCGCTGTCACCCTCTGAATATTAGCCTTAAAGCAACACATTTGGAGGTGAAGGTTATTTTTTTAGGTGGACGATATTGTACTTTACCAGTCAGTCTCAGGTCTTTATATACATGCAAATTGATCCTTATACATACTGGGGCTTTCCAATTACCAGACAGAAAAAGGAATTAATTCCCACTAGCACTGTGTACCTCTCTTTTAATGTAAAAGCCCCTTTCACACCAGCGGTCCATTGGGGTCCACCTGTCAGTTTTTAAACCACAACTACTGGTCTATTTATCAGAACAAGCCCCAAACTATTGCTTTATACTCTCCTTAAGGGTAAAACAGAAAGACCTTTCCCATTTTCTCTTTTTCAACTACATCTACAAATATGGACCTGAGCAAAAACATGGATGCCAAAGGCGGTCCAGCACAACACCATATTAGGTGACAGTTTTGTTTTCCATAATTTTGCCCAACCCCTATAGTGTGTGCTACAGGGGTTGGACAAAATTATGGAAACAAAGCTGTTACCTAATATGGTGTTGTGTTGGACCGTCTTTGGCATCCAAGATGGCCTGAAAGGTGGATAATGAAATCTGATACCACTCTTCATGCAAAAATCCGGGTCACAACCCTGTGCAATGTCCTTTTGTCTATTTCGCTCAGTTAAATATGTCGACCGCGCTTATGCTTATATGACGACGTTTACCCGGAAACTGTATATGTCGTCTGATCCTTTGATACTGTACCTCGCGACACCGCAAATAAATTGGCAACTTTAGTCACAGAGGCACCAGCTGAGCGGGCACTACCAATTTGCCCTCTTTGAAACTCAGTAAGCTCTGACGAGGCTTCCCACCTGTCAGCTAGATGTCTCATCACACAGCGGGAGGAAAAGAATGTTACATCACTTCCGCTTTCAATGCTAAACATGTTGTCACTTTCACCCCTGTCATTCCATGTAGTGTTTCCATATTTTTGTCCAACCCCTGTATATCAGACTAGGACTATCACACATCTTGTAAGAAAAATTGATCCTCCCAGAACTCTATAAGCTTCAGAGTGTGATATATTGGAGGCCTGCGGTTTCTTGGTCAACTATTGGAAGATGGTGCTCTTCACTCCTTTGTACAGTTGCGAGCTACTTGGGTCTATCTGGAGGTAGGTTTTATCACTATCCCCAACTCATGCCTTTAGAGCTTAATTCCAAAAAATATCACTTACTATTATAGAACATCCACTATTGCAATTTGTTACAAAGCTTATTGTTAACATCTTATTGGTAATCTTTACAACAGGATAATTACTTCTAAGACAAAACTTATTACAAACACAAAAACAAAAATATAATATATTGCAGCTTACCAGTCCTTAAAAATGATGGTGGTATTGGTTTTCTTTTTTTTTTTTGAGGGGGGGGGGGGGGTTAATACTGCTTTAAGATACAAAAGTCTCCTTTTGTATCAAGATCTGATCTTGAAAATGAAGATTGATCTTGAAGATGAAGCTTGGCAGGAATGCCTAACCATACTGCCTACCCTAAACAGAATGGTAAACTTTGATGCACCCTACAAATGCTCTACTTTAAAGGATATGTTCTCTTTAAAATAAATGAATAAATAGACCATTGCACAAGTGATTCAGGGGTGTGCTACGTACAGAGTTCAGGGGTGTACTACATAAAGAGTGCAGAGTTCAGGGGTGTGCTATGTACAGAGTGCAGAGTTCAGGGGTGCACTATGTACAGAGTGCAGAGTTCAGGGGTGCGCTATGTACAGAGTGCAGAGTTCAGGGGTGTTCATACGTAAAGAGTTCAGAGGTGTGCTACGTACAGACTGCGGAGTTGAGGGGTGTGCTACATACAGACTGCATAGTGCAAGGGTGTACTATGTAAAGGGTGCAGATTTCAAGCGTGTGCTAGTACAGAGTGCAGAGTTCAGGAGTGTTCTACGTAATGAGTGCAGAGTTCAGGGGTGTGCTACGTACAGAGTGCAGAGTTCAAGGGTGTACTACGTAAAGAGTGCAGAGTTCAGAGGTGTGCTACGTACAGAGTGCAGAGTTCAGGGGTGTGCTAGGTACAGAGTGCAGAGTTCAGGGGTGTGCTACATACAGAGTGCAAAGTTCAGGGGTGTACTACGTAAAGGGTGCAGAGTTCAAGAGTCTGCTACGTACAGAGTGCAGAGTTCAGGGGTGTGCTACGTACATAGGGAGAGTTCAGGGGTGTGCTATGTACAGATTGCAGGATTTATGGGTTCACTATGTAAAGAGTGCAGAGTTCAGGGGTGTGCTATGTACAGAGTGCAGAATTCAGGGGTTTACTACATGCAAAGTTCAGGGGTGTGCTACAGAGTGCAGAGTTGAGGACTGCGCTACATACAGAGTGCAGGGTTGAGGCAATGTGCTACATACAGAGTGCAGAGTTGAGGGGCACGCTACATGCAGAGCGCAAAGTTGAGGGGCACGCTACATACAGAGTGCAGAGTTTAGGGGTGTGCTATGTACAGAGTGCAGAATTCAGGGGTTTACTACATACAGAGTGCAGAGTTCAGGGGTGAGCTATGTACGGAGTGCAGAGTTGATGAGTGCGCTCTGCACAGTGTGCAGTGTACAGCTTTCTTTCACAGGCTGTCCACATCTCAATTATATCGCTCCTCGGCTCTGACCGCTGCACCACTTTCCCCCATTCGCACCTCTGTACACATCTCCCTCCACAGCCCACATCTCTCTCCCCTGATCTCAAAAGCTTTTTTTTCAAACAGGTTCCAGCTGAACAAAATCCATGGATGCAAGGGTCACATTAAATGGCCTGGCGGGCCAGATTCAGCCCCCGGGCCTTGTGTTTGACACATGTTCTGGAGCAACTGCACTTGCTTAGTGCATAGTCTATTTCCATTTAGTAAATCAACCCTAATGCGTGCTAATGTTCTTAAAATCTTTAATGGTACATCTCTTGAGTTACATTGTTACTATAACCTTCCTATTCTGTAAGCTTGTTCTGTCATTGACATGAGATTGTGGCACTCTGCAGAGATGTTCCACTTATCCTGATGCTCAATAAAACATTTTCTTGACAAAAAAAGTAAAAAATAAATTGGTATTGTTGTAAACCTCACACGTGTCCCTGAGCTTCGTGACTACAATATTCCTTTCTAAGTCCTTACAAACAATGCCGCTGCCAGACTGGCAAATTAGTCATAAAGTACAGGCAGGCTAACCGACGCATACTGCCATTGCTAACTTTGGTCTTGGCATGTAAGCTTTTATTATGTCTGATCATGAATGGGTTAAAGCAGTATTAAAGCCAAAAGCAAACATTGTATTGCAGCTTACTAATTCTTAGATTTGATGGCTGCATTGGCTTTCTTTTTTTTATTCAGTCAGTAAATCCATTGTTTTTCAAAAGAACATGCCCCCCCCCCCCCCCCAGCAGCATGTATCAGTTTACATGGATAAGATAAATAATTACAATGATCAGCTTTTATTTATTCATGTAAAACCTTTTTTTTCCAAAAGGGAAAAAACTGTTTGCTGTAACTGATAATAAATTGTGAGCTGGAGTGTGGCTTCAATGTGTTAGTGTATCAAAATCTGCTAGTACATCTAACACTGCCCCCACCCCAGACTGATAATGCTGCTCTCCAATGCTGCTGTGCTCTTCCATCGAGAGTGGGGGCGCTCTAATACAGGAGGCGTGTTACTGCTCAGATAACCAGGTGAAAACAGGGGGGGAAGCCTAAAAAAAGAATGAAGCCACCACATCTAATGATTGGTGAGCTGCAATATATTACTGTAGAGCCCCCAGGCTTAGTCAGGGAGCTCCTCACAAATTTACTTACCAGGAGTAGTTACCCTGGTCAATTGTTGGAGATCCATTGATTTCTTCCTAAGTTTGGCCTTGTTGCACTTCTCTTTTCTACCACCAGGTGGCCGGGTACTTGGTGTTATTAGATACGAGAAGGGCAACCCAAGGTCAAGTTATGGGTATATGGGGTATCTCAGCCAACGGGCAGGGGTTTTCTTGAATCCCTTGGCCTGCTGGGAGAGCCTATATATTCAGGTGTGGTCAGGTGATCTATGTTCTGTGCCACCCGGACAGCTGTCTGGGTGGACATGTGTTGAGTACCCCGGGCTGCTAGGCCAGAAATTGGGCCTTTCCTGGGGGCATCTGGCTGTTAGGCTGTGTGAGGGCCTAGCCAGAAATAAGAGAGCAGCGTAGGGTTGGAATTGTGGCTTGCAGTCCAATCAGAAGTGACGGTTCTGCCGGAGAACCTGTCAGTGTTTGGAGGTAGAGAGAAGCTGTCACCAAAAAGGGACCAACCACATTTACCAGGGACCACAGTGAGTAACTGAAGCAAGAACTGGAGCAACATTCTCACCAAACGGGCACGGTGGAGAATCTGGAAACTTCAGGCGGTGATCAAGTCAGGGACCCAACCAGCAGAGGAGACGCTTGCAGAGCAGCCTTGTGGGTCAAGCCAGGGACCGATCTGGTCATCAGGGGTGAAGCTTGGGAAGTATCTGGAGTGCCAAGCTAGGGACCCAGCAGGGAAACATTGAGGGAGATACCACCTCAAATATTGGAGGAGCTCAAGAGATTCAGAGTCAGTGAATCAGAGGGTCTAGTGAGAGACCAGGAGCTCAGTGTTGAAGAACTACAAGAGGCAGTTGTAGTGAAGCTGAAGGAACTGTTACGTTTGATTTAGGAACTGTTAAAGACTGTTGCCATAGGAGACAGCATTCCTGCATGTGCAGATGTGGAGCCTTGCTGGGGCCTTTCCCTGCACTGCTGTCCTCCTATGGAAGTCTCAGAGTCTGCCAATTGAATCTACAACTATTTAAGGGTGTCCTGGCCCTAACCCTCTTTTCCCCAAAAATTTAAAAAGCACTGTTAAGAGAAATAAAACCTCTTTTACATCCAAGAAGTGTCTGGCGCCCAATAACTTTGTCCACCTTGCACCCACTATGCCTCACAACCCACCACATACAGAAGGATGTCAGCTATCTCTGGTCGGAAAAGTTCTCATTAGACTGCACTAGGCCAGAGAACTTGCTACATTACATTTTTAGTTTTGGGTTTAATATCGCTTTAAGCTATTTGGCAACCTAAATTCTCGTCCATACCATGCAGCAAACTACACAAACTGCAAAGGTACATCATTTAAAATAGGTCCTGCTCACACCACTGCGCTCTAGCCCCGCAGGTGACATTTTGGGTGAAAATGCTGGCCATACACAATTAGATCAATTTGGTTTTTTTTTTCTCTTTTACCCGATTCCGGTAAAGAGCGGATGACACGGCTATTTACGCATGTGATTGGCTGTGTTCAGTCACAGCCGATCGCATGTGAATGACGGTGGGTGGGATCTCCTCTCGTCCTGGGGGACGTCGCCCCAGTGTCACTGCCCTCGCACACCTGCAGTGCGGGGAGACTGTACAGGGAATGCCCCGATTACAGTGCAGCCCCAAAAGTGCCCAGCAAGTGATGCCAGTCTGTGCTCATCAGTGACACCAATCAGTGCTGCCTTTCAGTGCCCATCAGTGCCTGCTCATCAGTGCCACCTATCAGTGCCCATTACTGCCTATCGTTGCCCCTTATCAGTGCCCATCAGTGCTGCCCATCAGTGCTCATCAGTGCCACCTATCAGTGCCCATCAGTGCGGCATATTAGTGCCTCCTCATCAGTTCTACCTCATCAGTGCCCATTAGTTCCACCTCATCAGTGCCCATCAGTGCAGCCTCATCAGCGCACATTAGTGAAGGAGAAAAATTACTTATTTACAAAAAATTTTGACAGAAACTAATGCCGCGTACACACAGGGGCGGACTTTTCGACCGGACTGGTTCGACGGAACGAATCCGTCGGACAATCCGACCGTGTGTGGGCTTCATCGGACCTTCAGCGGACTTTTTCTGTCGAAAATCAGACGGACTTTAGATTTGGAACATGTTTCAAATCTTTCCGACGGACTCGAGTCCAGTCGAAAAATCCGTTCGCCTGTATGCTAGTCCGACGGACGAAAAAGGAAGCAAGGGCAGCTATTGGCTACTGGCTATGAACTTCCTTATTCTAGTGCGGTCATACGTCGCTCGCAAGTGTACGTCGTAACTCCGTCGAAAGTCCGTCGGACAGACCGTTTGATGCTGAAAAGTCTGCCCATGTGTACACAGCATAAGATAAACTTTTATTTTTTTCACAATTTTCAGCATTTTTTTTTTAGCAAAAAATTATAAACCCAGCGATGATTAAATTCTACCAAAAGAAAGCTCTATTTGTGTGAAAAAAAATATAAAAATGTAATTTGGGTACAGTGCAATTGTCATTCAAAGTGTGACAGCGCTGAAAGCTGAAAATTGTCCTGTGCAGGAAGGGGGTGAAAGTGCCCGGTATTGAAGCGGTTAAACACACTGTATATAGTTGGTTGCTAAAGAGCGGGCTGGGAAGCCGGCTGCCGCATTCTTAACAAGAGATGAGTCATCAGTTGTCAGCGTGGACCCCCCCAAAATCCATACCAGGCCCTTCGGGAATGTTTGATCATTCTTCCAGAAGCCCATTTGTGAGGTCAGGCACTGAAGTTGGACGAGAAGCCCTGGCTCGCAGTCTCCACTCTAATTCATCCCAAAGGTGGCACACCTGGCATACCCCCTGCACATGCCTATGGAGGGGGGATTATGGTGTTGGGTTGTTTTTCAGGGGTTGGGCTGGGCCCCTTAGTTCTAGTGAAGGGAACTCTTAAGGCGTCAGCATACTAAGATATTTTGGACAATTTCATGCTCCCAACTTTGTGGGAACAGTTTGGGGATGGCCTCTTCCTGTTCCAACATGACTGGGCACCAGTGCACAAAGCAAGGTCCATAAAGACATGGATGAGCGAGTTTGGGGTGGAGGAACTTGACTGGCCTGTACAGAGTCCTGACCTCAAACCTATAGAACACCTTTGGGGTAAATTAGAGTGAAGACTGAAAGCCAGGCCTTCTCATCCACATCAGTGCCTGACCTCACAAATGCACTTCTGAAAAAATGGTCAAACATTCCCATACACACACTCCTAAACCTTGTGGACAGCTTTCCCAGAAGAGTTGAAGCTGTTATAGCTGCAAAGGGTGGGCCAACTCAATATTGAACCCTACAGACTAAGACTGGGATGCTGTTAAGGTTCATGTGTGTGCAAAGGTAGGCGTCCCAATACTTTTGACAATACAGTGTATGAGCCATAGGGTATTACATTACTTCCACAGATTTGTATAACCTCATAGATGTCACTTTAATTCCACTGATCTAAATGACCCCTTACTGGTCTTTAATAACTACAACCATGTATACTCTGTTGTGACATAAGCATCCGACCCTTTATAAGTTCCGTTATTGATTTTGCTGCTATTTCCTTATGCATAGAGATGAGCCCAGTGATTGATTTCACAACCGTTGGCAAGATTTCAATGAAACGGAAGCTCTGAATTTTGCTTATTGAGTTACCTTGATAAAGAAAATCTATTCTTTTCCGTTTCTTGGTTTAAGAAGGTGTGATTTTGCAGGTTGTGTGAAGAGTAGTTTATTTAATTTAGAGTTTTTTTTGTATTTGTGTTTGTTTTCTTGTTTTCCTTAGTGTATTATGTCATTTGTGCATTGTTGCATAAATGCTTTTACTGTTTGTACTTTCTTTCGGAGGCTTTCTAGTACAAGGTTTTCTTGTACTAGAATAAAAAAGATTTTATTTGTCACAGCATTGTTTGTTAGACTGAAATGAAAGCTTTAGTGTCCTGAAGTTTTTGCTGTATGTTATTTTTTGATCATTATCATATTTATTGGGACAGCACAGCAGGAGCTGATGGAGATTAGGATCCTCTGGGGATAAAGAGTAACAATAATGCAACTGCTATCCATTGTGCTTGAGTGGGCTACATCAAAGGACAAGAAAAAGGTCCACCAGTAGCCAAGGTGAAATTGGGCGATTTTTTAAAATTTTACACCTATATTTATATATTTATACTTACAAGGTAAGGTGATATTAAGTGCCGGTTCACACAGGGGCAGCCCGACTTGCAGCGCGACTTTGCAAGGCGATCTGCACACGACTTCAGCGGCGGCTTGCAAAATGACTTCTGTATAGAAGTCAATGCAAGACGCCCTGACATCGGCCCAAAGTAGCACAGGAACCTTTTTCTAAGTCGGACTGACTTGAGTCGCTTCTATTAGAACAGTTCCATAGTATAGAACGGACGCAACTTGTCAGGCAACTTGTGTGAACCGGCACTAAATGTTCTTTTTTTTTTTTTTTTGTCTTTTAACCACTTGCCGACCGATGCACGCCGATATACGTCGGCACAATGGCAGTGGTGGGCAAATGGGCGTACCTGTACGTCCCCTTTAATTGGCGGGGCTAGAGGGCGTACCCGCGGGACCCACGGACTCGATGTCCGCTGGGCTCCCGGCGATCATGTCACGGAGCCGCAGAATGAGGAGATGCCTATGTAAACAAGTCATTTCCCCGTTCTGCCTTGTGACATGACAAAGATCACTGCTCCCTTTGACAGGGAGTGGTAGCTCATCCCCCCTACAGTTAGAATCACTCCCTAGGACACACTTAACCCCGTGATCGCCCCCTAGTGTTTAACCACTTGCCGCCCGCCATATAGCGGAATGACGGCGGGAAAGTGGTTTCAATATCCTGACTGGGCGTCATATGACGTCCTCAGGATATTGAGCCGCTGCACGCCCCCAGGGGGGCGCATTGCGGCGATCGTTGTTGCGGGGTGTCAGTCTGACACCCCGCAGCACCTATCTAGGTAAAGAGTCTCTGTCCAATCACGGCTGATCACGATGTAAATAGGAAGAGCCGGTGATCGGCTTTTCCTCACTTGCTTCTGATAGACGCGAGTAGAGGAGAGCCGATCGGCTGCTCTCCTGACAGGGGGGTCTGTAGTGATTGTTTATCAGCACAGCCCCCCCTCGGATCCTACCCAGGACCACCAGGGAAACCAGCCACACTGGACCACCAGGTATGCCCCCTAGACCCCCAGGGAAATACTAATTAGTGCAAAGGCAGCTGCCAATCAATGCCCAGGCAGCTGCCAATCAGTGCCCACTACAATGCCTACCACTGCCAGTGCCACCAGGGATGCCTACCAGTGCCGTGTATCAGTGCCGCATATCAGTGCCCATCAGTGCCACGTATCAGTGCCCATCAGTGCCGCCTATCAGTGCCCAGCAGTGCCGCCTATCAGTGCCCATCAGTGCCAACCATAAGAACCCATCTTTGCAGCCTTTCAGTGCCCATCAGTGTCGCCTATCAGTGCCCACCAGTGCCACCCAGTGCCACCCATGAGTGCCCATCAGTGCCGCCTATCAATGCCCATCAGTGCTGCATATCAGTGCCACCCATCAGTGCCGCCTACCAGTGCCCATCAGTGCCGCATATCAGTGCCCATCGTCAGTGTTCGTCAGTGCCCGCTCATTGGTGCCACCTCATCGCTGCCGCCTTATCAGTGCCTGTCAGTGCCGCCTTATCAGTGCCCATCAGTGAAAGAGAAAATTTACTTATTTACAAAATTTTTAAACAGAAACAAATGCAAAATTCTTATTTTTTTCAAAATGTTCGGTTTCGCAAAAAATAAAAACCCCAGAGGTGATCAAATACCACCAAAAGAAAGCTCTATTTGTGGGAACAAAATGATAAAAATTTAGTTTGGGTACAGTGTAGCATGACCGCGCAATTGTCATTCAAACTGCGACAGCGCTAATAGCTGAAAATTGGTCTGGGCAGGAAGGTGTCTAAGTGCCCTGTATTGAAATGGTTAACCCCTTCCCTGCCAGTGTCATTTACACAGTAATCAGTGCATTTTTATAGCACTGATTGCTGTATAAATGACAATGGTCCCAAAATAGTGTCAAAAGTGTCTGATGTGTCCGCCATAATGTTGCAGTCCTGATAAAAATCGCAGATCGCCGCCATTACTAATAAAAATTAAAAAAAATTATAATAAAAATGTCACAAAACTATCACCTATGTTGTAGATGCTATAACTTTTTGCGCAAACCAATCAATATACGCTTATTGTGATTTTTTTTTTTACCAAAAATATGTAGAAGAACACATATCGGCCTAAACTGAGGAAAAAAGTTGTTTTTTTTTTATATATTTTTGGGGGATATTTATTATAGCAAAAAGTAAAAAAAATTTTTTCCCAAAATTGTCGCTCTTTTTTTGTTTATAGCGCAAAAAAATAAAAACCGCAGAGGTGATCAAATACCACCAAAAGAAAGCTCTATTTGTGGGAAAAAAGGACGGCAATTTTGTTTGGGAGCCACGTCCCATGACTGCGCAACTGTTAGTTAAAGCTACGCAGTGCCGAATCGCAAAAAGTGCTCTGGTCAGGAAGGGGGTAAAATATTCCGGCGCTGAGGCGGTTAAATAACAAACATGTTACCCGCTGAAATAATAAATAATAAACTTACCTTCCCCCCCCCCCCAAGATGCATAAGCATTATGTGTCAGCAAAAATCCCCCCCCCCCCAAAAAAAACAAAACTAAGCACTAACCTGCATGATCGCCACTTAAGTATAAATTTTCCTTTCTACCAGTAGAAATCTGCCCCCCTCCCTGCTGAAATCCCCCCTCCCAAAACAAATCTTTGCCCCCCCATCCCCCAAGCATAAATGCCCCCCCCCTCCCAAAAAAAAAATCACCCCTCCTAGCCAGTGGCGGCCGGTGGTAATTTTCTTATTTTCTTTGGGGGGGGGGGGGGGCGGCAAACAGTACCACCTGCTCTCCACGGGCTGACGGCTCTGGCTTCCATTTCCTCCCTCCTTCTTGGCAGCCAATTGGGAGTCTTCTCCTTTCGGCCATTTAGAAAACAGGTCTAACAGCCGCTTCTGATTGGCCGGATTGAGGATCAGTGTTACAACAGCGAATTTTCATTCGCTGTTGTAACACCTGGGTGGGCTCATGATGCAATGCTCTGCGCCACAATCCCATAGGCTCTAATCAGGTGCTTAAAAAAAAACACCCCTGCCGCTGTAATTCAGACGCCTGGTGTCCTAAAGGGGGCCGGGCTCCTAAATAGGGGGTGGCAGCAGCGGCCATGGATAGATTCATGCTATGCTATAAATTCTCTGCCACTAACATTTCCACTCCAAGTACACCTCCTCTTCCCCCACTCCAAATCCCCTCCCCCAGCCCATATCCCCTCCCTAATCCCCAAATTTCCCCTCCTAGCAAAAATCCTCCTAAATTTTCCCTATTAGCACAACCCCCCCCCCCCCCCCTCCACACACACTATATCACCTCTTCTAGCACAAAACTCCCCCATTCCCCTCCCAACACAGAGCCCCTAAATCACAACTTCTAGCACACCCCCCAAATTTCCCCTCCTAGAACAGTTCTTACCGCCTGCCTCCCCCCTCCCACCCAAATTGCCCCTTCCAACACAAATCACCCCCCCTCCAATCTCCTCACGGCACCCGCCCACCTCACATGATACCACAGTGCCCAGGGCAGACGCCCTCCTTCCCACCACTTGTCCCGGCCCTGCTCCCCCTTGCCGAGTGCCCCCATAGCAAGCGGCTTACTATGGGGCACTCATATCTGCTTGCTCCCGAGCTGCCTCTGCGTCCATAAGACACACAGAGCACGCCTCTGCCCCACCCCGCCCCTCCTCACTGGCCCTGCTCCCTCCTCAATGGCTCCCATTGCCTTCTTAGCCAATAAGGAGGGCGAGACCTGGGAGAGCCGCTGCTCTTGTGCACATTACTGGATCAAGCTGGGGACTGGGTAAGTATGGGGGGGGGGGCTATGGAGGGCTGCACAGAAGTTTTTTACCTTCAGCCTTTACAACCCACCCAAGTACCATTTTTAACACCGTACACCCTTTCCATCCCCCCTGTTCCCACTGTACTTACCTCTGTGGATGATTAGCTTTCACTACCCACACAGCCAATACAATAGTCCAGAACTTTGAAAATCAAGGTCTTCTTCCCTTTCCTACATTAGGGATGCCAGGACAGATCAAAGCGATTCCAATTGGTCAAGGCAGTCTCTTGCCAGCAAGTGACCAATCAGAATCGCTTTGATCCATCCCAGAAGAAGACCATGGCTTTCAAATCCCCAGACCCCTGCACTGGCTGTGTGGGCAGTGAAAGGTAGTCATCCACAAAGGTAAGTGCAGCAGGGATCAGGGGGTGACTAGAGTGTATGGTGTTAGTTCACCTTTTCATTTTTTTGGGAAAGGATGAAATTTAAATAATATGAGAATTCATATGTTTGTTATGTCTGTCTTGTAGCTCTGAGGAAAGGGAAGGTCCATGGACCCCCCAATTACATTCACTGTTTGTTGTCCTTTCCATGGTCATTTACTGAACTAATAAATCAATGCTGGATTTTTAGATAATCTGTTTGGCGCTCTTTGCAGTGCAAACTATATATGGCAGGGGTCTTCAAACTTTTTAAACAAAGGGCCAGTTTACTGTCCTTCAGACTTTAGGGGGGCCAGACTGTGGTCAGTGAGAATAAAAAATGACATAGTGCCTGTGGTCAGTAGGAAGAGGAATTGCCGCCCATAATGGGTATTAATGATAGGAATAATGCCCCATCGTTGAGGTCAGTGGAAGTATTAATGCTCCATCATTTGTTGGAGAATAGTGACCCATCGTTGGTGTCAGTGGGAGGAATAGTGCCTCATCATTGGTGTCAGTGGGAGGAATAGTGCTCCATCTTTGGTGTCAGTTGGAGAATAGTACTCCATCATTGGTGTCAGTGGGAGGAATAGTGCTCCATCTTTGGTGTCAGTTGGAGAATAGTACTCCATCATTGGTGTCAGTGGGAGGAATAGTGCCCCATCATTGGTGCCAATTGGAGGAATAGTGCCCCATCATTGGTGTCAATTGGAGGAATAGTGCCCCATCATTGGTGTCAGTTGGAAGAATAGTGCCCTATCAGTCAGTGAAAGAAATAATGTTTCAACTTTTATATCAGTGGGAGGAATCTCCAAGGGCCGGATAAAGGCAGGCAAAGAGCCACATTCGGCCACAGGTTGGAGACCACTGGTATAAGGAGTAGGCAATGGCAATGCCGGTTATGGTCCTCTGACACCCAAGGTGAAACCGGGTGTGAGAATTTTTGACTTGATGTACCCTAGTACCAACCTAAATAATTTAGGAATCCATATGTTTTTACATCCGTCCTGTGACCCTGTGGAAGGAGGAGACCCATGGGTCTCCAAAACATGTTGGCTGTCCTTTCCATGGTTATTTACTGAACTAATACATCAATGTTGAACTCTTGGATCCTTTGTTTGCCACTCTTTCTGGTGCAACTTTATAAAGAATAGGCAACAGCAGTACCCGGTTGAGGTCACATGGCAACTATGGTGAAATTGGGTGTGAACATTTTTTATGCATTATGAGTTAACTTAACCAAGTACCAACTTAAAAAAATTAATAATTCATATGATTTTACATGTGTCTTATAGTCATGAGCAAGGGGGAGATCTATGGTCCTCCGAAACGCATTGGATGTTTGTTCTCCTTTCCATGGTCATTTAGTGAACCAATAAATCAATAATAATAATAAATAACAGCGCTAAATAAACTAAAGAATATACACCAATATTAATATATGTTGTGAAACAGTAGCAGTGTATGTGACATAGACAAAAATAATAATACATAAATGTGATAAACTAGCCCATAACCTCCATTGACGTGAGTTTAAATGTAGAAACAGCAACTCTAAAAATGGGCATTAATCAAGTCCATCTAAATGCAGATGTAAAAAGTCCAAAAAACTTAAAACATATTCTTCATAGTGATGTTGATAAGTAGCCAATTAATTCCTCCACCGCACCACTGTGATAACACCAGTAAAATAATGTGCTCATAGGCGTGCGCAAGGGGTGTGCCAGGTGTGCCTGGGCACACCCTAATCCTGGGGTTGGCAACCTGTCAATGGTGGGCAGGTGACAGGTAAACCACAACCCTTCCTTGCCGACCCTCAGAACCTGTACAGGAGAGGTGGCGTGGGTGGAATTTAGTGGAACCGATCTGTATTTTCCTCTTGCAGCAGCTGAAAGTAGGCTTCTCCTCTCCCTTTTGTCAATATTCAGCTGCCACAGGAGGAAAATATAGGGGATTGGTACTAATATATGCCACCCCCTCATTTCCCTGTTTCTCTTCCTTCTGTTGCCCGGGTCTCCCATGTGCTCCCTTGCTCCTCCTTCCTCCCATTGTTTAAGGATGGAGAGCGGGGAAGAGGCTGGTAAATATGTCAAACGCATATGGGTTGGAGCTTTGTGGTGCACACCCTAATGCAATAGGCTGCGCACACCTATGAATGTGCTTACCACAAGGCAAGCTCAAATAAGCTTGTGACCTTAACCCGGTCGGGGCCTTTAACCAGAGGGGATGATTGGAAGGCGATAATCCACCAAACCACCTAGAAGGATCAGCCACAGCAACGAACCCTTCATGCACACCTCCAAGGCACCGGAACAATTACCACTCAGGGGTTCCCCTGGTCTTCATTTCCTACTCATCAGCTAGAGTTGCTGGTTATATAAATTCCCTGAATCAGATCGTCCGTGCCTTTGCCTTGGTCAACATATCCAGAAAGGCAGAAAATAAAGGAAGTGTCAGAATCCATCTGGACAGATCTGACTTTAGCAAAGTCCATTCATATTGGCTGCCATGAGTGACTTTGTGCATGTACTGTAAAAAACTGCAACTTTCTATTTATTTATGAATTATTTTTTTTTCACAATAAAGTTTCAGTTGCTTAAGGTAAAAATAAATATTCGTATCATAAATTGCATATATCGAGGTAGGTAAAAGAGGAGTCATTTTAATTGCATGAAAACGCAAGCCTGAAGGAGCATTAAGCATTTGTGAATTTTTTATATAATATTTTAAATATGGTATATCATAATGAGAACCTTGAACTGTGTGTATGCGTGCTTATGTGTAATACAAACAATAATGCACAGACTGTTCTTTCCTCCATCCAAACATAACTTAGCAGTGGTTTGCATTGTTTTAAAAAACTCCCAGTTACGAATTTAAAAAATTTGCAAGCAAAAGCGTAGGGGAAAAAAAAGAATTTTAAATGCTTCTTGAGGGTGTTTTTCCTTTCCATAAATTATTTTTCATTCTCCTGCAGTGTACTTCTGAACTTGCTAGAAGATTTGACTACTCTCTTCTTGTATGTCTCTCCTCTGGGAGTGTCTAATTTCTGTCTGTGCAGGCCTAGCTCCTCCACCCCATTTTATCTCCCAAAGTAACTTTTATGCAGCCCAGGGGAGGAGAAAAGAGGGATATTGTAGGGTGTCACTTGATAGCTCTGAGTCTGCTGGGGCTGCTGACATCACATCCAAGATGGTGGTACCCAACAGCAGTCTCAGGGCTTTTGGGTGTCTACACAAAGTGTCTTTTACAGGTAAATAAAAGGACTTAATCACTTGCCTACCGGGCACTTTAACCACCTTCCTGCTCAGGTCAATTTTCAGCTTTCAGTGCTGTCACACTTTGAATGACAATTGCACGGTCATGCAACGCTGTACCCAAACTAGATTTTTATCATTTCTTTTAGACGGATAGAGCTTGCTTTTGGTGGTATTTAGACCCCTTTCACAATGGGGCAGTTTCGGGGTGTTAGAGGTAAAGAGCCGCTAGTTTTAGCTGCGTTTTACCGCTGTTATAGGGGCGCTATTCAGCTGTTAGCAGGGCACTTTTACCCCCGCTAGTGGCCAAAGAAAGGGTTAATAGCGCTTTGCAGGCGCTTCAGCAGCGCTGCCCATTTATTTCAATAGGCAGGGGCGGTGGAGGAGCGGTGTATACACTTGCTCCCCCACTGCTCCAAAGATGCTGCTTGCAGGACTTTTTTTCCTGTACTGCAAGCGCACCGCCCCAGTGTGATAGCACTCGGGCTTTCACACCGGGGTGGCTTGAGAGGTGTTTTTCAGGTGCTTTACAGGTGCTATTTTTAGCGCTAAAATGCCTGAAAAGCACCCCAGCGTGAAAGGGGTCTTAATCACCCCTGTGTTTTTTCTTTTTTGCTAAACAAATGAAAAAAATTGACAATTTAAAACAAAAAAAAAACATTTTTCTTATGCCGCTTACACACGGGCAGACTTTTTGGCAACAAAGGTCCGACAGTCTTTCCGACGTACTTTCGAACGAACGGACTTGCCTACACACGATCACACCAAAGTCCGACAGATTCGTACATGATGACGTACGATCGGACTAAAATAAGGAAGTTCATAGCCAGTAGCCAATAGCTGCCCTAGCGTCGGTTTTCATCCGTCGGACTAGCATACAGACGAGCGGATTTCTCGATAGGAACTGGGTCCGGCAGAATTCCGACGTATAGATTTGAAACATGTTCCAAATCTAAAGCCTGTCAGATTTTCGACAGAAACAGTCCGCTGAAGGTCCGATGAAGCCCACACACGGTCGGATTGTCCGCCGGATTCGGTCCGTCGGACCAGTCCGGTCGAAAAGTCTGCTCGTGTGTACAGGGCATTAGTTTCTGTTATACAATTTTGTAAATTAAGTAACATTTCACCTTTACTGATTTGCGATGATGAGGCTGCACTGATAGGCTGCAAAAATGGGCACTGAGGCAGCACCGATGAGGAGGCACTGGTGAGGCTGCACTGATGGGTATTGATAGGCAGCACCAATAGATGGCACTGATGGGCACTCATAGGCATCACTGTTGGCCACTGATAGGCAGCACTGATGGGCACCAATTGGAAGCACTGATTGGCAGCACTGGTGGGCGCTGTTGGGGCTGCACTGATGATCAGGACACTGGTGATCAGTGTAGATGTCCCCTGTGTTGATTTGCCGGTTATTGACTCTCCTCTCCTCACGTGCTGTCAGAGTGAGGAGAGAACTGCCGATAACCGGCAAATACTGTTTACACTGTGATCAGCTGTGATTGGACACGGCTGTTCACAAGGTAAAGAGCCACTGTGATTGGCTCTTTAGCACGATCTGTTATCAGCTGTGTCCAAAAGGACACAGCAATCACAGATCCATGCCGGGGGCGCGCAGGAAACACGATCACGGTAGGACGTCCATAGATGCCCTACCAGCAATGTGAGCCCACGCTGTAGCCGTCTTTAAGCGGAGGTTTGCTGAAAAAAATATATTAAAAGCCAGCAGCTACAAATACTGCAGCTGCTGACTTTTAATATATGGACACTTACCTGTCCAGGGAGCCCGCGGTGTTGGCAGCCGAAGCCAACCCGTCCTTCGGCTCTCATCTGCTGCCGCCGCCATCCTTGGTAAGGGAATAAGGAAGTGAAGCCGTGCGGCTTCACTTCCTGGTTCCCTACTGCGCATGCGCGAGCCACGCTGCGCGTCCTCACAGGTCCCTGCTGTATTCTGTGTCTCACAGAATACAGCGGGGGAGGACGGGGTAGGCGGTGGAAGTGGCGTAGGTCACCGCAATCACCGCGGTGATCTGTGCCAGGAAGTGGGAGCAAATACCTGTATTAGACAGGTATCTGCTCCCTCCTCCTCCCTGAAAGGTGCTAAATGTGACACCAGAGGGGGGGAGGAATCCAAAAGTGGTTGTTCCATTTTTGAGTAAAACTCCACTTTAGGCTATAGCGTGGGAGGGAGGTGGTTAAATACATAAAATGCAAATATCATCTTATAGGAAGCTTGTTTTTGAAATGCATGGCCTGGCGACAGGGTCTTATTAGGAGCCCATTCACAATATGTGTTCACAAACTGTGTGTTCATTGATGTGAATTTGAACATGCATTGATACGGTTGATCTCCTGCTGCCTTCTTGCAGCCTCTTCCTGTCTACATACACTCCAGTGATGGCTGCATGCCATTTCTCAGGGCATCTTTCCTAAAGCAGACAAACCGTGGATCATGCCTGTGTAATGAAAGAGTCACTTGTAGTCTTTATTGGCAGTCTGTGTGACAGGGTGCCAACACAAGAACACAATTGGGAGACAGGGACAGCGTTAGGGTTGCCACATTTTCTTCAAGCCAAACTCAAACACTTTAGCGGCATGGGGCAATTTTTCTTTTATTTTTAATAGTAAACATTATAGGACTATAAATGAGGGCCTCTTGACCCCCCCCCCCCCTAGGGAAAGAGAGCCTTGACTGATGGGGGCATGGCCAGGTGCAGGACAAGATGGATGAGTGGTCACCAGGGATTGGTGGTTATGGGGGATGGGCTGGGCCTGAGCTCAGAAAAGTTTTGTTCCCAGGGAATTCTGGGTCTTTCGAGGAACGTGGCTGGAAGAGCTGAAGAGACCCTGTCCCTCCATCGTGGGTATCGAACTCCTGCAAGGTCAGATAGACTGGCTGTTTGCCCTCCTCTCCCCTGCGGTGCCTTCCTCTCCCCCCCCCCTCCGGGGGTCCCTGCTTCGGGGCCCCCCGGCTCCCGGAGGCGAACCCGTCTTCCATCCCGTTTAGCCCCATTCCTTCCAGGGCCACTTGCACGCTTGCCTTCCCTCCCCGCTCCCCCCAAAGCCACTGCTTGCCCGGGTGCCGGCTCTTCCCCGCCTAGGAGGCTCCATACACCTGCCCGCCGCCACCGGGGTTTCGCCCGGCGTGCTCCCTCCCAGCCAGTGTCCTCTGCAGCCCCGGTCTCTGCCAGTTATCCCCGCTCTCGGAGCCCCAGAGCCGGAATGCCGCCCGCCCGGGCTCCTCCAGCGTTTTCCTGTGTCTGGACAGACAGGTGCTGCGGCGCTCCCCGCCCCATCCCTCACTCAAGTGTGCCCACAGCTGCTGTACCTGGTGCTGGCCCCGATCCCCCGTCACGCGGGGGGGGGGGGGGGGGCGCCGCGCAGTTCCGCTCGGCTGTCTTCTGCCAGGACAGCCCGTCCAAGGGCTCACCATCTGGGAGTCTCTGCTGGGTCCCCGCAGGCCGCCAGCTCACATCTCCGTGCGGGCAGTACTTTGGCTCTCCCAGCATCTGCGCTGCTGCCCCCAGTGGCTCATTCTCTCCCTGCGCCCAGCAGGGCGGGAGATTTGAATGTGCCAGCTCTCTTCTCAACCTATGCTGCTTAATCTGCTTCTCCCTGCACCCGGCTGGGTGGGAGATCCCACTGCACCCCATGCTGCCCACTCACTGCTCATGTCCCCTGACTGCACAGGTCCCCCTCCGCCCGGCTGGGCGGGGGGGCGGCCGCTCCACTCATGCCACACACCCCTACCAGGTGACGCATGTACACCAAAGTCTCCCTGCGCCCGGCTGGGCGGGATACAGTCCAGCTGCTCTGGCTGTCCTCCCCTCCTCGCGGACCCCTGCATACCCGCACCTCCCTGCGCCCGGCTGGGCGGGAGATTCCCACGGGCCGCCCGCCACCACAGCCCAGCCTCAGTCTGCTGCACGGTTTCGTCTCCCTGCGCCCGGCAGGATGGGAGATTTGAATGTGCCAGCTCTCTTCTCAACCTATGCTGCTTGATCTGCATCCCACTGCATTCCATGCTGCCCACTCACCGCTTATGCCTCCTGATGGCACAGGTCCCCCTGCGCCCGGCTGGGCGGGGGACGGCCACTCCACTCATGCCACACACCTCTATCAGCTGACGCATGTACACCAAAGTCTCCCTGTGCCCGGCTGGGTGGGAAACGGTCAAGCTGCTCCGGCTGTCCTCGCGGACCCCTGCATACCCGCACCTCCCTGCGCCCGGCTGGGCGGGAGATTCCCGCGGCCGCCCAGCACCACAGCCCAGCCTTAGTCTGCTGCACGGTCTCATCTCCCTGCGCCCAGCAGGGCGGGAGATTCCTGCTCCAAGTCCTGGGATGTCGAATACCCCTGCCACAGATCCTCTGACGGGAGTCCGCGGTTGTTCTTGTGGCGGCTCTGCTGCAGTCCTTGGCCACCCAGGCTCCTCGTGGTCGGACCTCAGCCCCTGGACCTCTCCTTCCGTCATCACCCTCCTGCCTCACCAAGCACCACCGTTCCTCTCAGAGATGCCCATCGCCGGCCCTTGCCACAGACGATGCTGCACCTGATGTTCCGCCTGGATCTGCTGCTGGTCGCCCTTCTTCAGCGCTGCCTCCGCGCATCTGTGAGTATGACTGACTTAATTTGGGGTAAGTCTAGTGATGTTTCCGTATCGGGCCCACCAGACGAACACAGCTACGGTAGCAAAATCGGTTCTGTCCCGCATGGGGGTTTCGGGTCCGGCGGTCGGTTCGGGTTCCAGCTCTGGTGGAGCTCTGTGGGCGGTCTCGCCTACTGGCACGCACCTGGCGTCGTGCATTTATTGACTTTCTCGCGCTTGTCCCTCCCGGCCGGGAGACGATTCACGAATCTTGTCACGCCGCAGGGCGACAAATCCAATCAGCCTCCTCATACATTCGGGAACTGGCTTCAAGGGTTCTGGAGCTTACGCCTGAATGCTTTGTGAGTGGTTCCCGGAGTTGACCGCATCTCTCTTTTGCTACTTAGACCTTATTTGGGGTTCCTATAAGGTTAACAGGGGCCAGTGTTGGTTTCACTACGACACCCAGTTTCGCCAAAAAAAAAAAAAAAAAAAGCTGGCTGTTCAATGAGAGCCACTGCAAATGGTGGTACACCGCGTGCCATTGTACGCACGAATGCGCACCCTGCCAGCAGATGTTTCCAGGCCGGGAGCCAAGCCTGACCTTTCTAAACTGGAGGATGCCAGTGAACGTCTTAGAGATGCTTCCCTGGCTAGACCGGTACCACCCCTTCATAGGGAGGCTTTGATCTTGAGGGACGGTTTGGACCGTGGTTTTTGGATACCCTTCACTCCTTCCGATGTGCCTACCATGGCGTCTAATTTGAAATCCTCTGTGCAATTTGAGTCCAAAACCTCCGGATGTCCCCCCCCTCGGTGTGGTCCCAAAAAAGGCGGAGGGAAAATATCGCCTTATCCACCACCTGTCCTACCCTTCTGGCTCCTCGGTCAGTGATGGCATCTACAAGGAGGAATCCAGGGTTCACTATGCCTCTTTCGACAGGGTGGTTCACTTTATCAGGGCTGCCGGTCACTCAGCTTTTCTGTCCAAGGCGGACATTGCATCTGCCTTCCGCCTCCTCCCGGTCCACCCGGAGTGCTTCCACCTACTGGGCTGTTACTTTCAAGGATGCTACTTTTTTGACATGTGCCTTCCCATGGGCTGCGCCATTTCATGTTATTTTTTCGAGATCTTCAGGAGCTTCCCTGAATGGGTAGTTGTCCAGGGGGCTGGTTCCTATTCCGTGTTGCACTACTTAGACGACTTCCTTTTTGTAGGCCCAGCAGGCAGCGGTCATTGTCAGCAGCTCCTATCTGTTTTCAGGACACTTGCGAGCAGTGTTTCTATTCCGCTGTGGGTATGGCTCTCCTTTCTCCAGTCCTACAATGGCTGGTTACGGGAGGAGGTGCCGAACTCGCAGCTGGAGCTATACACTGACGGGGCAGGCTCTTGTGGTTTCGGCACCCCCCCCCCCCTTTTTACCAAGGGTCTGCCGAGTGTTGGCCGGCCTCATGGGCCCGCATGGATTGGTTGCGCAACCTCAGACTGCTGGAGCTCTTCCCGATCATTGTCGCCGCCGAGCTTTGGGGCGAACGTTTGCGGGATAGCCAAGTGGTTTTCTGGTCCTTTCACATGAGCATGGTGCGGGTGGTTAACCGACAGTCAGCTAGCTCCCCTCCGGTTGCGTAGTTTTTTAGTTTTAAAATGCTTGCAGTTCATCATTTGTTTTAGAGCTAGGCATGCCCCTGGGATGGCTAACGATATCGCTGATGCTCTCGCTTACAGTTCGACCGCTTCTGCTCCCTGGCCCCGTCGGCTTCCCTGGAGGGCCTCCCCTGTCCGGCCCACTTGTGGAACCTTGTTTCCGATGTTTGCTAGACCTCTTTTGAGCGTCACTGTCTCCGCAGATGTGGGCGTCATACTGTCGAGTGTGGAACAAATGGGTCCAAGTATCGAGTGGTGAGTTCTTATTTTCGCTTCAACATGACAGGCTCATGGATTTGTTTTCTTACCTTGTTCATTTGCTTCATAAAGGGTTTCCATGGTCTCGTCGTCCATGTCTGCATTGTCCTTTTGTTTTCAGCTTTTTGGGTGGGAAGACATAAAAAATAAAATATAAATAAATAAAAATAAACGGTTCCTGTCTGATGGATCCTACAGGGCTCGAGGCATGCTACCAATTCCCCTGATTCTCGGCACCTGGTATCCCTCCATATCCTCTCCGGTATCCTTTCCCCTTTGCCATCTGTGCCTCCTGTTTTAAATTGTTTCAGATTATTACCCGGCTCCGATCTGGATAGTTGGAGATTCCTTCATCTACTGGGCGGCTCGTCGATCGGAAGTTCGGAGCTATGGGAAGAATTTGGGATTCACCCATGATCTTGCCAGGATCCGCTGGCTTGGGCGCCTTGGGTTACGCTGGCATCAGGTTCTTCTGGAGTGTTTACGCCTTCGTGCACATGTTTCTGGCCCCATTGTCTTGATACTTCATGCTGGAGGGAATGACGTGGGCTATATACGTTCTGTGGATTTGATCTCCACTATCAAGTGAGACATTGCCCAGAGTTATGCAGCATATACTAATTTGATTCTCATTTGGTCAGAAATCGTGCCTCGTTTGTTATGGGCCCGGGTGTTTCTGGGCCCCCACCTGGAACGCTTTCGTCACAAGGTTAACACCCAGGTCGCCAAGTTTGTTCGGTAGATTGGGGGGTTTGTGATTTGGAGGGTGCTAATGATGATCTGCTGAGATCGGATGGTGGTCACCTTAATGATATCGTTTTTGGATATCTTTAACCTTGGCCTTCAGCATAGTGTAGAAAAGGCGCTGGCTGCGGTGGGGCACCCGTCAGTTATTCACTGACAGGCGGGTGGCGGTTTCTTGACCTTGCCAGCATAAAAGTGGCTGTAATGGGCTATGCCCTTGATGGAAATCGGAAGTAGGCGGTCTGTCCAGCACTTATGGTAAGGACAGGCCCCCCTCCTTTGGAATTGTGTGCTCACAGTACAACTGTGACTGGCACTGGTTTAAAGTGTTAACATGTTATGTGTTGGATTTTAATAAAGCTGTGGCCTTGCCCTTTCCAACCTAATGGTTGTAAGTGTGTTGATTTAATGGGGTGAAGGGGCAAGGGTGAAGGTTTCTACACATTATGGTATATTTAATTTGTACCGGGCCCATTGCGCCTCAGCAGTCAAGACCTGGGACATCTTTAGGTGCCCCAAGGAGCGTAGTAATGCAGCGCTCATATTGCGCCACGGTGAACAGTGGGTGTAGCCAAATTGCTCTTGCTGACATCATCGCCCCACCCTTCAGTGATGTGCAACCTACCCCCAAACAGCCACCCAGAGCTCCCGGACGGCAACAGATTTTTGTATGACTATCTCGGTTACTTGGGGAGTCACAGCCCGGTCTGAATAATGTGTCCGGGTTTCAGGCAGACTGAAACACATGATTTAAAACCTGGAATGTCAGGATGAATCCACATAGGTTGGACTTGATGGACTTGTGTCTTTTTTTTCAACTTCACCTATGTAATCCTGGACAGGTGGCGACCCTAGACAGAGCGTTGTCACCCTATGACAGGAAGTGCATGAACAAAGGAACTTTCAGCAGATTATTTTAATGAAAACTGCAAATTTAAAAATACTGAAAAATATTTTTTAATTTAACATTAACATTGCAAAGCTTCTATGAGACTTTAGCAATTGGGTTTACATAACGCCACTGCGTAGAACTGCATTCTTCTAAATGAGTAATTAATATTGCAGCTTAGTTGTGGTGTTTGCAGCAATCCAATGGAGATGCCAGAACTAAATAAACTTCATAATTAGGTATAAAATATTTGTAACATTCTGCTGCTAATTGGTGACAGTGGTGGGCCATTGTCAGATGTATTGTTAGCCGTCTCCATGAACCCGCCAGAGGATTCCTGTACAGAATCAGGAAGGATTCTGTGGGTATTAATTGGTGGTTTTCTTCCATGAAATATCATGTATTTTTAGGTCTCCATCTCTCACCTGTCCCCCCATAGTCAGGACAGGCAGGTTACAACCACCGACCATCCACATCCAGTAACAGAAGACAACAGACAATAAGGACGTTGGGAGTAGCCAAGGAACTCAATATCCTCCTGTATATAAATAGTTTATTAGGGATGATGGATTGATAATGTGATTCCCGGCTGACAGGTGCGCTCCCCTCCATACATCACGCTGTACATTAGCAGATAATGTAATAAGCTGATGATATCATTAATGTCAGTGTGGAGATACAGTGCTGACACCGCTGCTGTTTTCATGCCGCTAAATTTATCATTAAATCCGCAACACGGATTTGGAGTTTTGCCACTAAACGCGTCCCCGTCTCCAGACGGACCTCTCTAATTGATAACGGAGAGCGTTAGAGACAACAGCCTACGGGTCGCCTGCTCTCAGCCGCGCCATTCGCCTTTCCGGGGTGGTGTTAACCCTTCCACTGCCAGGCACTCCTGATGAGGCGTGGGGGTTATATAGGGGTGTCATGTCAGCACATTTTCGTCTGACTGTGCAGAATGTCTGGCTGAAGGATGATGATGACCCCCGAATGATTCATGGCAGTCTGTATTGTAACTGAACATGTAATTGCTCTAACCTTTGCTATAACTGTCGAATATTGACAATAGTGCTATTTCTTATTGTAGTGACTTAAAGCGGAATTCCAACGTCAAATAATTTTTTTTTTTTCTAAATTCCTAAGTTCATATAATGTAAATGTACCACTCACTTGTTTTTTTCCAAATTACCCCCTGATGTCCGGTTTCGTATATAAAAAAACTTATATAATGTGTTCCTGGCAGTTATCCTCTTGACTGTGGGCATGTGAAGCCCACAAGCAGACAGTTCCGGGATACGGTGATGCTGAGCTACCAGCATGCACCGTCCATTCCCACGCATGCACATTATGTACACGTCGCAGCGCCATAAGCTTCCGACGTTGCCATCACAATGAGCGGCGTCATTGGAAGTGCCCGCCCCGCTGTGATGGCAATGAAGATAAACAAAATGGAGATTTAATAAACGCCCCCAAGACGTGCTGGCGTCATCTAGTCACTTCCGGTTTCAGAAGATCGCGATAATTAGCGGTGGCTAGCCACACTGGCTCCGGGGAAGATTGATTCATAGCTCCTAGGAGACAGTGCCCCGCCCCAGGAGACAATGCTTCGCCAGATATGACGGCGATACCCACGGGTGGCTGACACAGGAAACGCCACAGAAATAAACCGCGCTTAACTTAATACATGTGAATACCACTAAGGTATAATAGGAATATTAAACAGTCCAATATAATGCATTAAAAGTCCACAAATGAATTCAAATCTTCAGTGACGAAAAAATTGATGAATCCCAAAAGGATCAAATAAAACGGCAAATAGTAAGTAGAATGCTTACCAGATGGCAAGCCAATCCAAACAGGTGGCTTAAACCCAGCCTGGGCCTTTAAGTAACCAGTCCCGGTGTAATGGGTAAACCTTCCACTCGTGCAAGTGACATATGAAATAGTGAATAAGTGAAAATAAACCCAAAAGTGAGTGAGCCCAAAAATTTCATATGTCACTTGCACAGAGACCCTGTGTGTGTCCATGGGCACTGGGTGTTTTTGTATGATCTTTCATGATTTATCACTGTGTAAGGGCTCCTCTCTCTCTTTTAATATATTTTTCCTGACAGACTCCATGGCAGCCTACGTGTGGGTTAACCCCGCCTCCTCTCCAATGCTATAGGACCCCATTCCCATAAATGAGTGCTCACCACTAGCTACTGTGTTCCTTTTTTGTCCTCCTCTATGGACCTACACATGCTGTTCGCATCAAGATTGATTGAATCCAAGATTGATTGATTCCAAGATTGGCATACCTGTGCGGTGCAGCTCAAAAGCCCAGCTATGAGCGGGCGAGTAGCTTGAAGAGGCTTGAATGTTCCCCCTTGGTGGATGGGTGGTCGCCTCTGTATGCCCGGCGGACAGTTCTCATCAACGGCTGGCAAGGTCTGTGGATGTTTTCTCATACTCCATGGCAGTGTTTCTATGTGTTGTATGTATTTTCCCTGGTGATCCAGTGTATCCTATCCCCCTCATGGCGGCTGGTTCGCGTGCGTTCCAGCCCGCCACGGCACTTCCGGGTTGCGGCAGTCTCGCTGCTGGCACCTGCGCTGTAGCCAACCTGAGAGCGAGGTTTGGCTCGCGCATGCGCAGTACGGCGGCTCGTTCGTCGTCCGCGCAGGCGCTGTACGGTGGTTCCCCTTTGCGCATGCGCTGTAGGGGATAATGATGTCACGGGCGGGGAATTTAAATTCCGCCCTCCTGTCCTGCTGAGTTGGGATCTCCCTTGGTAGGGAAAGGAGGAGCGGATCCCTGCTGGTCTCCAGGTGAGTGGTGGAAACCTCTGCATTTAAAAAAAAAAAAAAAAAAAGAGAGCAAAATAATGGAAAATTGTTCTTTTATCATTATATATGTTATCTAAATATACATACATATGCGGCTGGAAGTTGTTTCTCCTTTGCATTGATTATATGTTGATACATGCCTTGTGCATATTATAAAAAAAAAAAAAAAAAGAAGAGGCAAGCAGAGTTTTTTCTTTTTCTCTAAAACCTTCTCATATTTTGATGCCTAGGTTTTCTTAGACCATTATCCCTGCAGACTATTAAAGTGACATTTCGTGTCCCTGGTTATGGACAATTCACCGCCTTTAAGTGGCCAGCCCTCACGCACAAGGTATGTGCTCGTGAGGGGAGGGGATGAGATTTATGCACATTATTGTCGTGCTGATACCATGTTCTACCTTTATTCTCTCCCCTTCCCCTATTTTTTCTCTTCCCAGCCCTTCTAGGTCGGACCCGCTAAATGCGGTCCAGAATGCCAATGACCTTGCCAAGCCACAATACAATTCATCTTCGTCCAGACGAGATTCACAGTCCGGATCCCACCAGAGGAGACGCTCTCGTTCCTCCTCAAGACACCGCTCCCACCGCCATGACAGCCGCTCAGACCACAGAGCCTGCTGGGGATGTAGGACACGAATCCCGGAGGGCAAGTCCTTATGTGACCGTTGTTTTGCCCGTGCGGTTGGGGAAAAAGAGACGGAAAACCAGCGTTTAGAGTCTCTTGTGAAACGAGTGGTACAGCAATCCCTAATGGAGAGGGAAGCACCTCGCACATTGAGCCAGTCTACCACTGCGTCTGGCCCGCCGGCGGAAGAGGCCCGTGATGATCCGGGTACTTCGCAGCCCTATATCACCTCTCCTGACTCCTCAGAGGATGAGTCTATCAGTGAGGAGGTCATTGGAGGGTTCGACTTCGCGATGGTTTCCCCTTTAATCAAAGCGATCAAGGAAGCCTTGAAGTGGGAAGACCCTTCCACTCCCCCAGCCAAGCAGAAAAAATTCTTCAAGCACCTGGGGAGAGAACGCGCAAACTTTCCGCTCCTTCCAGAGCTAAAGGAAATCATTGAGGAAGAATGGAGTAAAACAGAGAAAAAATCCTCCATGTCTAATAAAACCTCCAGATTGTACCCCTTCAAGTCAGAAGAAGTAAAGAATTTGGAGAATACTCCCCTTGTGGACGCAGCTCTTATGCGTCTGGCCAAACATGTGACTCTTCCTCTAGAAGACGCAGTATCTTTTAAAGATGGGCTCGAGAGGAAGATAGACCTAGATCTAAAAAGAATCTATGGGCTCGCGGGTATGGCCTGTAAACCAGCCCTGGCATTAGCGGCCATGTCTAAGGCCATGGAGGCCTGGACGGAGAACGTGGAATCCTTCCTTAGAGGCGTGTCAGAAGAGCTGGCTGGAAGTTCAGCAGCCGCAGAGCTGAAGCTTGCAGCGGTCTTCCTGGGGGAGGCGTCCATTGACTTGATCCGCCTTCTGGCTCGTATTATGCTGTCCTCAGTTACGGCCAAGAGAGCCCTCTGGTTGCGTCCCTGGCTTGCGGACCCTGGTTCTAAGCAAGCGTGGTGTAAAATCCCGTTTGAGGGGTCCTCACTGTTTGGCAATAAGCTTGACGATGCCATTACGCGAGCCACAGGTGGCAAATCGGGTTTTCTTCCCCAGGACAGGCGCATGCTGGGTCGAAAGAAGCCCCAGTTCAGAAGACGAAGTCCGGAGCGCTCCAGGGAAGCACGCTCCTACAAGCCTGGCCGGGACTTTAGGAAGAATTGGAGCAGAGGGCAGTCATCCTTCCGCAAACCCGTTAAAAATCAAACGTCCAGTGCTCGTGATCAGGCTAAATCTTTTTGAGATTACGCCCGCCCAGGCGGGCCGGGTGGGGGCTCGTCTGCTCCTCTTCCGGCACGTCTGGGTGGCCTCGATCTCAGACTTCTGGGTCATAAGGACGGTCTCGTCAGGCCACAGATGGGCCTTTTCCAGGACTCCGCACCCAAGGTTCGTCTCCACTCTTCTCCCTCGGGCAGAGGATCAAAAACAAATTTTGCTGTCCTATGTGGACCTCCTGAAAATTCAAGGAGCAGTAGTACATGTACCACAGGACGAATGGTTCCAGGGGATATACTCCCCTCTCTTCCTAGTTCAAAAAAAGGGGGGCTCTTGGCGCCCAGTCATAGACCTCACATATCTCAACGGATTCATAGAGAATGGAAGGTTCAAGATGGAAACCTTGGTGACCATTCAGAGAGCCATACAACCAGGCGACTGGATGATATCAATCGACCTGAAGGACGCTTATTTCCACGTTCCAGTGGAAAAAGAATTTCACAAATACCTCCGCTTTCACATTGGGTCAGATCATCTTCAATTTATTTGCCTCCCCTTCGGGCTGACAACGTCCCCCCGGGTCTTTTCAAAGGTCCTCCTAGCTACGGTGGCACTAATAAGATCCAAAGGGGTACGTCTTTACCACTACCTGGACGACCTGCTGGTGCTGTCCCAGAGCAGGGAGCAGTTGCTGGTCCACCGGGATCAAGTAATCTCCACTCTGTCCAACTTCGGGTGGCTCCTAAACATAGAAAAGAGTCAACTGAGCCCAACTCAGCGTCTAATATATCTGGGAGCCCAGTTCGATACAGTGGCAAACACTATCTCCCTTCCACTACAGAAAATTCCTACAGTTCGAGACAGAGTCTCCCGGGCTCTACATGCTCGGCAAATGAAAGCCTCTCAGTGTCTGAAAGTCGTTGGCACGATGGTTTCTACGACTCCCATGGTCAAATGGGCCTTATGGAGATTGCGTCCCTTCCAGTCAGGTCTCCTACGGCAATGGAAGTCAGGGGACAAGAACCAGGTCATCCGCATAACATCTGCAATGAGAAACAGCCTCTTCTGGTGGCTTCAGCGCAAGAACCTCCTGACTTGCCACTCCATCGCTCCCATCTCCTGGGTGACGGTCACGACCGATGCCAGCGGTACCGGTTGGGGAGCCCTTTGTGGGTCGAACCTGGCCCAAGGCAAGTGGGAAACTTGTCTCCCCAACCCAGGGTCGAATGTCTTGGAACTTCGTGCGGCCTGGTGTGCCCTACAGTTCTCTCATCTCCTGATGGGGGAGTCAGTGCTGTTGAGAATGGACAACACCACAGCAGTATCGTATGTGAAGAGGCAAGGGGGTACTCGGAGTCCCACACTCCTTCGGGAAGTCGAGCCCATCCTATCGTGGGCGCAGAAATACCTTGCCAACATCTCGGCAGTCTTTGTCCCAGGCGTCCAAAACACTCAAGCAGACTTCCTGTCACGGACCGAGTTGGACAACAACGAGTGGTCTCTCCACATAGAGACGTTCAGGTGGATCTTGTCACTAAAGACCAATCCCGAAGTAGATCTGTTTGCTTCCCCCTGCAATCGCAAGCTGAAAAAGTTCTACACCCGGGGGCTCTGCAGTCAAGCCATCGGGACAGATGCCCTGACGGATCAGTGGAGGTTCAAGCGGGCATACGCCTTTCCGCCACTGCCAGTTTTGCTGAGATTCCTGCAGAGGCTCCGAGCAGAGCCAGTGGAGGTGGTGACAATAGCTCCCTACTGGCCGAACAGGCCTTGGTTCCCTCTCCTGGTCCAGCTCAGCTGTCGGGACCCAGTGCCTCTCCCTCTCAGACCGGACCTTCTTTCTCAAGGGTCAGTCCTGCACCCTTGTCCTGCGGTGCTGAGACTGATGGTCTGGTTCTTGAGAGGGAGAGGCTGGAATCCCTAGGTTGTGCCTCAGAAGTAATATCCACTCTCATGAGCTCGAAGATCCAGTACAAATAAAGTCTATGGAAGGATCTGGTCCAAATTCGTGGAGTTCTGCTCTCCTCAGGGCAGGTCTTTTAGACATCCAAAAGTCCAGGACGTTCTCAGTTTCCTCCAAACGGGCCTAGATTTACATCTATCTGTCAGCTCTCTGAGAGTCCAAGTTTCGGCACTTTCGGCCTTCTCCGGCACTTCATGGGCAGTTCATCCTCTGGTTAGACAATTTTTCCGAGGCGCATCGAGACTCAAGCCCCAGAGAAAGCCGAGGTTCCCCAAATGGGACCTCCCATTAGTCCTTGACTCGATCTCTGGACTCAGTACTTCGGGGCCCTCCCCGCTCCCTATCAAGGTCTTTTCAGCAAAGGTGGCCTTCTTAGTGGCCATTACCTCAGCCAAAAGGGTCTCTGAAATTGCATCACTTGGTCACGAAGAACCCTTCCTAACGTTTTTCCCGGACCGGGTAGTCCTCATTCCTATGCTGGGTTCCAACCCAAAAGTGTCTTCAGTATTCCACGTCAATCAAGAGATCGTGTTACCTACATTTAGGACCCCAGGGTCCACTGAGAATCACCCTCTAGATGTGGGCGAAGCTATTAAGGAATATCTCAAGGTTACTTCTCCCTTCAGACGTTCTAGTCATCTCTTCGTGCTTCACTCAGGCAGCAATATAGGGAAGAAAGCCTCAACCAGGACTATCGCGTCCTGGATCGTACAGACCATACAACAGGCATATAGGGCTAAGGGCTTGGCTCCTCCAAAGGCGGTGACAGCCCATTCCACCAGAGGAATGGCAGCCTCGTGGGCAGCGGCTCGACATGTGGCTCCAGATACCATCTGCAAGGCAGCTTCATGGGCTTCTATTAATACCTTCATGTTGCACTATTGTATAGAGCCTGCCTCACTATCCTCTGTAAACTTTGGGTTACAAATCCTATCGACCGATAGGACAAATTAAAATTTATGTTTTGATCATGCATACCCGCCCGTGTGGTTGGCTAGTTATTTCCCACACGTAGGCTGCCATGGAGTCTGTCAGGAAAAAGGAAAATTTATTGTCAAATACTTACCGTAATTTTCCTTTCCTGATGGACTCCATGGCAGACGGAGTTCCCACCCATTGGTCAACGAGTAGGCTAGTTACGGAACACAGTAGCTAGTGGTGAGCACTCATTTATGGGAATGGGGTCCTATAGCATTGGAGAGGAGGCGGGGTTAACCCACACGTAGGCTGCCATGGAGTCCATCAGGAAAGGAAAATTACGGTAAGTATTTGACAATAAATTTTCCTTTTTTCCATATTTGTTGACAATATTACACTATGTTTTTTATTAATTTTTTTCGGAACGTATTCGCATGAATCCACGTTTACCCTTCACGAGTGGAAGGTTTACCCATTACACCGGGACTGGTTACTTAAAGGCCCAGGCCCGGTTTAAGCCACCTGTTTGGATTGGCTTGCCATCTGGTAAGCATTCTACTTACTATTTGCCGTTTTATTTGATCCTTTTGGGATTCATCAATTTTTTCGTCACTGAAGATTTGAATTCATTTGTGGACTTTTAATGCACTATATTGGACTGTTTAATATCCCTATTATACCTTAGTGGTATTCACATGTATTAAGTTAAGCGCGGTTTTTTTCTCTTTATTACTATTTGGTGTACCCCACTTATTACTGCAGCATATCTACTTATTTTCAGCGCAGTTTTTTTCTTTTTATATAGCCACAGAAATAAAGCCTAAAAAAGGTAACCCTTAGGAAAAAAAAATGATTGCCATTTGACAATGGTGTATGTTATGCCAGCTTGGTAATAAGGTGAATTTTAGAAATTGCGTGGAACTCTGCTTTAAAGTGAACCTGGGGCCAGGCTATGGACATTAAAGTATTAACATCTTCTTAGCGTGGACCTTCACCCTAAGCTCATTCTTATATTGCCCTGCCTTCTCCCCCATTTTTTATTTTTCTTTAAAAAAGCATTATTAAAGGCAAGGTTTGTTTTGTATTTTTAACCACTTAAGGACCAGGCTTATTTTTCAAACTTGTTGTTTAAAGTTAAAATAATTTTTTTTTTTTGCTATAAAATTACTTATAACCCCCCAAACATTATATATATATATATATATATATATATATATATATATATATATATATATATATATATATATATATATATATATATATAGAGAGAGAGAGAGAATAAAATGGCGGTCATTGCAATACTTTATGTCACACTGTATTTGCACAGCCGTCTTTCAAGAAACTATTAGATAAGCACCTGAACGACCACAACATACAGGGATATACAATGTAATACTGACATGTAATCACACACATAGGTTGGACTTCATGGACTTGTGTCTTTTTTCGACCTCACCTACTATGTAACTATGTAACTATGTCTTCCAATTTTTTTGGAAAAAATACACTTTTTTGAATTATAAAATAAGACAACAGTAAAGTTAGACAGTAAATTATTATTTTTTGAATTGTGAAAGATAATATTACACCTAGTAAACTGATAACCAACATGTCATGCTTCAAAATTGCTCCTACTCGTGGAATGGCGACAAACTTTGACCCTTAAAAATCTCCATAGGCGAAGTTTAAAAATGTCTACAGGTTACCAGTTTTAAGTTACCGAGGAGGTCTTTTGGTAGAATTATTGCTCTCGCTCTAACGATCACGGCAATATCTCACATGTGTGGTTTGAACACCGTTTTTATATGTGGGCACGACTTACGTATGCAGTCACTTCTGCGTGCGAGTGGGATGGGGCGCTTTAAAATATTATTTATTTTTTTTCTTATTTATTTTACTTTTTATTTTTTATTTTTACACTGTCCTTTTAAAAAAAATTGGGTTTTCCCATTTTTACTGGATCACCCCAGAACTCTTCATCCTGCTTGGGTGAGAATCCCTGAGTACTCCAAAACTGTACTCTTGTCATCCCCCCCTAAAGTGACAACAACACAAACATCGGTAATATATACCTGTATTCTGGGACCCATCTCTGGCATCTTGTACAGTGGTATTTGCGGCACATCTGCACAAGTACAGAAGCTCCAATACTTTGTTGTCTTTGCACGTGTGCAGGAAATCTTCTGTGTGTGTGCGTGCAGATGTGCCGAAGGGGTCTGCCAGGACCCAAAGATTGGGAACAGCCCTTCGGGACATCTGTACATGTGTCATAATGGCGACGCTGTGGGGTGAACTGAAGTTCCTCTTTAAGAGGAAGTTAGGAGCTTGAGTTTGGTGCAAACCCGAATGTTTGCTGTCACTGCTGGGCCAATGAGCTGGGGCAGGAGATCAGATTACCCACTTCTCAGCAGCTTCATAGTTACATAGTTAGCCAGGTTGAAAAAAGACACAAGTCCATCCAGTTCAACCATAAAAATAAATAAATAAATAAAAAATAATATCATACAATCCCACATACACAATCATACACCCACAGTTGATCCAGAAGAAGGCGAAAAACCCAGCAAAGCATCATCCAATTTGCTACAGCAGAGGAAAACATTCTTTCCTGATGCCCCGAGAGGCAATCGGATTTTCCCTGGATCAACTTTACCTATAAAATGTCAGTACTCCATTATATTATGTACATTTAGGAAAGTATCCAGGCCTTTCTTAAGGCAATCTACTGAGCTGGCCAGAACCACCTCTGGAGGGAGTCTATTCCACATTTTCACAGCTCTTACAGTGAAGAAACCTTTCCGTATTTGGAGATGAAATCTCCTTTCCTCTAGACGTAAAGAGTGCCCCCTTGTCCTCTGTGTTGACCGTAAAGTGAATAACTCAACACCAAGTTCACTATATGGACCCCTTATATATTTGTACATATCCCCCCTTAATTTCCTCTTCTCAAGAGAGAATAAATTCCTTTCCTTTAATCTTTCCTCATAGCTGATCTCCTCCATGCCTCTTATCAGTTTGGTTGCCCTTCTCTGCACTTTCTCCAGTTCCCGATATCCTTTTTGAGAACTGGTGCCCAAAACTGAACTGCATATTCCAGATGAGGTCTTACTAATGATTTGAACAGGGGCAAAATGATATCTCTCTCTAGAGTCCATACCTCTCTTAATACAAATAAGGTTTTTGCTCGCTTTGAAAACCACAGCTTGGCATTGCATGCTATTATTGAGCTTATGATCTACCAAAACCCCCAGATCCTTCTCCATTATGGATTCCCCCAGTTGTACTCCCCCTAGTATGTATGATGCATGCATATTCTTAGCCCCTAAGGGTCGGTTCACACTGGGGCGACTTGGGATCCGACTTGTCGCCCCTCAAGTCGCCCCAGAAAGATATTCACATGACAGTGAATGGGAGCGTCTTAATAGACACTACTGAAGTCGCTCCGACTTCAGAGAGTACTCCCTGTACTACTTGGATCCGACTTGGTAGGCGACCTGTACCATAGAAATCAATGGAAGTCGCCTCCAAGTCGGATCTCTCTCTCAAAGTCAAGCGACTTTGCAGGGAAAACCCCTCCCTCCCAGAGAGCTGATTGTCCTGTGATTGGCCACAGCCGAAATCGCCTGTCCTGGAGGCGACTTGAAGTCGCGTTGTAATTTGCTAAAGTCGCGCTGAAGGCGCGTTGAAGTCGCCGTGCAAAGTCGCGTTGAAGTCGTGTTGCCCCTGTGTGAATCGAGCCTAAGTATATAACTTTACATTTATCAACATTAAACCTCATCTGCCACCAGGGGCGGACTGATAACTCATGGGGCCCCCGGGCAATAGGAGATTATGGGGCCCCCAGGCAATCAGAGATTATGGGGCCACACAGTATACACACACACAGTATGCAATCACACAGTATACACATACATGTACACACAGTATACACAGACAGATGTAAAAAAAACACAGATTTATACATACTGTCCCTGGTTTTACTGAGGCTGGCAACCCTGATAGGGCCCCCTAGTGGCCCAGGGCCCTCGGGCAGTGCCCGAGTGGCTCAATGGTCAGTCCACCCCTGTCTGCCACATAGTTGCCCAATTAGACAGTGCACTGAGGTCAGCTTGTAAATTGGAGACATCATGTAAGGATGTTATTCCACTGCATAGCTTGGTGTCATCTGCAAAGACTGAAATGGTACTTTTAATCCCAGACCCTATATCATTTATAAAGATATTAAAAAGTAAGGGTCCCAGCACTGAACCTTGGAGTACACCACTGATAAACCTAGACCATTCAGAGTAAGACCCCTTTCACACTGGGGCGCTTTGCAGGCGCTACAGTGCTAAAAATAGCACCTGCATAGCGCCTGTAAAGCGCCTCTCCTGTGTCTCCAGTGTGAAAGCCCAGCGGTGTGCTTGCAGAACGTTAAAAAAACTCCTGCAAGCAGCATCTTTGCAGCAGTGTATACACCGCTCCTGCCCATTGAAATCAATGGGGCAGCGCGGCTATACCACTGCAGCGGTGCTTTGCGGGTGGTTTTAACCCTTTTTCGGCCCCTAGCGGGGGACAAAACCGCCCCACTAGCGGCCGAATAGCGCAGCTAAAACGACGGTAAAGCGCCGCTAAGAATAGCGCCGTTTTATCACCTGCGCCCACACCACATAATCTGGATACAGGTACACATTAAAACATTTAATATTCTTAACAAGCAGTAAATGAGCTTTAAAACATGCTCTTCCTGGCCTCGTTAGCTGGCTTTGTGGAGTAATTCATCCTCAAATGCCACAATGAAAGCACTGCAACAGCGATTTGTTAACATTAGAAGGCTGCAAAGTCTGTGCTACCATAAAAAATTACGGGAGAGAACTCTCCTCTGGTCTCAAATTTGAAGAGTAATTTTTTTTTTCACAGTGGTTACAGCAGTGAATGGGGGCTTGTTAAAAAGTAATTTTATTGTTTGCTCAGAATATGTAAATACCTGAATGAATGTTCAAAGCCTGGCCATAGGTTCACTTTAAATTTTTATTGATCCAAGTTAACAATTTTCTATATTTTTTTTTACATTCAGTAACAATTTGGGGAGGAGGGTTAAAATTGCTAGCCAAAAAAATGGAAGATAATAATCTGTCTATTATTATATACAGGGCTTTTTTTCAGCTGGAACTTGGTGGAACTCTGGCTCAGGCCATCTGCTCTCTGCTCACCACTATCATTTATAAGCACAAGTGACGGCTCATCTCCCAGCGACTCCCACAGATCTGATCTCCCGAGCGGCTCCCACTGACTACAGGATGGGGACAAGGAAGATGCAGGTGCCCAGGGTGCGGTGCGGATGCCAACATTCCTACTGGATGATCTCCCTCCAATGAGAGAGGCGGAACCACCTGCATTATGCAGGGAGGTACTGGAGCCGGCTGGGTGCTTCAGCTTAATAAAGCAAAAAAGTAAGGCATGGAAGATGGTGGAGCTTTCAAGGAGGGAGGGTTTTGGGGAGGGGGTAAGATGGGGGCAGTAGAGAAGGTGTTGTATGCAGAGGTCAGAGCTGAAGATGGGGGGGGGGGGGGAGTGAGATGTGGATGGGGGATACAGGGGTAAGCAGCTGTGGAAGAAATCTGAACTCTTCACTCTGTATGCAGCACCCCTCTGAACTCTACGCTATGTACATAGTATACCCTCCAACTCTGCACGTAGCACACCCCTGAACTCTGCATGTAACCCCCCCCCCCAACTCTGCACTTGGTACTTAATGCCCTTCTTGCTTTTAGTCCCCCTTTAACCACTTCAGCCCCGGATGATTTGGCTGCAGAATGACTGGGCCATTTTTTGCGATTCGGCACTGTGCCGCTTTAACTAACAATTGCACGGTCGTGCGACGTTGTACCCAAACAAAATTGACATCCTCCCCCTCACAAATAGAGCTTTCTTTTGATGGTATTTGATCACCTCTGCAGTTTTTATTTTTTGCGCTATAAACAAAAAAAGAGCCTCAATTTTGAAAAAAAAGCAAAATTTTTATATTTTGCTATAATAAATATCCCCTAAAAATATATAAAAAAAACTAATTTTTTCCTCAGTTTAGGCCGATATGTATTCTTCTACATATTTTTGGTAAAAAAAAAATCGCAATAAGTGTATATTAATTGGTTTGCGCAAAAGTTATAGCGTCTACAAAATAGGGGGTAGATTTATGGCATTTTTATTATAATTTTTTTTTTATCAGTAATGGCGGCGATCTGCGATTTTTATTGTGACTGCGACATTATGGCGGACACATTGAACACTTTTGACACTATTTTGGGACCATTGTCATTTATACAGAGAACAGTGCTATAAAAATGCACTGATTACTGTGTAAATGACACTGGCAGGGAAGGGGTTAACCACTAGGGGGCGATGAAGGGGTTAAGTGTGTATTACGGAGTGATTCTGACTGTGGGAGGGAGTGGGCTACCTAGGAAATGACAGCGATCATAGCTCCCGATCACAGGGAGCAGTGGATCTCTGTCATTACACAAGGCAGAACGGGGAAAATGTCTTGTTTACATAGGCGGCAAATTTAACGGGATGTACCTGTATGCCCATTTGCCTGCCTGCCTGCCTGTGCCATTCTGCCTATGTACATCTGTGTGCGGCGGTCAGCAATGAGTTAAGATCCTAACTGTTAGTGAAATTTGACCACACCCACTATTTGATGCAGTTTGGAGGGTGTGTGTGTGTGGGTGGGGTTCCTTCATCTATTGATTGAGTTCCTGCACCTATTTTCTGAGAAAAAAGCCCTGATTATATACCATAAATAAATGAGACAAGGCATTTCTGATAAAATATTTTGTAGATCCAGGCTTACATAAGGCCGATACTTAAACAAAGTTTAGGGTAAACTAGAATCACAAGGTGCCCCATGCCATCGGTAATCAGACTGTTGTGTATATTATCAAGTTTTGTGTATTTGTGTAATCCTTTATGTATATCATTTTTTTTTTTAACATGAAAACATCAAATAAAAAACTGTCAGAAACCATAAAATCAGGCCGAGATGGGATTGCTTATAACGCGGTTTGGCCTTGCTCCGCAAACCACACCCGCCCTCTCTGAACCTGCATCCATAGCTGTAAGTGGCGATACCTACTTTGTTATACTGTTGAGCCACATGCATGACTACATATGCCCATATTTGCTCATGTTCTTACTCTGCTGATCTATATGTGCATATTGCCCATTGATTGTTTGTTTCTCTACGATGTATGGCATACTTTACATGTTATCCTGTAAAATTTCAATAAAATCTTTTGAAAAAAAAAATAAAAAATCAGGCCGAGACAGAAGTACAGTTAAATCACACTTGTTTAATAATAAAAGTAAATAGAACATTTGTAGTCAAAACACAGCCAGAGTTCGGTAACCGGAAGGAATAGTCAGCCAAGCCAGAAGGCCAGGGATCAGTGTAGTGGAACAGCAAGCAAGATCTGGAGCCAGAAGGGATGTCAGCCAAGCAAGTTTTTAGACAGGAACACAAAAGATGGTCTTGCATAATGAAGGGGGTAGGAGATTGGGTGCTTAGGCATCCACTACCCCTCTTCCCCTTTCCTTCATTTTACCCCCACCCCAACCCTTTTATTTTCTCTTCTTCCGTTTCCCCTTCCACTCCTCCTCTTCTCTTTCTCCAGTTTATCCCTTTAATTGTCTCATTGTTTTTGTTGCCCTATATTATGCTTACTTTTCCAGCTTACTGTATATGTGTTATTACTCCTGCCTTCAGGAACACTGTACTCATTTGTTTGCTCTATTCACTTTTTAATTTTTTTTTTAACTTTTACAGTATATTCCCCAATATTTGTGAACAGTGATGCTGTTATTTACTTTTGTTTACTCAATAAAATACCTATGAAACAAGAAAAAAAATATTAACCCATGTAACAATGTGCTCAGAGGTGTAAATCTAGCCTGTTGTAATCTACCCTCCAGAGACATTTACAGCCCATTGTGCCACATATAACCTTAATATCACCATACTGTAATTATTGACTGATATATTTCACTGAAATGCTCATTACTGGTCATGATATTGAATTCCAACCCAACGTTACATTTAATGTAGCATGTAATTATGGGGTGGAGCTCTGTCACATTGAGGGGGTGGAGCTGTGTAACATTGAGGGGGTGGAGCTGTGTCACATTGAGGGGGTGGAGCTCTGTCACATTGAGGGGGTGGAGCTCTGTCACATTGCGTGGGTGGAGCTCTGTCACATTGAGGGGGTGGATCTGTGTCACATTGAGGGGGTGGAACTGTGTCACATTGAGGGGGTGGAGCTCTGTCACATTGCGTGGGTGGAGCTCTGTCACATTGAGTGGGTGGAGCTCTGTCACATTGAGGGGGTGGATCTGTGTCACATTGAGGGGGTGGATCTGTGTCACATTGAGGGGGTGGATCTGTGTCACATTGAGGGGGTGGAGCTGTGTCACATTGAGGGGGTGGAGCTGCGTCACATTGAGGGGGTGGAACTGTGTAAGAGTTGAGGAGGTAGACCTGTGTGAAAGTTGGGGGGTGGAGTTGTGACACTGAAGGGGTGAAAAAAATAACTTTAACTGGATCAGGCCCTGATGTCAAGGCCACTGATAAGGGGGTAGCATCAGTCCTCCTGTACAGGGCCGGGCCAGTAGGTGGAATTAGAGAGGATGATCGGTGCATCACCTTGGGGGGGGGGGGCAAATTACAGGAACCAATCTCTTAGGTGTCTGCGTGTGTCTACCTGTAGCCGTTGAAAGCCAACTTCTCCTGTGTGCCCCCCCCCCCGAGTGCTGCTGGCTTCCATCCTCTCCTCACCTGCCGGCTGCTGCAGGCGCACAGGGGAATCTATTCTGGATGGAGAGCATGGGAGGGGGCAGGTAAATATGTGTAGCACAGTCTCAGACTTCAGACCATGCTGGCTGATTTATCCCAGGTTCCATTCCCTGCGAGGCACATAGCAGCCAGACACAGCGCAGTTCACAGTCACTCAGCTGAGAAAGCAGGCAGTGCATGTTTTTTAGTAGTTTATTTGCCGATATAACTTGGGTAGGGTACGGGGGAGACTTAGGGTACTCCAAACATAAAATATAATGGAGGACACCTCTAGCTGTGCTGCCTCTTCAGGATGCCATTTGGTAACTAGGGAACTACAACTCAGGGGACCCCTTGCAAAGGTAAACCAGAGTCCACAAACTGGAGTGAGCTCTCCCAAAAGGTGACATGGATAGTCTCTGGGATCTTTAGGAACTATCTTCAATGTAAAGAAGAACAAGGAGTCCTGGAAGTTATGGTTTAGCCCCCACAGAGCCCTGATCTCATCATCATGGCGTCTGTCTGGGATTACATAAAGAGAAGGATTTGAGGCAGCCTACATCCACAGAAGATCTGTGGTTAGTTCTCCAAGATGTTGGGAACAACCTACCTGCCGAGTTCCTTCAAAAACTATGTGCAAGTTTACCTAGAAGAACTGATGCTGGTTTGAAGGCAAAGGGTGATCACACCAATTATTGATTTGATTTGGATTTTTCTTCTGTTCATTTACTTTCCATTTTGTTAATTAATAAAAATAAACTTTTAACACTTCTATTCCTGAAAGCATTCTTCATTTACAACATTTTTTCACACCTGCCTAAAACTTTTCACAGTACTGTGTGTATATACAGCAGGGGTAGGCAACCCCTGGCACTGGCGCCACAAGCGTCACGTGAAGCCTCTTTTGTTGGCACTCGACTCCCTCCCCATCGGTGGAGCAACGCAGGGAAGTGTCATTGAGACACTAATGCATTACAATTTCAGAAGAATTCCCTACGCCGCACCTGCACTGAGGGGAAAGGCACTGCGCCCCCACACATTGTAAAAGATGGGAAACATTGTTTGGTTCTCTAACTTTGCTGTAGCTGTGATCGTCAGCTTTTGTGATATGAAGAGATTGGGTGCAGTTCTGCTGGGGGAGGGGGGGTCCAGTTTCCAGGTAGAGGAGGACTGTCATTGGCCACTGCTAAAGCCAATCACAGTCCTGCTAACCCCGCCCACCATCTGGAGGAAGATGACTCGCTTGGTTGCCACTACCAATCTCAGAAAGAAGGGATTTCACTGTGATTGAGAAAACCACAATCAGGTGACAGTTTGTGGAATTACTGTTGAGCTTCTGGGAACTTTGTTGAAATTATTCCTGAACCTTTGCGTCACTTACTACTGAACCCCTCTGCACTCTGTGTCCCTTTAAGCGACAGCCGGTATTCATGGCAATGAAAATCACATCCAACCACTTTTTCTCAGCTGCGGGGGCCCAACTTATAATCCTGCACACAGGCCCACTGCTTTCAGAAAATGCCCCTGACCTGAGCTCATCATTGCGCTTCCAATCCAGATGCTTGTATGTGACATTCCATTAATCACACACATCACATACAAGCATGTGGGCTGGATGCGAGAGGTGGATCAGCAGGATGAGTGTGCCAGGACAGGTAGATGTGTCTCATCTCTGCTTCCTTTCACCACTCTGCATATCACACATATCATAGATGAGAAGAGGGTACAGCGGTGGGGCAGATGTGCAGGGAGGTACAGTGTTGGAAGAGATGAGAAGGGGGTTCAGTAGTGGGACAGAAGAGCAGGGGGGTACAGTGATGGGCCAGATGAGCAGGGGGTTAAGTGTTGGGGCATAAAAGTGGGGGGGGGGGGTAGAACAGTGAGGCAGATGTGAAAGGAGGTGTATTGGTAGGACAGATGAGCAAGGGGTTACAGTGGTGGGGCAGATGAGCAAAGGGTTACAGTGGTGGGGCAGATGAGCAAAGGGTTACAGTGGTGGGGCAGGAGAGTAGGGGGAACAGAGGTGGGACAGATGTGCAGGAGGTACAGTCATGGGGCAGATGAGAAAGCGTGTTACAGTGGTGGGACAGATGAACAGATAAGTTCAGTGTTAGGACAGATGAGAAGATGGTTCAGTAGTGGAGCAGATGAGAAAGGGGGAACATTGGTCGGGCAAATGAGCGGAGGGGTTACAGTGGTGGGACAAAAGAGCATGGTGGAACAGTGGTGGGGCAGATGTACAGGGGGTTACAGTGGTGGGACAGATAAGCAGGGGGTACAGAGGTGGGGCAGATAAGCAGGGGGTTACAGTGGTGGAGCAGACGAGCAGGGAGTTCAGTGGTGGGGCAGATTAGCAGGGGGGTACAGTGGTGGAGCAGATGTGCATGGAGGTAAAGTGGTGGAGCAGATGAGAAAGGGTGAACATTGGTTGGGCAGATGAGCAGGGGGGTTACAGTGGTGGGATAAAAGAGCATGGTGGAGCAGATGAGCAGGGGGGTACAATGGTGGGACAGATGTACAGGGGGGTACAGTAATGGGGCAGATGAGCAGCGGGGTACAGTGGTGGGGCAGATAAGCAGGGGGGTACAGTGGTGGGGCAGATGAGCAGGGGGGTACAGTGGTGGGGCAGATGAGCAGGGGGGTACAGTGGTGGGGCAGATGTACAGGGGGTACAGTGGTGGGGCAGATGTGCAGGGGGGTACAGTGGTGGGGCAGATGTGCAGGGGGGTACAGTGGTAGGGCAGATGTACAGGGGGGTACAGTGGTGGGGCAGATGTACAGGGTAGTACAGTGGTGGGGCAGATGTGCAGGGGGGTACAGTGGTGGGGCAGATGTACAGGGGGGTACAGTGGTGGGGCAGATGTACAGGGGGGTACAGTGGTGGGGCAGATGTACAGGGGGCTACAGTGGTGGGGCAGATGTACAGGGGGGTACAGTGGTGGGGCAGATGTACAGGGGGGTACAGTAGTGAGGCAGATGTACAGGGGGTACAGTGGTGAGGCAGATGTACAGGGGGGTACAGTGGTGGGGCAGATGTACAGGGGGGTACAGTGGTGGGGCAGATGTACAGGGGGGTACAGTGGTGAGGCAGATGTACAGGGGGGTACAATGGTGAGGCAGATGTACACGGGGGTACAGTGGTGGGGCAGATGTACAGGGGGGTACAGTGGTGGGGCAGATGTACAGGGGGGTACAGTGGTGGGGCAGATGTACAGGGGGGTACAGTGGTGAGGCAGATGTACAGGGGGGTACAGTGGTGGGGCAGATGTACAGGGGGGTACAGTGGTGGGGCAGTGATCTGAGGTGTGGAGGTGCAGCAATTGGGACTGATCTGAAGAGTGCAGGATGTTAATTCCTCACTACTCAGCATTTACTTTATAAAAAATCCTTTTCGTGATTGAGAGTGTGAAGTTGACATTTTTTTATTATAAAATCGACACGCTCAGTTTCTTTGAAAACATTTTTCGGTACACTGTGCTCAAAAGGTTGCCTATCCCTGATAAACAGTATAAATATTTACACCTTATATGTTTTATTCTAATGTTGCATTGTTTTATTTATTGGTATATTGTTTTTTTTTTTTTTTGTTAAATGTTATTTGTTTAGCTTTGTAAATATTGATATATACAGTAGGTGTATTATACATTCCTATATAATTACAAAGTTTAGCAGCCGGCTTTCTCTGGAATCGGTGACCTATTTTCTAGGATTACGGCTGTCTTTATGTACACATTAATGACTCTCCTTCCCAGGAATGGGGATATTTTATACATATGTATTCTGTATGTCCTATGGCTCTGGTAATGTGTTGTATTAGATAATATTGTGATTTGCTCATTAAAATGGAGATAACTGAAGAAGCAAATCCATCGTCGTTCACAGAACATGGTGTACAAAGCGAAATAAAACATATACGGAGGATTGTAGATGAGTTGGATTTCGGATGAATGTATGTATGTTAATGTAAAGATTCTTCAGGGTTACAGTCAGTGTAATAGAAGACTTGTGTTATCCTATTGTATAATATATACATGACGGTACAGTATATACTGCTATAGGTATCATCACCCTCAGTGTAATCTTTGTGTCGTATTATTTATGAAGTGCTCTTTAAAGTTCAGATGAATTATAGAAGATCTATTCCCTGTATGAGGCCCCCCGGCGCTCTGTCCTGGTGTGATGGGGAATGGTTGGGCTCTCGATGACGTGGCGACTCTGACATGATACACGTGCCTCTCACTGTGCCGCCAGCTGCCACTTCACCCGGTACAGAATGTGACACGCCCCATTCCAATGTGACACAGGGGGAATGTCACCAACCTATACCGCAGAGGACACAACTCTTTCTAACCAGCTATAGAGGAACTACAAGTTTCAGGAGGTCATATAGGACAGGAGTTCCTCTTCACCTGGGGGGGGGGGGGGTGTTTTATCTCAGGTTATTTTCTAGCTATTTGAATCTTTGTTCCCCAGGTTAGACTACAAGCTTATGCCTATTTTTAAAAGCTGAATGACACCTTTCCCTGTGTGTTTACTGGGTGCAGCTATATGGGTGAGAGGGTCACTGCATATCCACCTCTGACCAAACCTGTGGGTACAGGAGTGCCAAAGTGACCCACTTGAGCACACCAGTTCTTGAGGGGGCTGCATTAGTGCCGCCTCATCAGTGCATTCTGATCAATGCACATCAGTGCAGCTTAACAGGGCACATCAGTGTCTCCTCATCAGTGCAGCCTCATCAGTGCACAGCTGGGCAGCTTCTCAGTGCCCCCTCAGTGCAGCCTCATTAGTGCACATCAGTGTATCCTCATCCGTGAACATCAGTGCAACCTCATCATTGCAACTTATCAGTGCAGCCTCATCAGTGCAGCTTATCATTGCACATCAGTGCCCATCAGGGCAGTATACTGCTATAGGTATTATCACCCTCAGTGTAATCTTTGTGTCGTATTATTTATGAAGCGCTCTTTAAAGTTCAGATGAATTATAGGAGATCTATTCCCTGTATGAGGCCCCCCGGCGCTCTGTCCTGGTGTGATGGGGAATGGTTGGGCTCTCGATGACGTGGTGACTATGACATGATATATGTGTCTGGATGGCGGGTGAGTGCCTCTCACTGTGCAGTGGTACAGTACAGTGGTGGGACAGATGAGCAGGGGGTACAGTGGTGGGACAGACGTACAAGGGGGAAAGTGGTGGAGGCAGATTTGCAGGGGGGACAGTGATCTGAGGTGTGGAGTTGCAGGAATTGGGGCTGATCTGAGGCGTGAGAGTGCAGGATGTTAACTTCTCACTACTATAGTAGTTTACAGCATTTACTTTATAAATAATCCTTTTCGTAATTGAGAGTGTGAAGTTGACATTTTTTTGTTATAAAATCGGCACGCTCAGTTTCTTTGAAAACATTTTTCAGCACATTGTGTTCAAAAGGTTGTCTACCCCTGATATACAGTATATATATTTACACCATATATGTTTTATTTTAATGTTGCATTGTTTTATTTATTGGTATATTGTTTGTTTTTGTTTTTTTGTTAAATGTTATTTGTTTAGCTTTGTAAATATTGATATATACAGTAGGTGTATTATACATTCCTATATAATTACAAAGTTTAGCAGCCGGCTTTCTCTGGAATCGGTGACCTATTTTCTAGGATTACGGCTGTCTTTATGTACACATTAATGACTCTCCTTCCCAGGAATGGGGATATTTTATACATATGTATTCTGTATGTCCTATGGCTCTGGTAATGTGTTGTATTAGATAATATTGTGATTTGCTCATTAAAATGGAGAAAACTGAAGAAGCAAGGCCATCATCGTTCACAGAACATGGTGTACAAAGCGAAATAAAACATATACGGAGGATTGTAGATGAGTTGGATTTCGGATGAATGTATGTATGTTAATGTAAAGATTCTTCAGAGTTACAGTCAGTGTAATAGAAGACTTGTGTTATCCCATTGTATAATATATACATGACGGTACAGTATATACTGCTATAAGTATCATCACCCTCAGTGTAATCTTTGTGTCGTATTATTTAGGAAGCGCTCTTTAAAGTTCAGATGAATTATAGAAGATCTATTCCCTGTATGAGGCCCCCCGGCGCTCTGTCCTGGTGTGATGGGGAATGGTTGGGCTCTCGATGAAGTGGCAACTCTGACATGATACACGTGTCTGGATGGCGGGTGAGTGCCTCTCACTGTGCCGCCAGCTGCCACTTCATCCGGTACAGAATGTGACACTCCACATTCCAATGTGACACAGGGGGAATGTCACCAACCTATACCGCAGAGGACACAGCTCTTTCTAACCAGCTATAGAGGAACTACAAGTTTCAGGAGGTCATATAGGACAGGAGTTCCTCTCCACCTTGGGGGGGGGGGGGTGTGTTTTATCTCAGGTTATTTTCTTGCTATTTGAATCTTTGTTCCCCAGGTTAGACTACAAGCTTATGCCTATTTTTAAAAGTTGAATGTGGGTACAGGAGTGCCAAAGTGACCCACTTTAGCACACCAGTTATTGAGGGGGCTGGGGTGTGCATCAGTGCCGCCTCATCAATGCACATCAGTGCAGCTTAACAGTGCACATCAGTGTCTCTTCATGAGTGCACATCAGTGCAGCTTCTCAGTGCCCATCACTGCAGCCTCAACAGTGCAGCCTCATCAGTGCAGCTTCTCAGTGCCCATCAGAGCAGCCTCATCAGTGCCCATCAGTGCAGTTTCTCAGTGCCCATCAGTGCAGCCTCATCAGTGCAGCATCATCAGTGCACATCAGCGCAGCTTCTCAGTACACATCAGTGCAGCTCATCAGTCATCAGTGCAGCTTCTCAGTGCCCATCAGTGCAGCCTTAGTAGTGCACATCAGTGCAGCTTCTCAGTGCCCATTAGTGCAGCCTCATTAGTGCACATCAGTGTCTCCTCATCATTGCAACTTATCAGTGCCTCCTCATCAGTGCAGCCTCATCAGTGCCCATCAGTGAAGAAAAAAAGATAAATTATTTGCAAAATGTTATAACAGAAACTTTAGCAAAAAAAAAACAAAAACAAAAAAAAGTGGTGATTAAATACCCCCGAAAGAAAACTCTGAAATCTGTCTCACAAAAATGATAAAATCGAATGTGTGTACAGTGTTGCATGACCGCGCAATTGTCATTCAAACTGGGACAGCACTGAAAGCTGAAAACTGGCCTGGACAGAAAGGGGATGAAAGTGCCAGTATTGAAGTGGTTAATGACTGACTGGATAATCTGCTGCTTAGCGGATATTCAGGTGGAAAGAGTGCCATAGTGATCCGCTAAGGACCACTTTACAACATCAATTCTGGATGGGCTGAGGGGTGCTAACTGATGTTTAATTGGATAATCTTCTTCCTAGTGGATGTCTGGATAGAAGAAGCACCAGAGTTTTGGCTGGGCTTAGCGATACACGCTGATGTTTGATTGGATAATCTGCCCCCTAGTGGATGTCCTGGTAAAAGGAGTGCCAGAGTGACCCACTAAGGATAACTTTAGCACATCATTTCTGGTTGGGCTGGGGAGGTGGTTGCATATGTATGTTTAAAAGGATCATCTGTTCCCCAGTGGATGTCCAGGTAGGAGAAGTGTTAGGATTACCCACTTAAGGACTACTTTAGCACATCAGTTTGGTTGGGCTTGGCTGTGCTTATTGATGCTTGATTGGTTAATCTGTTCTCTAGTGGAGATTTGGGTAGGAGGAGTGCCAAAGTGACCCCCTAAGGACTACTTTAGCACATCAGTTTGGTTGGGCTTAGCTGTCGTACTGATGCTTGATTGGATAATCTGCTCTCTAGAGGAAATTCTGGCAGGATGAGTGCCAGAGTGACCAAATAAGGACCACTTTAGCACAATGATTCTGATTTGACTTGGTAGTATGTACTGATGCTTGATTGGATAATCTGATCTCTAGTACAATGTTTCTCAACTCCAGTCCTCAAGTACCCCCAACAGGTCATGTTTTCAGGATTTCCCTCAGATGAAACGGCTGTGGTAATTACTAAGGCAGTGAAACTGATCAAACCACCTGTGCAAAATAATAGTAAGTCTGAAAAAATGACTTTTGGGGGTGCTTGAGGACTGGAGTTGAGAAACATTACTCTAGATTAGAAGATATACTAACATTGTCAAAACTATTGGGACACCTGCCTTTACATGCACATGAACTTTAATGGCATCCCAGTCTTAGTCCGTAGGGTTCAAAATTAAGTTCGCCCACCCTTTGCAGCTAAAACAGCTTCAACTCTTCTGGGAAGGCCATCCACAAGGTTTAGGAGTGTGTCTATGGGAATGTTTGACCATTCTTCCAGAAGATCATTTGTGAGGCCAGGCACTGATGTTGGACAAGAAGGCCTGATCAGAACTCTGTGCAGGCCAGTCAAGTTCCTCCACCCCAAATTCGCTCATCCATGTCTTTATGGACCTTCCTTTGTGCACTGGTCCAAATAATTTGGTGGAGGGGGGATTATGATGTGGGGTTGTTTTTCAGGGGTTGGGCTTGGCCCCTTAGTTCCAGTGATGGGAACGCCTAAACTGTTACTAAACTAATTTTTTAAAATTTTAATAAAATAACAAACATGTTATACTTACCTGCTCTGCGTAGTAGTATTGCTAGAGTTGCCACCTCATCCCTTTAAACCCAAACACATATTAATTACACAGGTTCTGTGATTCAGGTGATTCAGGTGATTAAGGTGGTAATTAATCTCACTTGGTGCCTTAGCTGCATTAAATTAGCTTCAGAACCCGTGTATTTCATATGTGTTCAGGATTAAAGGGATGAGGTGGCAACCCTAAGTATTGCTCAGGGCGGCTCCAATCCTTCTCTTCTCGGGTCCCCGGCGGCTATCTTGGCCTCCTTTTCTTCTGTGGGACTACCATAGCCAGCCGCTGGCTATGGGGAGTGGTAGTCCCCGCACTCCCGAGCTGTGTGTCTACAGAGTCCTGACCTCAACCCGATAGAACACTTTTGGGATGCATTAGAGTGGAGACTGCGAGCCAGGCCTTCTCGTCCAACATCAGTGCCTGACCTCACAAATGCACTTCTGGAAGAATGGTCAGACATTCCCATAGACACACTCCTAAACCTTGTGGACAGACTTCCCAGAAGAGTTGAAGCTGTTATAGCTGCAAAGGGTGGGCCAATTCAATATTGAACCCTACAGACTAAGACTGGGATGCCATTAAATGTCATGTGTGTGTAAAGGCAGGTGTCCCAATACTTTTGACAGTATAGTGTATCTGTAAATCCAGAGTTTTTCGCTGTTCAGATAGATCACTCTGTTTGCCTCTATATTATAAATTATACCAATCTATAGCACAAAAGAAATGTGATCTGGCCCCCAAGAGCTTACAATCTAAGAAAGAATAGACAATAGAGGTCAGGGTGAGTCTACAAAGGAATGTTAGAGCCAATTATTGGTCCCCCCTCAGCACTTACATTGGCCTTCTTGATGAAGGCTTGTAGCTGACTTTTGCTCCATCCAGTCAGGTTGCTCATACTCTCCACGGCGCCCTCTACAGCCTCCAAACTCAGGTTTTCAATCTGTGCCGGGTTCAGTCCCAGAGTATCTTTACCCAGAATCCTCACCACCTCCACCCTCAGGTTCTTCATTGTCCTGGCCTGGGACTGGAGAATCTTCTGCTGCAGCTGAAGACCAAGATATGAAGAAGACACTGTGACCACATGGGAAGGAGATAAATCTACAATGTCATACTTATACAGCACCGCTGTGTCTAATGATGGCCTCTGACTACCCATGTAATGTTGTGATAACGGCCCGAGCCTTCTCAGTAATTAGATAGAGATGTTCTGCTGTGTCATTAGAAGTGTCATTGTGAGCAAAGAAGTATAGAAGGCGCTGATGTGTGAATGATCGGGAGAAAGAGACACAACCCTGACACTGTGGATTAGTGTATGAAGGCGGAGTACTATAACCTTCCTGATGGAGTCATAGAGAGCACACAGGGTGCAGACGGGTCCTGTACACTGAGCGGAGCTCCTTAGAAATGCCAGTTTCTTTCTGAACCCTAACACACACCATTCACACATTTAAAGCGTAGTATTAGAGATAATCAGAGAGCATTATTACTGGGGTGTCCCAGAATGCTCAGGATTCAAGTCATTTCAGGTGACCTAAAACACCCAACAAACACCCAGACAGTGATCTGGGTTTCCCTATTGCCTTGTTATAGCAGCAGTTTCTAGCAGTCTCATGTAATAGGTCTCTGGTCTATGACTGTCTTCTGAAGCATGTCCCCATCTCCAACAACCCCTATACTACGTTCCCAGTCTCTGACAGTCTCCTTCAGCATGTCTGCAGTCTTTCACTATCTCTTGTATCATGTCTGCAGTCTCTAACCATCTCCTGTACCATGTCTGCGGTCTCTGATCATCTCTTGTATCATGTCTGCAGTCTCTGACCGCCTCCTGTATCATCGCTTGTATCATGTCTGCAGTCTCTTGCCATCTCTTGTATCATCTCGTTAGTCTCTGACCATCTCCTGTACCATGTCTGCAGTCTCTGATCATCTCCTGTATCTTGTCTGCAGTCTCTGATCATCTCTTGTATCTTGTCTGCAGTCTCTGATCATCTCTTGTATCATGTCTGAAGTCTCTGATCATCTCTTGTATCATGTCTGCAGTCTCTGATCATCTCCTGTATCTTGTCTGCAGTCTCTGATCATCTCTTGTATCTTGTCTGCAGTCTCTGATCATCTCTTGTATCATGTCTTAAGTCTCTGATCATCTCTTGTATCATGTCTGCAGTCTCTAATCATCTCCTGTATCTTGTCTGCAGTCTCTGATCATCTCTTGTATCTTGTCTGCAGTCTCTGATCATCTCTTGTATCATGTCTGCAGTCTCTGACCGCCTCCTGTATCATCGCTTGTATCATGTCTGCAGTCTCTTGCCATCTCTTGTATCATCTCTTTAGTCTCTGACCATCTCCTGTACCATGTCTGCAGTCTCTGATCATCTCCTGTATCTTGTCTGCAGTCTCTGATCATCTCTTGTATCTTGTCTGCAGTCTCTGATCATCTCTTGTATCATGTCTGAAGTCTCTGATCATCTCTTGTATCATGTCTGCAGTCTCTGATCATCTCTTATATCATGTCTGCAGTCTCTGATCATCGCTTATATCATGTCTTAAGTCTCTGGTCATCTCTTGTATCATGTCTGCAGTATTTAACTATATCCGGTTGTGTTTGCTGTCTCTGAAACTGAATATTTACTGAGATTTATGTGCGGCCCTTTGGTGATGTTGAGGGACGCTCATGAGTCCCCCATATCAGGAAAGTTCACCACCACTGTTTTATATGATAAGGTATAAAGTATAGAATATAATAAAAAAGATAAGATATCTTATGTTTTACATCTTGCACTTTATATTGTGACTTACACTTCAGCCTCCATTCACATTTGAGTGTTTTTCTGCTCATTTGCCTCCCCTTGACTTCACTGAGTATGAAGAATCCCATTCTCTCCTATCTCCTTACACAGTGCTGTCACCTTACATTCTACTCTCACAAAGTATGAGTGAGTCTATTCCTGTGTTTTATACCCCACAGACCTTATTGGGAGGGCCTGAAAAATGTGCAGTAAATGCGATTTCAGGGCTGGTTCACACCAGGAATGCCGTGTGTTTCTGTGCGATTCACATGCAGTTCAATTTCAACCCATTTATTTAGAAACGCACTGCAACCGGATCACATGGTACTTCTGTACCGCAAGATCTGCTGCTGGTAAAAGCGCTGTGTTTGGGCTGTCATTGATCTCATTTTGACACCTGATGCAGCTTACAACGGCAGTGTGCTTTGAATGCGGTTTTGGAAATGCACATATAAACGAGGGTTTCCCGCACTTATACACTTGAAGAACTCCTCTCCTTCTATATCCTCCTCGCTCTCCTCCCATTGCCTGGCTCAGAAAACAAAACGCCTGAACATGACACACGGGTAAAGATTCCTAAGAAAACGCTTTGATATCCCCAGGAATAGTCTCTGCTCAGACAAGATGGCGGCCAGCGATGAACCTGTATGTCAGTCCCGCACGCACGCAAACGGCGATCGTCCCACACATGTGAGGTATCATCACGAACGTCACATCATGGGCAGTAATTCTCGCACAAGACCTCTGTAAATCTAAAGTTGTAACCTGTAAAGGCTTTTAAGGTCAAGGCTTTTCTAGTGCTTTTTGTTTACATGATTAACCCGTTCCGGACCGCCCACCGCATATTTACTGCGGGGAGATCCGGCTGTGCGAGACAATGTACCTGTACGTTGGGGCTTCTTCCGGGTCTGGGGCATGGGGGCGCATCTGCGGCGACCCGCTGTGATTGGGCACAGAGGAAGCCAATCAGTGGGTCCTGCGGACCCAATGTTCGCTGGTGTTCTGTCGAATAGTGCCGTCCTGCTGTCAAAAAATGCCTCCGATGGGTCTGCGCATGCACGGTACGGAACATCACTCCAGTTGATATGTTGATCAGCTGGCAGGACCTGAACATAGCGCATGCGCAGATTGTCCGCGCCATTATCCGATGCTATGCAAACAGCGGAGGGAGGACGTAATTGTCAGATTATGCCCCGCTACTGTGGGGTTGGTTTTGTGTGTGTTGCAAGACGTCTTCAGTGTGTTGAATGGTGGGTTTTGCCTGTGTCTAAGGTCGTATTGTAACACACACAAAACCCACCATTCAACACACTGAAGACGTCCTGCAACACACACAAAACACACCCCACAGTAGCGGGGCATAATCTGACAATTACGTCCTCCCTCCGCTGTTTGCATAGCTTCGGATAATGGCGCGGACGATCTGCGCATGCGCTATGTTCAGGTCCTGCCAGCTGATCAACATATCAGCTGGAGTGACGTTCTGTACCATGCATGTGCAGACCCATCAGAGGCATTATTCAACGGGGGGGGGGCACTATTTGACAGAACACCGGCACCTTGCGATCTCTCCTGAGAGAGGCAGAACAGCCATCTGTGAGAGGGGAAGATGGAGATCTTGTGTTTCTGCTAATCACGAACACAGATCTCTCTCTTCCCCCAGTCAAAGCACCTCCCGCACAGTTAGTAAGCATTCCCTAGGAGCGCACTTAACCCCTTGATCGCCCCTGATGTTAACCCCTTCCCTGCCAGTGTCATTAGTACAGTGACAGTGCTTTTTTTTTTTTTAGCACTGATCACTGTATTGGTGTCACTGGTCTCCAAAAAGTGTCACTTAGGGTCAGATTTGTCCGCTGCAAAATCGCAGTCTTGCTAAAAATAGCTGAAATCTGCCATTACCAGTAGCAATAATAATGAAAAGTCCATAAAAATATCCCCTATTTTGTAAACGCTAAAACATTTGCGCAAAGCAATCAATATATAAGCTTATTGGGATTTTTTTTTTTTTACCAAAAATATGTAGCAGAATACATATTGGCCTAAATTGATGAAGAAATTAGATTTTTTACACTTTTTTATTGGATGTGTTTTATAGCAAAAAGTTTTTTTTTTTTAAATTGTCTGTCTTTTTTTGTTTATAGCCCAAACAATAAAAACCGCAGAGATGATCGAATACCACCAAAAGAAAGCTCTATTTGTGGGGAAAAAAGGACATAAATTTTGTTTGGGTACAGCGTTGCAGGACCGCGCAATTGTCAGTTAAAGTAGTGCAGTGCGGTATTGAAAAAAAATGCTCTGGTCATGAAGGGGGGTAAATCTTCCGGGGTTGAAGTGGTTAAATCAGTATTTTTTGCTAGAAAATTACTTATAACCCCCAAACACGAGTCTATTACATTATATACTGTTTTTTCCAATACTGGAATATTATAACATATTCTTTATATCTTATACCATCATATACTTTATCTTATATTTTATAGTATAATGCGATCACTGGAAACCAACATTGTCATCTCCCACACCCTCCGACATAAAAGCCGACATGAGATCCAATAAACCCGACATTCTGCGTCCGATCCTCAGTACATGGAGAGCCAATCACCGATCACAGGAGCTACAGAGCCGCCTAATGTCATCTCCTAAAATGGTTACATGTCCTCGGATTGGTCAGTTGCACGTCCTGTTTAGCGCCTGAATAGATTAGTCAGCGCCCTGATTGGTCAGTTTAGTCCTGGTGACCCGATACATCCCGGTACGGCCGCTCCTCCGTACAGGTGAAGGAAGCCCGGAGGAGCGGAATGTGATAACCGGCCGGAGATCTCCACTGATCGGAGGGTGTGTGATATACAGAGCTTCACCTGTAATATGAGACTGTCCGATCTACAGACATCTCCGCCACCAATGTGTAGATCAGAGCGGAGACCGACCGGCGTATCTCCGCTATGGACACTAGATGGCGCTCCAGCCCGATCCATTCTATTCCATCATCACATAGAAACTATAATACTCCTCCTATATATACATCACATCTGTAATACTCCACTATGGGGGCTGGGTACCACTGACTACTAATACCTGTACTAACCTCTGAGTACTAATACCTGTACTGACCTCTGAGCACTAATACCTGTACTGAGTACTAATACCTGTACTGACCTCTGAGCACTAATACCTGTACTGAGTACTAATACCTGTACTAACCTCTGAGTACTAATACCTGTACTAACCTCTGAGTACTAATACCTGTACTGAGTACTAATACCTGTACTAACCTCTGAGTGCTAATACCTGTACTAACCTCTGAGTACTGATACCTTACTGAGTACTAATACCTGTACCGAGTACTAATACCTATACTGACCTCTGAGTACTAATGCCTGTACTGAGTACTAATACCTATACTGACCTCTGAGTACTAATGCCTGTACTGAGTACTAATACCTATACTGACCTCTGAGTACTAATGCCTGTACTGAGTACTAATAGCTATACTGACCTCTGAGTACTAATACCTGTACTGACCTCTGAGTACTAATACCTGTACTGACCTCTGAGTACTAATACCTGTACTGACCTCTGAGTACTAATACCTATACTGACCTCTGAGTACTAATACCTATACTGACCTCTGAGTACTAATACCTGTACTGACCTCTGAGTACTAATACCTATACTGACCTCTGAGTACTAATACCTATACTGACCTCTGAGTACTAATACCTGTACTGAGTACTAATACCTATACTGACCTCTGAGTACTAATACCTATACTGACCTCTGAGTACTAATACCTGTACTGAGTACTAATACCTGTACTGACCTCTGAGTACTAATACCTCTACTGAGTACTAACACCTGTACTGACCTCTGAGTACTAACACCTGTACTGAGTTCTAATACCTGTACTGACCATAAGTACCTGTAGTGAGCCCTGAGTACTAACAGTCCTGGCGGGCCTCGAGCACCAAGCTCAATGTACTATTACAAGTACAGATATCTGAGTAATAATCCCCAGTACTGAGCTCAGATACTAATACCTATACTGATCGCTGAGTACTAATACCTGTACTGATCGCTGAGTACTAATACCTGTACTGATCGCTGAGTACTAATACCTGTACTGATCGCTGAGTACTAATACCTGTACTGATCGCTGAGTACTAATACCTGTACCTATGATTGTGCAGACACTGTGCACTCCGTATCTAAGGCAGTAAACCATAAAGTGGACCTGTCAGCAACTTTCCATGTCTTCTTGAATACATTCCTGACGTGTTACAATACACAGCAACAGTATTATTATTTTATTATTAAATACTCCACGTTCCTTGAGCTCCAGCCAGTAACTTTGTTTAGGCTGACATGATGTAATCCGTCTGCTGCAGGCAGGAGGAAGCATTATCCCAGTCCCCCCCCCCCCCCCCCCCACACACACACACTTTTTTTTAAGTTTTGGATGGAGTGGAAAGGTGTTAGAACCCCTGTCACTGTCACCCTCTCTATTTGTCCTGTTTATCGATATCATTGAAAGTAAGAAAAAATGAGGTTGGCCCCAGAAAACCCTCTTGTATTGAATTGGACTGTCTCTCTCCCTTTATATTATAAAGCGCTGTGCAAACTGTTGGCGCTATTTAAACCCTGGATAATAATAGTAATAATAAAAGTAATAGAGGGGAAAACTTGGGGATACTAGTTCTGGTGACCTGAGGGGGGGGGGGGGTTACACACGGTCGGATTTTCGGCAGGGAATTGTGTGATGACAAACTGCTGTCCTAAAATCTGACCGTTAGTACGCTCCATCAGATAATTGTCCAACTTTCGGCCAACAAATGTTGGTTGGCAGGCTAGTAAATTTTCAGTTGACAACGGTAGGTTGTCAGATTTTTGTATCGTGTGTACACAAGTCTGTCACACAAAATTCTAAAGTACAAACACGCATGCTCGGAATCAATGCTCACCAAACACAACATTAGCAGAAGGTGCCCAAAGGGTGGAGCTCAAGAGCTGAAATTCCACGTAGTACGTCACTACGTTCGTGTTTGTTGGCCGACAATTGTGTGCCTTTAGTATGCAAGACAAGTTCCTGGCTCACGCTCTTCGGAGAAAAGTCTGACGCTCGGTTGGCCAAAAATCCGATCGTGTGTATGAGGCTTTACTCTATCCAAAAAAAAAAAAAAAGAGTTCTACCTTAATTTTTCAGGTGAAGGGTTTGTTCTGTGTACTTCTGAGTGTAAATGGTATTATTCTTCCAGACGTGTATATCCAGGAACATTGGAGTTCATAGTTGGACCTTGTTTTGTTCTTTGGGAATTTTTGGCTTTCTTTATGTTTTCCACCCCCCACTAATAGAAGAGCTATACAGTTGTGCTCAAAAGTTTGCATACCCTGGCAGAAATTGTGACATTTTGGCATTAATATTAATAATATGACTGATCATGCAAAAACTGTCCTTTATTTAAGGATAGCAATCACATGAAGCCATTTATTATCACTTTTTTTTGGATACTTTTTAAATCATAATGATAACAGAAATCACCCAAATGGCCCTGATAAAAAGTTTACATACCCTGGAATGTTTGGCCTTGGTACAGACACAGAAGGTGGCACACACAGGTTAAAATGGCAATTAAAGGCTAATTTACCACATTTGTGGCTTTTTAAATCACAATTAGTGTCTGTGTATAAATAGTCAATGAGTTTGTTAGTTCTCACATGGATGCACTAAGCAGGCTAGACATTGAGCCATGCGGAGGTAGCAAAGAACAGTCAAAAGACCTGCGTAACAAGGTAATGAAACTTTACAAAGATGGAAAAGGATATAAAAAGGTATCCAAAGCCTTGAATATGCCAGTCAGTACTGTTCAATCACTTAATGAGAAGGATCCGAAAAACTATGTGATAATAAATGGCTTCATGTGATTGCTATCCTTAAATAAAAGACAGTTTTTTGGCATTTCACAATTTCTGCCAGGGTATGCAAACTTTTGAGCACAACTGTACATGTATCATGTAGATATAAAACTCGGTTCATTGCTGTGCCTGTTTATTCTGCAGAGCAGTTTCTAAGGACCCAATTGGGTGGAAACACTGGCTGTCATGCTGCTGATCACCACAGTAAAACCTAGAGAAAGAAGAGACCTCCATCATGTCAAATGTAGAGTATGGTGGCCCCATCCCTGGTGTGATAGAATATGGAAAGATACCCCCTAAATGGCACTGACACACAGAAGGCACACCATATACTGGACCTGGACATCCACAGGACACATCCACATTGGGACGCCTGGATATTCATCCACCCGTTATGTAGTCCACACTAAAAGCTCTAACGACTATCCATCCCATGTAGCTCTGAATAACATTCATTGATGCTGGAAACACAGTACATTCATAACTCTTCTATCATTATGGTCTGGCGTCCATGGAACTTTTTATTTGATTTAATCGCCTTTGGTGCTCTGTGAACATAGAATCATCCCATCGGAATTTATACATATGTAAATATACTCAACTCTCAACCCCTGATGAAGGTATCAGAATACTGGAAACACGTCGGGTATCAGGGTACACCACCTCTTAGAGAGTACATATGATATTATGATCTGGATTTGTGCATTTTTTGTTTCTTTTTTTTATGTAATGTATTTATGTATTGTGTAGACGCTGTTACATCTTTTTATCTTATATCATTAAAGATATTTTTTTTTATCATAGAGTTGGTGGTCTGTCAAAGTCCCATTTAGGGGGTATCTTTCCTTGTTCAGTAAAACCTAGGAACCCCTAGACAGAGGAGATTAGCACCCCAAAATATAAGGAGCCCCAATTCTGAAAACATTAGACGCCTCAATCTTAACAATACGAGCCTCAATCCTGAAAATATTAGAAGCCCCAATCCTAGAAATGTTACACACCCTGATCCTAAACATTTTAGGGGTGCCAATCCTGGGAATATTATGAGCTCCAGGTCTGAAAATATTAGAAGCCCCAATCCTAGAAATGTTACACACCCTGATCCTAAACATTTTAGGGGTGCCAATCCTGGGAATATTATGAGCTCCAGGTCGGGAAATATTAGAAGCCCCAATCCTGGAATTTGTAGGCGCTCCAATGCTGCAAATAATAGGAGCCTCAGCCTTAGAAATATCAGGGGTCAAAATCCTGGAAATATTGGGGCTCACAATGCTAGTAATATTCAGGACCCCTAGTCCTGGAAATATTAGAAGTTTAAATCCTGGCCATATTGTGGACTCCTGTGATGCAAATATTAGGAGCCTAATGCCGTGTACACACGAGCGAACTTTTCGACCGGACTGGTCCAACAGACCGATTCCGGTGGACAATTCAACCGTGTGTGGGCTTCATCGGACCTGCAGCGGACTTTTTCGGTCGAAAATCTGACGGACTTTAGATTTGGAACATGTTTCAAATCTGTCCGACGGACTCGAGTCCGGTCGAAAAGTCAGCTTGTCTGTGTGCTAGTCCGACGGACAAAAACCGACGCTAGGGCAGCTATTGGCTACTGGCTATGAACTTCCTTATTTTAGTCCGGTGTACGTCATCACGTATGAATCCGTCAGACTTTGGTGTGATCGTGTGATTGGTGTGATCGTGTTCCCAACGAAGTCCGTTCGTTGGGAAAGTCCGTCCGAAGTACGCCGAAAGTCCGTCGGATAGACCGTTGGACCAGTCCGGTCGAAAAGTCTGCCCGTGTGTACGCTGCATCAGTCTTAGAAATATTAGGGATTCCAATGCTAGCAATATCCAAGACCCCCAATCCTGGAAATATCAGGGACCTCAGTTCTAGAAAGACTAGGGGCCTTCATCTTGGAAATATCAGAGGGTCTATGTACCTGGAAATATTAGGAACTCCAATCCTAGAAATATTAAAGGTCCCAAGCCTGGAAATATTAGGAACTCCAATCCTGTTTTTTTCTGTAGTTTATTTATTTGTATTGTTTTACTCAAATGGATGACGATTTATACCATTACTTTTTCTGGTTGATCCATTCATGTACAAACGTTGTGATCTGGTCAATCCTTTTCTTTAATAATTCTGTTGCAATCAATAATAATTAATACATTATTTCTTAGCATGCACATTTTTAATTCTCATGTGATCTGCAATCTCAGAGGCCCTTTTCTGACTCTTCTGTGCTGCTGGCCGATGTAATATCTGTGTCTGCGTGTTCTGTGATAATCACACTGTGCCATTCTTATTATTCAATTGATTCCCAGGATTACTTGGAGGATTGTAACCCCTCCATTATACACCACATTGTCCTGCTTTATATTCTCTGTTATCCTGGATAACTCCTTTGACATAACTTGAGAAATGCTGCTTTTTTCTTGTATCATCCCCATTGTTATAGTGAGAGGACGAGAAAAACACAATTTCAAACTAAATCCAGCTTAGTCTCTTCAGGAGGGCCAAATGAGGCTCCGGGGCCACTGGTTGGGTCATAAGTTTGTACCATCCACAAATCCTATAGTTTTTATTAAATGTGTGCCTTTCCCTGCTGGGATTTTTCCATCAATCCTTGTAGCCTGTCTCCCTCTCTAGTCCTGCTGCTCCAGCAACTATTCACCACCGGCTGTGCAGGAATCACACTGACGGGATGTATTCGCTCCCGGCTGTGCAGGAATCACACTGACGGGATGTATTCGCTCCCAGCTGTGCAGGAATCACACTGACAGGATGTATTCACTCCCAGCTGTGCAGGAATCACACTGACGGGATGTATTCGCTCCCAGCTGTGCAGGAATCGCACTGACAGTAGGTATTCGCTCCCAGCTGTGCAGCAATCACACTGACAGTATGTATTCGCTCCCAGCTGTGCAGGAATCGCACTGACAGGATGTATTCACTCCCAGCTGTGCAGGAATCACACTGACGGGATGTATTCGCTCCCAGCTGTGCAGGAATCACACTGACGGGATGTATTCACTCCCAGCTGTGCAGGAATCACACTGACGGTATGTATTCACTCCCAGCTGTGCAGGAATCACACTGACGGTATGTATTCACTCCCAGCTGTGCAGGAATCACACTGACGGTATGTATTCGCTCCCAGCTGTGCAGGAATCACACTGACAGTATGTATTCGCTCCCAGCTGTGCAGGAATCACACTGACGGGATGTATTCACTCCCAGCTGTGCAGGAATCACACTGACGGTATGTATTCACTCCCAGCTGTGCAGGAATCACACTGACGGGATGTATTCGCTCCCAGCTGTGCAGGAATCACACTGACGGTATGTATTCGCTCCCAGCTGTGCAGGAATCGCACTGACACTAGGTATTCGCTCCCAGCTGTGCAGGAATCACACTGACAGGATGTATTCGCTCCCAGCTGTGCAGCAATCACACTGACAGTATGTATTCGCTCCCAGCTGTGCAGGAATCGCACTGACAGTAGGTATTCGCTCCCAGCTGTGCAGGAATCACACTGACAGGATGTATTCGCTCCCAGCTGTGCAGGAATCACACTGACGGGATGTATTCGCTCCCAGCTGTGCAGGAATCACACTGACGGTATGTATTCGCTCCCAGCTGTGCAGGAATCACACTGAGAGTATGTATTCGCTCCCAGCTGTGCAGGAATCACACTGACGGGATGTATTCACTCCCAGCTGTGCAGGAATCACACTGACGGTATGTATTCGCTCCCAGCTGTGCAGGAATCACACTGACGGTATGTATTCGCTCCCAGCTGTGCAGGAATCACACTGACTGTATGTATTCGCTCCCAGCTGTGCAGGAATCACACTGACGGGATGTATTCGCTCCCAGCTGTGCAGGAATCGCACTGACGGGATGTATTCGCTCCCAGCTGTGCAGGAATCACACTGACGGGATGTATTCGCTCCCAGCTGTGCAGGAATCACACTGACGGGATGTATTCGCTCCCAGCTGTGCAGGAATCACACTGACGGGATGTATTCGCTCCCAGCTGTGCAGGAATCACACTGACGGGATGTATTCGCTCCCAGCTGTGCAGGAATCACACTGACGGGATGTATTCGCTCCCAGCTGTGCAGGAATCGCGCTGACCTTATGTAACATGAGTGCTATTTATAAAGGTTGGTGAAATCTGTATCTGTTGGCATGCAGAAATGAGAGAACAAATGCAGTTTTGCTTCCTTGATAAAGGTTCTCTCTCCTGCTGCCATCCAATGAAAAGGAGGGATGACACCTATTTAGCATATTGTAGATGCCAATTGTTCCGGATTTGCCGGGACAGTCCCGCATTTTGGTTCTCTGAACTGCTGATGATGTGTCGTGGGCCATGTCCCGGGATCACAGCTTTATTTGAGTTCCTGCACATGTGCAGAAAACCGAAAAGGTGTGAACTGCGAGGATTGGGGCTGTGATTTGGCATTGTTAAAGGTGGGGTCTGGATGGTAAAAGAATCCGTAAATTGGACATGATAGGTCCCCACATTTAAAGGCGGAGTCTGGATTTGACTTTTGTACACCCATTCAGAAAGTGGGTGGATGAAATGTAGACCTTGGATGGGGTTACCAGCAGTGGCCTGGCATTAAGGGCATGTGCTCCACATCTCCAGAGGGACCCACCCAGAGGATTGCCCAATACTGCAGCAGTTGGCATCTCTCTCCTCCACCTGCCTGTCGGAGCAATAGAGATTAGAGTGAAGGGAAGCTTCCCCTAGGCTCCTCAATGGCTCTCATGTGTTACATAGCACAACTCCAAGGAGAACCTGGGGGGAAGAATATCTCCGATTCTCTGCCGTGCTGTATCTGAGGTCTGTAAGTTCAGGGTGGGAGGAATTGTATAGGAGGACATATTGACCAGGGATGGGGGGGAGAGAATTTGTGCTGGAGGGAGTGAGACTTTGGGGAGGAAGAGGTTTTGCACTGGGAGGTGGGTTTGAGAAGGCTGGGAGGATTGTGTTGGGGGCGGAGATTTGTGTTGGGAGGGGAATTGTGCTTGGGGGAAAGGATTTGTGCTGGAGGGGGGTATTTGTTCTGAGGGGAAAGATGATTTGTATTGAAGAGGGGAGTTTTTGGGTAGCAGAAGGAGGGTTATTGCAGGGTATAGTGGTGCATTGCAGGGTATAGTGGTGCATTGCAGGGTATAGTGGTGCACAGAAATGAAAATTTTGGTGCCGAAACCGAAAATTCAGGATGCACTTGACTGTAACCAAAATCAACGTTTTAAAAAAATATATATATATATTAAAAATAATTGTATTATATTCGACTTTTTAATTAATATCATGAATTTATTGTCAGCCATTATCTGCACCTTTTGAAGTGGTGTTAAAAATTCTACTTGCTTTATTTTTGGTGCATATTTGGCAAGCCGTACTAAAAACACACTTCCCCTGACCTATAAAAAACACACCAAAAGCAAGATAAAATTGCATCAAAATCACAGGCGTTTTCGGCAGCCATTATCGGCACTTTTTTTTCTTCTTCAAAGGGAATTCGAGCTTGAGTGTTGAGAGATGAGATTAGAGTGTGAGATGAGAGTGTTGAGATTAGTGCTGGATTATTTTTTTTTGCTTGTTATTGCTAGTTATTATCTAGTTATTTGTCTAGTTATTGCTTGCTGACTCCTAAACTTTTACTTCACCAGTAACGGCTGGTGGGTTCTTCTTTGGGGGGGCAGCAAACAAACAACACCCCCTGGCGTGGGCATCGGGCGCGGCAACTCTGGTGTCCACTCCTCCAGCTTCCTCCGCCGTGTGTCTGCCGCCAAAGTGCCAAGCGTCCAATAGGATCGATTGGCGCTTTGGCAAATTGGGAAACAGGTCTCACAGACCTGCCTCCTGATTGGTGGGAAGGAACTTTAGTGTGATAATAGCGAAAATTCATTCGCTATGGTCAAACAACTGGGTAGGCTCAGAGCGCAATGCTATGTGCTCCAAGCTCACCCTTTTTTGAAACCTATTAGAGCCTCTGGCTCTAATCAGGTGCTTAAAAAAAACACCCCGCCGCATTGGAATCCATGGTCCGGCGCCACTAATATGTAGATCAGGGGGCAGGATGCATAGATAGGGGAGGCGGCGCCCATACTCCCTCTATGGACGGGCCGCCACTATACTTCACATTATATTCTCCTGACCCTTGCACTTTGTGCATTATGTGCTCCTGACCCCTGCACTCTGTGCATTATGTACTCCTGACCCCTGCACTCTGTGCATTATTTACCCCTGACCCCTGCATTCTATGCATTATCTACTCCTAACCCCTGCACCCTGTGCAATATGTACTCCTGACCCCTGCACTCTGTGCATTATTTACCCCTGACCCCTGCACTCTATGCATTATCTACTCCTAACCCCTACACTCTGTGCATTATGTACTCCTGACCCCTGCACTCTGTGCACTATTTACCCCTGACCCCTGCACTCTATGCATTATCTACTCCTAACCCCTACACTCTGTGCATTATGTACTCCTGACCCCTGCACTCTATGCATTATCTTTTCCTGACCCCTGCATTCTGTGCATTTTGTACTCCTAAACACGACACTCTTTGCATTACACACTCCTAAATCCAGCACTGTGTGTGTGTTACACACTCCTGCAATCTATACACTCTACTGTACATTACATACATCAGATTAAAGTGTTTAGGCCTCTTGCACACGATACTCCTGTTTAACCATCTATTTTTTCAGCCGTTTTTTTGTATTTTCGCGCATATGCAGTCACGCAATGACAACGCGCAAACCTATTCTCACGTCCACAATATCTTAATGGTTATATGTGCACAAGAAGCGTAAATTAGTGACCAAAAATGCAGATTTTTCTTTCTTTTTTTTTTTTTACGCAAGAATACACAGTGCTTGTTTACGTGTCTGTGTGCATAGGGACATTACAATTAATGGGCTGTATTTTAGCTTAGTAAGAAAATAAGCTGCACTGAGCCTTTTCTAGCTGCTGTGTGCAAGAGGCCTTATTGTCTTAATAGTTGCTGGTTGCTATGCAGTCCCTGACTATTTTAACAAAGTTCTTCTGTAAGGAAGACTTAGACAAAGTGTAAGCTCTCAGTCTATTTTTAGTGTGCACAGAAGCATATATTATGGAAGAGTTGCATTTTTTTCTATATGGTTGTGCTGAAGTCTATATATGTCTATCAGACTCACATGTAACCCAGCAACTGAAGTATGTGTTCTGGGTGCATGCAGGCTCAGGTTTATTTATCATGCTGCTTTAAGCCCCTCCCACTGTTTGGTATGACAACTCGGCCATACCCACCATTCACGGTAGCATGGCACACACACTGCAAAAATGCCCCGGGTCTTTTATGACTCTAGCCATATCCCAGATTGCCAGTGTAGCACGGCCCCCTAGAGGGCTGCTTTGATTTACCTGTTCATCTGCATCGCCCTGACCCTGTGAACACTCCAACCCACCTGACACTCTGGGTTCAGACATCTTGTTGCAGGCACCTTTAAATGACGCTTCACACAATTAATCAGCTAAGTTCTGGATAACAGCCAAACTCAGTAGAGGAATTCCCTTAAAGAAACAGCTTAAAAGAGTTGTAAACCCTCATTTTTTTTTACCTTAATGCATTCTATGTCGTGCTGCAGCCCCCCCAACGCCCCCGTTTTACTTACCTGAACGCTGTCTTTCTTCAGCCGGGAACGAGCACACCAGATCTAGCTGGTGTTTTGTGTCCTGATTGGATAGATTGATAGCAGCCCAGCCATTGGCTCCCGCTGCTGCCAATCAAATCTAATGACGCGGGTGCCAGGGGCGGGGCCGAGTCCTGAGTTCTGTGTGAATACACGCAAAAGCAGGACTCAGGAGCGCGCCGGCACGGGTGTCCACCAAGGAGAGCGCTTCTCCAACGTGGGCACCCGATGTGGGGAGGGCCCCAGAAGTCGAGGATCGGGGCCACTCTGTGCAAAACAAACTTCACAGTGGAGGCAAGTATGGCATGTTTGTTATTTAAACAAAAAAAAAACAAAAAAAAAAAAAACAACCCCTTTAATTGTAGTTCAACAGTACAGAATCACAATATACATATATGTACAAAGTAATACCAACTAGAGAGTAAACTGGAAGGATTATAAAGAACCCACTGTTTAATGCAATATGTTACCACACTAAAGGGGAACCCCAGGCCAGCCTATTACCCACTTGCGGACCGCCCGCCGTCGTTATACGTTGGCTGTTTGAAGAGGAATACCGTTGTTATGGCAGCAGATAGCTGCCATAACCCCAGTATCCTCTTCTTTAGCGGGCGGTCCGCTTTCAGAATAAAAGTGGTCTCTGCGGCGGATTTTCCGCAAGATCACTTTTATCAGTGGTGGGAGAGGGCCCCCCCGCAACGCTCCGGTGGTCTCCGTCATTTACCGGAGCCGCCGATAGCGGAAGAGACAATCGGATCCTCTCTCGTGTTAGGCTGGCTGCCGAGTGAGGGGACGATGGCCCCCAGTCAGCTCCATAGCATTGACAGGCGGAAGCGTCGTCAAATGTCACTTCCACCCAATGCTCTTAAAGGAAAATTATTTTTTTTTCAAATGTCATTTTTTAAGTTTTTTTTATTGCATTTTTGTGTAAATATGAGACCTGAGGTCTTTTTGACCCCAGATCTCATATTTAAGAGGTCCTGTCATGCTTTTTGTTCTATTACAAGGGATGTTTACATTCCTTGTAATAGAAATAAAAGTGACCCAATTTTTTTATTTTTTTTTAAAGGACAGTGTCAAAATAAAAAATAAAAAGTAAAATAAATAAGAAAAAAAAACGTTAAGTGCCCCGTCTCATTGAGCTTGCGCCCAGAAGCGAAAGCATACATGAGTAGCGCCCGCATATGAAAACAGTGTTCAAACCACACATGTGAGGTATCGCCGCAATCAGTAGAGCGAGAGCAATAATTCTAGCCCCAGACCTCCTCTGTAACTGAAAACTGGTAACCTGTAGAAATTTTTGAACGTCGCCTATGGACATTTTTAAGGGTAAAAGTTTGTAGCTGTTCCACGAGCGGGCGCAATCTTGAAGCATGACATGTTGGGTATCAATTTATTCGGCGTAACATTATCTTTCACAATATAAAAAAAAATTGGGCTAACTTTACTGTTGTCCTATTTTTTAATAAAAAACGTGTATTTTTTCCAAAAAAAGTGCATGTGACAGAAAGTAATGCAACGACCGCCATTAATAAAAGGGTGTTAGAAAAAAATATATATAATGTTTGGGGGTTCTAAGTCATTTTCTAGCAAAAACAAATTATCTTAACTAGTAAACACAGAGTCTGAAAAACAGGCCCGGTCCTTATAGCTGAGTTCCAGGCTTTTTTTTTGTTTATTAAAAGTCAGCAGCTACAAAAAGTTTAGCTGATGACTTTTAATAAACAGACGCTCACCTGTCCCACGGTCCAGCGATGCGGCCACACGGAGCCTCGCTCCTCTCCCCGTCCTCTCCGTGGCGTCTCCATTGAAACTGTGGGCACCTGGCTATGACAGCTTGTGGCTTCACGGCCAGGTGCGCACTGCGCTTGCGCAAGTCGCACTGCGCTCTCCCAGTGGACAGGCAATCTTCTGGGACCTGTGACGTGTCCCAGAAGATTGTCGAGAGGGAGGGGCCGCCTAGGGGGAGAGGAGGAGTCGCCTAGGCGGCCTGTACACGGAACCAGGAAGTGGGACAGGAAGTCCCACTCAAAACTAAGCACCCACTCCCCCCCAAAAAAAACTACATGCCAAATGTGGCACGTAAGGTGGCGACTGGATGTCTATGTAGTGTCTTATGTAATGCAGTAAAGTGTTTCCATGGGCAAGGTGTCTGTACAGAGTGTTCAAGTAAGATAACCAGATAAGGATTGCAACCATTGGGCGACTGCCCTCTCACCAACAACAGAGCCAGATAGAAGCCTCTGGAACAGCGACCCTGGATGTGATGTCCTTCGGAAAGATGAACAGCGATGACCCACCAGCTGCAGGATACTGGCGGTCATTGGGTCCTTCTGAGGAGTTGATTCTGCGTGGATGTCTGATGAACAGCAAGCAGAGTTGGGACCCCTGGCCTACCACGCGATCACCACGTGGTAGGCCCTCTCCCCTAGCAGCAGAGAGGTATGCACTCAGTGACGCCCAGGAAGAAGAGACCTGCTGCGGATTCGCTGACCCTTTATATAGTTCCTCCCAGAGGTCCCCTCGTGTGGGTAGGGGTATCTGGGATGTGTAGTCCGTGGGTAATATCACAACATCTGAATGGTTGATCCAAAAACCACTAGCTCCACAATCCTACCTGTTTGTCTCACAAATAAGATGACAGTTACTGGTAATTGTAACTGGTAATTGTAGTCCGCTGTCGTTAAAACCATTGTCTCGGAAACTGGAACCATATTGTGGGTAGGTATGGTTTAGGTTTATTTCAACCCTAAATAAATCAAGATCATGCCATGCTGCCCGGCCCCCTCCCTCTCTTAGAATTGGACAATCTTTTTTTTTCTTAACTAAGTAAACAGCATTTCTGTGTTTCTTGCCTAGGTGAGAATTATGTTTTTTTTCTCTCTGCCAACTGCATATGCACACGTGCCGCAGGGCTTCAGGTCCAAAGAGAGTGCTATGGCTCAGCTGCGCATGCACTGGTTTCCCCCAACCATCTGCACACGTGCAGGGTTTCCCTTACATTCCCAAAGACCGCTATCAGGGAAGCCCCAATCCTTGCCCGTGCTGACGGGCTCTGCCAGGAGGCATGTCTGTGCATGTGCCATAGTGGCAGTGCCAGGAAAGTGTGGTGCCAACATAGATGTGGACTGAAGTTCCAGCTATAAATTAGTGGCTAAAGCTTAGGTCAATGGTCTCCAAAGTTTGGCCCATGGGCTGGATGTGACCCTTTGCTTGCATTGATCCATTCCTTGGGGCACTATTGCTTCCACTGACACCAACAATGAGGCACTTTTCCTCCTACTGACACCAATGATTGGGCACTATTCCTCCCAGTAACATCAAAGATGGGGCACTAGTCCTCTCAGTGACACCAAAGATGGGGCACCATTCCTCCCAATGACACTAAAGACGGGGTACTATTCCTCCCAGTGACACTAAAGATGGGGCTCTATACCTCCCTCTGACACCAACGATAGGGCACTATACCTCCCAGTGACACAAACAATGGGGCATTATTCCTCCCAGTCACACTAAAGATGGGGCACTATTCCTCCCAGTGACGCCAAAGATGGGACTCTATTTCTCCAAGTGACACCAATGGTGGGATACTATTCCTCTCAGTGACACCAAGGATGGAGCACCATTCCTTCCAGTGATATTAAAGCTGGGGTACTATTCCTCCCAACTACACCAACGATGAGGCACTATTGCTCCCACTGACACCAACAATGGGGCACTATTTCTCCCATGGACACCAACTATGGGGCACTATTGCTTCCACTGACACCAACAATGGGACACTATTCCTTCCACTGACACCAACGATGGGGCACTATTCCTTCCACCGACACCAAAGATTGGGGCTCTATTCCCCCCAGTGACACCAAATATGGAGCACTTTTCCTCCCACTGACACCAACGATGGGGCACTATTCCTCTCAGTAACACTAAAGAAGGGGCTCCATTCCTCCCAGTGACACCAAATATGGAGCACTTTTCCTCCCGATGACACTAAAGATGGGGTACTATTCCTCTCAATGACACCAACGATGGGGCACTTTTCCTCCTCCCACTAAAGATTGGGGAAATGTTTAGTCCCACTGATGCCGGGGCATTTTCTATTCCCACAGGCCACAGTCAAGCCCCCCTTAGAGTCTGAAGTGCAGTAAATTGGCCCTTTGTTTGGAGACCCCTAGTTTAGGTGAATACATTTTTTTGTTTACAAATAAAAACACAATTTCCTTTTTTGCCAGATAAACAAGCAGAGATTTTCCCCACAACATCTTTATATATAAGGTGAAACTCTCAGAGATCTCAATTGTGAAATTTTAGGAGCAGAGCCCCGGCTCAGCCATTATTGCCCATGAAGGTGGACTATTCCATTTACCAGCTGTGATTGTGAGCTTCGTCAATTCACACGTACAATGTACGGCTTTGTGTTCTCCGCCGCGGAAATCACGCTGGTAAATCTGTGATATTACTATCAATAAAAATATCCTTCACCCCATTTCCCACCTCCCTAAAGCGTGAATAAAGCAGTGACCCGCGCACACACTCCAGACTCGGGAACGCGGTGGTGGCTGCACATTGTCATGGGTATGCGGCAGTCAGTCAAGGTCAAATTTTAAAGCCATCATAAAAGTCTCTTATGATCAAAGTCCTATTTATATAACGAATTTACTGGCAGAGCCGCAGCCAACAAAACTAGACGGAATCTCTGAGCAGAACACAAGAGAGTAAAAAAAATACTGAAATTGTTATTTTAAACGATTGTTAAAGCACTGATATCTTCCCATTTGTCATTGATATCTGCAGCCTTGGAATCCACCCACTGCCATCTCTCAGAAGGTGCTAATCTAAAGCTATAATCATCTTTCATATGTATCACTGGTGTGTGCGAGATATCATCAGGAGTCAGGACCAGTAAGTTGCTGCCTTCTACTACTAAACTTTCATCAATAGGGAGGAACCTGCCTGCCCACTAACATGCAGAAAGAATTCAGACACTGGACGGGGTTAGGTGCAAAGTTTGCAGCCAGCAGGGCTTGGAATCTTTAGTAGAAATTGCTAAGGGCCCTCTATGTATACACACACACAGTATACAATCACACAGTATACACATACATGTACACACAGTATACACAGACATGCTTCTATTGGCTGAGAAGGTACTGGAGAGGTGGGGCAGCTATAATCTCTGGATTTTTAGACCAAAAGGATGTCGGTAAGAGACATTTCAGAGACAGATGTAAAAAAAAACCACAGATTTTTACATACTGTCCCTGGTTTTACTGAGGCTGGCAACCCTGATGGGGCCCCCTAGTGTCCCGGGGCCCTCGGGCAGTGCCCGAGTGGCCGAATGGTCAGTCCGCCCCTGCAGGAAAGCCTTCTTAGAACATAAGGTCTCCCCATCATATTCTATCACATCTTCCTAAAATAAGAGGATTATTCCTCAATTCACTGCAGGAGCTATGCAAATAATTTTCTTATGTCCCAGCAGCCGGATGCACATCCATAACCGATGGTGTATAACACAATTATAGCCCGATACAGCCATTCACAGCCAGGGTTCTGTGGAACCAAAGGATTCCTCCAGGGTTGGCTAATGGTTCCTTGGACTGTGGCTAACTGACCTCTAATATAATGGTGCCTGCATAGTTCTAGATCCAACGCCACTTGGCAGAGCCAGCGGCATGATTGCAAGGGTGTCATTCTGGCCACGGCAGATGGTGACTGTAGCCATGAAATTAGGAGACTTGCTTCTTGGGAGGAAAGCAATGGCAAAACTAGACAACATTATAAAAAGCAGAGACATCACCGCTACCGACAAAGTGCCGTATAGTCAAAGCAATGGTATTCCCAGTAGTAACCTATGACTGTGAAAGTTGGAGCATAAGGAAGGCTGAACGCCAAAGAATTGATGCTTTTGAACTAAGGTGTTGGAGAAGACTCTTGAAAGTCCCTTGGACGGCAAGAAGATCAAACCAGTCAATCTTGAAGGATTCAAGAATATTCACTGGAAGGACAGATCCTGAAGCTGAAACTCAAATACTTTGGCCACCTAATGCGAAGAGAGGACCCATTAGAATAGACCCCGATGCTGGGAAACATGGAAGGAAAAAAAAAAGCGGACGACAGAAAATAAGATGGATAGCATCATCGAAACAATGAACATAAATTTAAGCAAACTCCGGGAGGCAGTGAAGGACAGAAAAGCCTAGAGCGATATGGTCCATGTGGTCACAAAGAGTCAGACACGACTAAACAACAACAATATTCTGGCCATCCCTGGGGGGGGGCATTTTCTCAACCACTTACCGCCCGCCATATAGACATATGACGTGCGCAAGGTGGTTTTGTTATCCTGACCTGACCTCATATGACGTGATCAGGATATCGAGCCGGTGCACACCCGTCAGGGCGCAGCGCAGTGATCGGTGGCGCGGCGTGTCAGTCTGACACACTGCAACTCCGATATAGGTAAAGAGTCTCTGACGGAGACTCTTTACCACGTGATCAGCTGTGTCCAATCACAGCTGATCACGGTGTAAACAGGAAAAGCCGTGTATCGGCTTTTCCTCACTCGCGTCTGTCAGACGCAAGTAGAGGAGAGCCAATCGGCTGCTCCTCTGACTGGGAGGGGGGGTCCACCCAGGTCCACCAGGGATGCCCACCACTTGTGACCACCAGGGGTGCCATCCATGGCCACCAGTGATGCCAATCAGTGCCCATCACTAATGCCTGCAAGTGCCTCCTTATCAGTGATGCCCATCAGTGCCATCTATCAGTGTACATCAGTGCCCATCCGTGTCCATCAGTGCCACCTATCAGTGCCCATCAGTGCCGCCCATCAGTGCCACCTATCAATGCCCATCAGTGCCGCCTATCAGTGCCGAATATTAGTGCCCATCATCAGTGCCACCTCATCGGTGCCCATCAGTGCCCGTCAGTGAATGAGAAAACTTACTTATTTACGTTTTTTTTTTTTTCAAAATTTTCGGTCTTTTTTTATTTGTTTAGCAGATTTTTTTTTTTTTCCAGAGGTGATCAAATACCACCAAAAGAAAGCTCTATTTGTGGGAACAAAATGGTAAAAAATGTGTTTGGGTACAGCGTAGCATGACCCCGCAATTGCCATTTAAAAAGCCACAGAGCTAAAAGCTAAAAATTGGCTTGGGCGGAAGAGTAAAAGTGCCTGGTATTGAAGTGGTTAATGACCCCAATGAAACAATCTTACCAGGGGTACCCTGAGACCTGGAAATTACTTCAAGGGTTCCTCTGGGGTAAAACAGTTGAGAAAGGATGGCCTAATATTATAGAGCCATTTTACTCTCATCTGCATACAGCTGTTTCAGCCTTTTTGGCTACCATCAGAGTGGTGTAGGGAAACCATGGCTTCTATAGAGTAAGAATTGGGACCCAACCAGACAATGTAACCATAGAGGTTATGGTGGGAAGGGAATGAAGATATCACAAAGCCCTCCATCAGTGCGTGGCACAGTAAATCCCTTCTTAGGAAAGAAGGTAGTCATACGTCTCATTTCATCACATAACCTGTATGTTTACAATGGGTGAAATCTACTAAAACTCAGCTTCTAACTTCAACTTGTTCAATTAAGCTTTGACAATAAAGCTCCATTCACACTTGTGCGACTTGTCATACGACAAGTTGCAGCCCATGTATTTCAATGGAAGCCATTCAAATCTATCCAACCTAAAGTCACAGCGACTTTAAAAAGGTTCCAGCACTACTTTCATGCAACTTGAGTGCCATAGACTGCAATGTAAACTGTCAAAAGTTGAGATATATATAGGAGTTGCATCTTAATGTGCAACAACCATAGCCAAAGTCACAACCAAGTCACACCCATTCAAAGTTGCAATGGAAATCGCACGACTTTGGAATCACACAAGTGTGAATGGAGCCTAAAACCTAGAAGCTAATTTCTTACCATGTACAGCTGCACCAGATTCTGCGTGCACCAGTTTTAGTAAATCTCTCCCAATGTCTCATTTGATCCCATGCCCTACTCCATAGGGTAGGTTTCTATACACCGATGATGACCACAAAGCCTGAAACAGCTGTGTGCAGTTTGGAATAAATGGCTCTATAATATTAGAACATAATTGCATTATACAAAATGGGTTCTGGATGTGCATCTGACTGATGGGACATAAAGCAGGGCTGCACAAATCCTAGTTCGCCATGGCGACTGAAAAATTGCGTTCTGTCGCTTGGGCTTTTGTTAGCCGTCTCACTTGCTGACTGCGCTATAGCCAAAAGATGGCTACAGCGCGGTCGTCCAGTTCTGGGAGGGCGTCTATTGACGTCCTCCCAGAACCTCGCACCCCCCCCCACACACACACCCCCGGGGAGCGCATCGGGTGTGCTCTGTGATCGCTGTGTCCTGTAGACACATCTGAGCACAGATCAAGGTAAAAGGTCAATCACAGTGACTCTTTATCCAATCACAACTAATCACATGTAAACAAATGCTGGTTATCGGCATTTCCTTTCCTCAGTGCTGTCACAGTGTGAGGAAATGAAAGTTGATAATCGGCTATCCTGTGACAAGGGACATTTACACTGATGATCAATGCCCTTATTATCAGTGTATATGTCCCCTATCACAGTATAGCCGCTTATCAGTGCAGCCCTATCAGTGCCAATCAGTGTCCATCAGTGCGGCATATCAGTGCAGCCTATCAGTGCAGCCTCTTTTTTTTTAATCAAATAATTTTTAAATTATTTTTCCATATACAAACAAAATCAAAAACACACAAAACAACCATCACATATCCCTACCCAAAAACAACATACAAAAAAAAAAAAAAGTGCAGCCTCATTAGTGTCCATCAGTGAAGCCTTACCAGTGCCCATCAGCGCAGCCTCATCACCGCATATCAGTAAAGAAGAAAAATTACTTATTTGAAAGTTTTATAACAGAAATTAAGAATAAGGGGTTTTTTTTCTACAAAACTTTTTTTGTTTGTTCAGCACATAAAAAAAAAAACAGTGGCGATTAAATACCACCAAAAGAAAACTCTATTTGTGTGAAAAAAAGGTTAAAAATGTCATTTAGGTACAGCGTTACATGACCGCGCAATTGTCATTCAAAGTATGACACCACTGAAAGCTGAAAATTGGCCTGGGCAGGAGGGGGGGGGGGGGGGGGGGGTGAAAGTTGCTGGAAGGCAAGTGGTTAAAAAAAAAAAAAAACTGGCTCCTAACATTTTTAGGTGGCTCCTAGATTCAAAGCAAATTTGTCAAGCCCTGATGTTAAGTAATAATTTGTATGGCTCCACCCACTGTCCTGAAATGAGGAATAATTTTCCTATTTTTGGGATAAGTGATGGAATGGGCCATGTGAATACCTTCTGTTCTAGGAAGGCTTTGCTGTACTACGCACTGATTCAGTTGGAGGGCTTTGTGATTGCTTCAGTCCCTTCTCACCATACCGTGTATATTTGTACTGTTACGTTATGTATTTAAATGATAAATATAGAATGTTCTTTTCTCCAGGCTTTTAGGCAATCTGTTGCAGATACAAAGCGATTCCGCGTATGGCCTGACGGATAATTTGCAGCTTTAAGGATGCAGATGTAAACTGCGGCACGTTTTGTAAAAAGATGTTTTCAGCCTCCGAAACAAGCCCAGAGCGGAGACTTACGGCGACTCCCAGAGAACGGCAGCTAAATAATGACAGATATTACTCTGCCTAACCTGCTCGGCTCTATCCCTGGAGGAAAATGGCGTAATGAGCGCGCGCTGCACCGCCGACCAGGAAATCTCCGCACTGCATACAAAACCGGGGGCGAGGAAAATGCTTTTACTCTTCTGCAACAGGAAGAGGACTGGTCTTTGGTCTGCTACAAACCTCGTCCTTTAAACAGCTGTTGTGCCTGACACCCTCAAAAACTTTGGGGATGATTTAGAAGAGGTTAAACTGATATTTTTAAAACCCGACTAAAGTTTAGCAACAAAATAAATTGAGAGCGATACAACAAAACGAAAAAAAAAAAATGTTTTTGATCCTTAAGCCATAGTAAACAAGCTGATCATTTATTATGTGCACTGCATGGCTCTAACAGTTGTATACTTGTTGAAAAATTCAGAAAGCAGCTTATTTGTCATGTCAACCGCCATGCTTTAAATTCTATTCTCTTCTCTCTACCTGCCAAAGAAGTGCCATTGTTAATATCGCCCTCTTCATTTTGGCGAACACCGCACTCCTATGCCCCGTACACACGATCGAACTTTCCGACAACAAAACCGTGGAATTTTGTTCGAAGGATGTTGGCTCCAACTTGTCTTGCATACACACGGTCACACAAATGTTGGCCAACAATTACGAACGTAGTGACGTACAAGACGTACGGCGAGCCGATAAAAAGGAAGTTCTATAGTCATGTGATATCTCCATTACGAACGCTAGTTTTAGAAGACCGAGCGCTTCCGGCTCGTACTTGATTCCGAGCATGCGTGAACTTTTGTGCGACTGACTTGTGTACACACGATCGGAAAGTCCGACAACAATTATGCCACGTACACCCGATCGGACTTTCCGACAACAAAACCGTGGATTTTTGTTCGAAGGTTGTTGGCTCCAACTTGTCTTGCATACACACGGTCACACAAATGTTGGCCAACAAATACGAACGTAGTGACGTACAAGACGTACGTGAGATCTCCATTACAAACGCCAGTTTTACAAGACTGAGCGCTTCTGGGCATGTGTGGACTTTTGTGCAACGGACTTGTGTACACACAATCAGAAAGTCCGACAACAAAAATTTGTTGGCGGAAAATTTGAGAACCTGCTAGCCAACATTTGTTGGCTGATAGTCCCACAACAAATGTTCGATGGAGCATACACACGGTTGGACTTTCAGCCAACAAGCTCACATCCAACATTTCCCGTCAAAAAGTCAGATCGTATGTACGCGGCACAATGGTCATAAATCATAAGTATCTGACATGTACTGTAAATAATGGCTTCCGCTAGTGGTGGATGGCAGGTGTACCAAGGCCACTGAAGAGGGATCATTCAGCTATCACAGCCCCTCATTTACCATCAGTACTCAGCCCAACATCCCACTGTTTGTTGACCCATCACTGACCTGCGTAAAAGGATCTTTAAGCTAATCTCCTTATATCGATCTTGTTTCTCCTTATATCGATCTCGTTTGAGCTGAAGACCACGCTGGACTGACTAGGTCAGTCGCTAGTCTTAGATGGGTGGTAGTGTGGGCAAGTAGGAGGAGTTCCTCCTATAGGTTGTGCCCAATGTTGGATAAAGACGGTGAACCCTCTTGGGGTTTGGGCTACTGCCTTTTTTAGTACAGCCTTGAGGTCATTTCCGCATGTAGACTTGGAAAAGTAGGAAAGAAGGAGGGCCCAATGTCCAAAGAAATAAGAGTTTAATAGTACATAAAAAGATGTTTATGGAGATGGAGGTGGCAAACATGCACATCAAGCCAACATGTTTCGGGGGGAAAAGTAGTTCCTCCTTCGGCGCTGTTGCAGTTTTTGCCAGCTATTTAAATGGAAAAGGTTCCCAAACAGGATACCTATTTGCAAGGTTTCGTAATTGGTGAGGACAGCTGGTTGGCGAGATCTTTAGGGCTGGACTGGAGGGAAGGAGAGAGGAGCAGCACATGCAGGATGAAGTGGAGGGGAGAGGAGCGGTTTCTCTGGCAGCAGAAATGATGTGGAGAGGAGGAGAAGTGACGGAACACTCCTAATATCTATGGCAGCAACTCAATTCTATAACCAGTGAGGAAAGTGCACATGGGTGGAGTAATTCTTTAAAGGCGCTCAACCAATGCTTGCCAGCAAATGCAGCGTGAGTGATACAAGACTTTATTAAAAGCAGAGGTCTCAGCTGCATGTATAGCATTCATTATACCGTATGTCAAATCCAAATGTTGTGCCATGGTACCTCTGTACTGTGCTCTCCTCTATGGGAATACTAATGTTGAGATATGTATAGCAGGTCTAGTCCAGAGTATTTCTCTACCAGTCCGCAAGGCCCAGCTTTGCAGAGTTTTCTGTGTAGGACATTGATGTGCTGTGAGGTCTTATTATGAGATTTCTGTTCATGGTATCAGTGTCTGCATGGTATTTAGGGCCTAGGACTAGACAGTAAGCCCGGAGCCAAAAGACAAAAAGGAAATAGGCAGAGGGCGGGCATGACAGGGTTAACAGGGTTACTTTCTAGGTGAGGTGGTTGTAAGGAAGGTTGTGGTTGGTGGGGAAGAGGATGGGGCGGAGCAGAGGGAACTTAGCTGGGGGGAAGATCCCGCCCAAGCTCAGTTGTGTCGTAGGAGCAAGCGTGGTAACATGGCAGCAGTGGAGGACCTGTTTGCCCGTCTAAAAGCGGAGGCGGCGTCCAGGGGACCTGGATGGCTGGAGGGTCGGTTAGCAGCAGCGCTGGGTGAGGCTTCCCCAGCGGTCCCGGCGGTGGAAAGGGAGTCCGCGAGAGGCAGGCGAACCAGGCCGCCTACTCGCTTCTTGCCTGATGCGCCTATCCCGGTGCGGACGCAGGCGCAGAAGGGGCGAGCGGGTCGGCCGGTTTCTGGGCCTCCCGCGAAGAGATTAGCGGCGCGCCCTGAGCGGGGTCAAAGGGGACCGTCTCCTCCTGTCACCATGGAGCTTGGGAGGGTAGAACAGCGGGATGTGGCGGGTCGGTCGGAGGCAGGGCCGCCCGTGAAGAGGACAGCGGTGGGGAGAAGCAAGAAGGAGGTGTATCATTCCCAGCCCACAAGTTCAGGGGATGAGCAAGGACAGCAGGGCAGGGCGGAACGCACACTGCAACCGGTGGGGAGGATGGGGCACAGACAGAAGATCAGCAGTGGCAGTGGCAGTCTTTCAGAGGGGAGGAGAGCCAGCAGGCCTTGTGCGGATGCTGGGGAAGATAGTTCGGGCCTTGAGAGCCAAGCCCCAGGCAGATCCACGGCAGGGGCGGGGCTTCAGCACAGAATGGACTATGTTGCGGCAGCAGGGCACGCTGGCACGGCGGTGGGGGACCCCACGGTGAGAGATGTGAGAGAGAGGGCTGCGGGTAGTGGCCTTGGGCGGCACTACAGGTACGAGGTCGGTGGGCCCAGAAAGGCGAGCAAGAAATCAGAGGGCGGATCATCTGTGCGGAGGAGGAGTGGGGAGAACGGAACATTCGCGGCATCCAGTGGCGCAGCTGCTGGAGGGCCATCGGTGAGCGGAGAAGAAATGGAGGAAGACAGGTCGGAAGGAGAGCTGTCGCAGTCGGACGGCGATGGGCAGCAGGAAGAGCCGGCGGTGGCGGTGACGGGACCTTCGGCTGGTGGACAACCTACCAGGCAGCGGGGTAAGAGGACACGTCTGAATAATTCTGTTACTGTGGAGGGTGATGTAGGGGTGGGGGGTAGGGGGGAACGGGCAGTAGCAGGGCGGTCGGCAGCGACCGTGCCTTTGAATCTGGCCGCGCAGGTTGCTGACCGCGCAGCGGCGGATTCAGGGTTAAAGGGTTTTGTTACAGGTTTGAAGGAATTACTAAAGAGGTTTGAGCCAGGGCTAAGCGGGAGCCAGTCTCCGGCGGCGGCATGGGTGGATCCCAGGGAGGGGCTGGGGGTGGGCACGGGAACTGTTACTGGCCCTAGTGTTGCGGCGCCCGTGGGAGAAGTCACAGGGGCGGCTGCGCAAGTGGAGGTTCCTAAGACACAGGACGGGGCTGCGGGAGAGGGGGCGAAAAAACAGGACTTAGTGCGGCTGGCGGACGCCGCAAAATGCGAAGTTTATGTGTGCTTTGAGGGTCCGCTTGGTGCACATTTGAAGCCTGAAGTTAGAGAAAAAATTTGGAAAGGGGAATACGTAGAGATTTTTGCTCTATTGCCCCTTGAAAAGTTTAATTTAGATAGAGTGAAGCCGGAGGATACTAAAAAAGAGGATGAGGAAAAAAGGAGGTATAGGCTAATACCTAGGACATTTACAAACTGGCTACAGGCGTTTGCAATCATGGCAAGCGTGATTGGGGAGAAGAATCCAGAGCACTGTTCGGCATTGTTTTGCTACTTGGACGCCGTGGGAGAAGCTTATAGAGTCTACGGGGGCACGGCTTGGCTGCGGTATGATGAGCAATTCCGACAGCGCAGGGCCATACGCCCGGCGTTGAGGTGGGACCACAAGGACATCAGCCTATGGATGCGTCTCATGACTTCAACTAGGCAGACGGGTCAGTTTTTTCAGGGGGAGGCCGGTGGATCAGCTAACTCCGGTCAATCGGCCACAAGAAAAAAAGGGGTTTGTTGGCAATTTAATGAAGGGTCATGTAGATTTGGAGGGTCGTGCAAGTACAAGCACGAATGTTCAGGCTGCGGGGGGGGGAGCCACCCGCTATCGCGGTGTTTTAAACAAGGAAAAGGCCGTGCCGGAGAGTCTATTAGTAAAGGGGACAACACCGGTGAGAGTGGGAAGGATGGAGTCCTTCCTAGATAGATACCCGGATAGGGAGGCAGCGCGAGTACTAGCTCGGGGGTTTTCGGAGGGTTTTAGAATACCTTCTCGCTTAGTTGACACGCCCCCGAGGTCGCGCAACTTGAAGTCAGCGTTACTTCATGAGGAAGTGGTGGGGGAGAAGTTACAGAAGGAAGTTAGGTTTGGGCGCATGAGTGGTCCTTTTGCAGAAGTGCCAATACCGGATTTAGTAGTGTCCCCGCTGGGGGTGGTGCCTAAAAAAGAGCCCAATAAGTTTAGGCTGATACACCACTTGTCGTACCCAAAAGGGGAGTCGGTGAACGATGCCATCGATCAGGAAGAGTGTGCGGTGTCGTACACGTCATTCGATGCCGCAGTTGTTTGGGTTAGGAAGTATGGGCAAGGGGCACTGTTGGCAAAAGCGGACATAGAGTCAGCTTTTCGTTTGTTACCAGTTCACCCAGAAAGTTTTCGTTTACTGGGTTGTTGTTGGCAGGACGAATATTACGTAGATCGTTGTTTACCTATGGGGTGTTCGATATCCTGTGCGTTGTTCGAAAAGTTTAGCTCCTTTCTTGAATGGGTGGTCCGGGACGTCGCGGGATTGAACTCCATCATCCACTATCTGGATGATTTTCTATGCATCGGCCCTCCTAGGTCAGAAGTGTGTGCGGTCCTGTTGGCAACGTTGGAGCATATGGCGGAGAAGTTTGGCATCCCGTTGGCTCCGGAGAAGACAGAGGGTCCCAAAACAGTGTTGAGTTTTTTGGGCATCATTCTGGACACAGAGGCAATGGAGTGTAGACTACCTGAGGATAAGCTGACGGCGTTACAGGCGGAAATTCGGTGTATCAGCGGGCTGCGAAAAGTTCAATTACGGGCGTTACAATCATTGCTAGGTAAGTTGAACTTTGCATGTCGAATTTTGCCTATGGGAAGGGTATTTTGCAGGCGGCTGTCTGCAAGTACGGCAGGGGTGGAATCTCCAAGGCACTACGTACGATTGCTGAAGACTCACAGGGACGACCTGCGAGTTTGGCACACGTTCCTGGCTAAGTTTAACGGCAGGGCGTTGTGGATGTCAGGGCCCGTGAGCAATTTCGACTTGGAATTGTACACGGATGCGGCGGGATCAGCAGGTTTTGGAGCATTCTTCAGAGGACAGTGGAGTGCAGGGCCTTGGCCGCAGTCTTGGAAGGACGCAGGTTTGCTGAAGAACATGCTGCTTTTGGAACTGTTCCCGGTGGTGTTGGCAGTGGAGTTATGGGGTGAGTTGTTTAGGAATTTAAAAGTTAGGTTTCATGGGGACAACCTGGGAGTGGTGCAGGTGATCAATAAAGTATCAGCGGCTTCACCGCCGGTGATCAGGCTGCTTCGACACCTTGTACTGAGATGCTTACAGTTGAACGTATTTATATATGCAGTGCACCTCCCAGGGGTGGAGAATGTCGTGGCTGACGCTCTGTCTCGCTTTCAGTGGGACAGATTCCGGGAACTGGAGCCAGGGGCAGAGCAAGCCGGGATCCCGTGTCCGGACTGGCTGTGGAGGATTGCTTTGGAGGATTAATAGGATGGATCAAACAGTCGGTGAGCGAGGCGACGTGGGCTGCTTACAACAGAGTATGGCAGGAATGGGCAGCTCTGCTGAGACAGGTGGATGAAGGACATGAAGACCAGGAAATCAGGTTGCTAGTGTTATATTTCATTGCCAGGAAGTTGGAGGAGGGGGTGTCGGTGTCTGGGATCGAAAAGAAATTGGCAGCCCTATCATTTTTGTTACGACTTCAAGGCTTACCTGATTTTACTAAAGATTTTTGGGTGAGGCAGGCATTGAAGGGTTACAGACGGGCTAAGCCGGGGAGAGACTCCAGGCGGCCAGTTTCGTTCCAGTTGTTGGGTCGGATGGTTGGGTGCTTGGACAATGTATGTTCGCCAGGATACGAGGCGGTGTTGTTCAAGGCGGCGTTCGCATTAGCGTTTTTTGGGGCATTCAGGATTAGTGAGTTAGTTAGTCCCTCCAAAAAAGTAAAAGGGGGGTTGGGAGGGTCGGATGTCAGCTGTGGGGAGGACAGGCTGTCCATCCTAATAAAAAAGTCAAAAACGGATCAGCGGGGCAAAGGTAGGACTGTGCAGGTTTTCGCGCTGCCCGGTTCTCCTTTGTGCCCAGTACAGTTGGTAAAAAGGTTGGCAGCGATACGCCCGGGAGGGGAGGTCCCCTTTTTAATACATCAGGATGGGTCGTTTTTATCTCGCTTTCAATTTATTGCGATTTTCAAAAAATGCTTGAGGATATTAGGTTTGGAAGGTGAAAAGTTTTCATCCCACTCATTTAGAATAGGGGCCGCTACTGAAGCTGTTCGGTGGGGATTGAATGAGGGGGCTGTAAAGAGGATTGGGAGATGGGAATCGAGGCGGTTTAGGTCTTATGTTCGCCCGCACTTGTTGTAGGTCTATATATTTAAAAAAAAAAAAAAAAAAAAAAAAGGGGTTTTTTTCGGGTGGGCTTACAGTAATGGGGGATTATGGTATTATGTATGGTTATGTTGGTACATGGTTGGGAGGTATTGATGTTTTGGGGGTTTTTGTTTGTGTTTCCTTCTTACAGGTCGACAGCAATGCCTTGTGTGGATCGTTGGCCACTCGTATGTTTGTTGGGGGGCCAGGAGAGGAGATGCTAGGAGGGACGGTAGGCAGCTGGGTTTTTCTAGGCAGGAAGTTTGTTTAAGGTGGTTTGGGGTGCCGGGTATGCTGTGGGGTAGGACAGTGTCAGAAGTTCACAAGTTGGCACGCATAGACAGAGAGCCGGACGTGTTATTATTGCATGTGGGCGGCAATGATCTGGGATTGAGGTCAATGTTGGATTTGATAAAAGACATTAAGTTTGATTTTTGGCAGCTCAGGATGTCTTTTCCACGCATGCTCATTGTGTGGTCGGATATCGTGGCGCGGACCACTTGGAGATTGGCCAGGTCGGTTGACAAGATCAACCGGGCAAGGAAGAAAGTCAACAAAGAGATTAGCAGCTTTGTAGTGAGGAATGGAGGTCTAGCGATAAGGCATTTGGAATTAGAGGTGGATACCTGGAGATATTTAAAGAGAGATGGGGTACACCTGAACGATGTGGGGACAGATTTATGGGCATTGGGTCTGCAAGATGGGATCCAGCGAGCGTTGAGGGTGTGGCAGGGCACACAAGGGTAAGGTTTTACCCTGGTGTGTGCTGTGGCGTGATGTTGGCCTTTGCGGGTGAAGGATTAAACCCCAGATATGTAAGAGATCGGGACCCATCGCTAGTATGAGGCCCGTTGGTGAGATTTCAGCTAACAAGGGTTTTAGCTTGAATTGGTTATTGGGGCACTGTGGGCTATTGGTTGATTGTCTCCGAGCTAGCTTGTCAGCTGGAGGCCTAGTTTATAGTTATAGTACCGCAGTGCCTGAGTTTCTTGCGTTTGAAGTTTGGTGGGTTTTTCCCTGCAAAGACCAACGGGAGTGGTAGTTAAGAAAAAGGATATGTCAGGTGTTTTATACGGTTTATATGATGTTGATAAATTATTATTATTAATGGTTATATTTTAATAAAGTTAATTGGCTGCTACGGCCAATATTTTACTCCATATGGTGGTTGTTTCAATTATTGGGGGGTAAAAGGTTGGGGTATGCAGCTAGTGGGTGGTGGTTTAAGAATGGGTTGGCAAGTGACATCTGTTATACAGTAGTCAAGAAGAGACCGATGCCTTGAGCACCTCAGCAGGAGGAGGGCACAAAAAGGGGCAAGACCTGCAACCTATGCTTCTGAAGTAGTTCATGGGGTGGGGCACTTTGGCCTTCCTGCCGTGGGTAATAAAAGACCTTGTCCCAGCACTGATAATATTCGTATTGTAGGTGTGAAGTAGCAATAGACCTTGCTGGAGGTGGATAAACTCATTGTGGGATCCTTGGAGTGGTCCCTTCAAGTATGTGAAGATTGTTGGAGGTGGGTAGGGAGCATATTGAATGAAAAGAAAGCCCTGGAGATTCCAGCCGGTTGAAGAACAAGGATAGCTGTGTTTTCTAACATAATAAGAAAGTTAATGCAATTCAGGGGATAGGGGGTTTCCCTTCTTCAGGAGTTTGGTAATGGAAAATATGTTGGTCATGAGCACTGCAATCTGTGTCCTCCTACCTGGCCAGACTCCAGGAGCCGCAAGTCGCAACCTGGAGATTATTGGTGTGTAAGCCATGTGAATAGAGGTAAATGCTGTTGGGATTGTTCTTAGCAACTGTGATGCTGTTTTACATTTGAGCTGATATATGTTTAAAACTGTTGGCTAAGCAATGAAGGATTTTGAATTATATGCAGTCTTTTTATTTTACTTTGTGTCTGAAAGAAGACCAGTGCAGAATTGAACCAGTGAAGCTTGTCTGTGCAAAGTTTGCCATGGGGATATACAAAACGATGCTCGTCTTTCATAATAGAAGGCAAGACATTTAGTGAGTGTGTTTCCAGTTTTAGGTTGAGGGTAGTGAAAAGGCACATGGAGATGAACCGATAAGAAGACACACTGTTTCAGAAGATTTTTTTTTTTTTAATATCCTGACTTATTTGAATTTTAGTGTTTTAATTCCCATCTGTATTCATTGTTACAAATTGTGTATCATTGCATGTGGTGTTACTTTAGTATAGGAGTGCTGCACTACTCTATTTAGTTATATTCCTAATGGGATATCTGTGTTCCTAATGCCGCGTACACACGAGCGGACTTTACGGCAGACTTTGCCGGGCGGATGGGATTTCGTCGGACAATTCGATCGTGTGTGGGCTCCAGCGGACTTTGTTTTCTCAAAAGTTGGACGGACTTAGATTTGAAACATGTTTTAAATCAATCCGTCGAAATCGAGTCCGGTCGAAAAGTCCGCTCGTCTGTATGCTAGTTCGACGGACAAAAAGCCACGCTAGGGCAGCTATTGGCTACTGGCTATGAACTTCCTTGTTTTAGTCCGGTCGTAAGTCATCACGTACGAATTCGACGGACTTTGGTGGATTGTGTGTAGGCAAGTCCGTTCATTCAGAAAGTCAGTCGAAAAGTCCGCCGGGCAAAGTCTGCCGTAAAGTCCGACCGTGTGTACGCGGCATTAGGGACTGTTGTGTCACTGCAGGAAACACTGATAAAATATTATAATGCCGACTGCAGTGCCTACAACCAACAGTTCTAAACCACCAAAGCCCTGAAGAAGGGAGCCCAATCCCCTGAAATGTTTTGGATATGTTTTATGTCATGCACTAATAAAGTGATCATTGTTTTCTTTTTACACTCTGAGATCCTCACCCACCTCCACACACTTTACATGAATGGTATCATGTAAGAAAAGCAGAGCCACCATTGTAAATCATGAGGCCCCGTACAGCCCAACTAACAGGCCCCTCCCATAGCTATGTGATCAAGAGAATCATAGAGAGTTGAAGTGCTGAGCTACTGACTGAACTCACCGTTCTGCATTGAACCCAGCAGGAAGACAGTTACCAGCAACATTCCATCCCAAGAGGGGATATGGGATGTGAACCCCTCATCTGATCCCGAGCTGTCTGTCCTCAGGCTGCTCTCAGTAGCCCTCAGTGCTCCTGATCCAGCTTGTTATGGAAACAACACTGCCTTGTTCCTCACCTACACTGGGACTCTGCTTCTGCTTCCAAGCCAAACCCAGACCCCCCATGACCTGACCCGATGGGGCCTTAGCGCATTCCAGCTCTCCCTCCTTATGTATCCCTCTAGGCTCCTGATCCAGCTCTTTTCCAGCTGTCATCAGTAGGGTGGGAAATGCACTACCACTCCCAGACCTCATATAAACTGGGACTTATCCTGCTTCTAAGCTATACCTGGGCCACTTGTTGACTGGATGAGGTTGGTCCCTTAATGGGAGTATTGCCTGTAACCCCAATTGGCAGCTCTGGAGAGAAGAGTCAAAGTATGCCCCAGAACCCCCTCACCTATTCCTCTGAGATGTGCTGGTAAGACTTGGAGAGAGCTTCATGGTGCCAGACACAGTGCCCTCTCCACCCTATGTTGGTGTTATTAATCAGGAGGGGCTCCAACAAGCACCTAAGACTTTACAACTACTAGTGTATGGAGATTAGACACAAATCTCAAAACTTGAGACCGACCAACACTGGAACGCTGACAGCCTTGGTCAACCCTTGTATAAATGAAAGGTTAACGTGGGTCACGTGACTAAAACTTTATGGGGAGATCCACCCAGAAATATATAATATAGCATAGCATACTAGCTCATTATGAATTACTTACCTGAGATCGAAGCCCCCGCAGCGGTCCTCGTTCACCGATCCGGCGGTCGACATCTCTCCCGGGGCTTACTTCCAGGTATCGCGGCTCCGGCACTGTGATTGGCCGGAGCCATGATGACGTTACACATGGGAGCCGCTGGTAACGGCACAGTCTAACTGAAGCAACGGCACGTATGTGCCGTTGCTTCAGTTTGCTTAACTGCGCATGTGCCGATGACGTCGGCACATGCAAATACAGGGATATCTCCTAAACTGTGCAGGTTTAGGGAGATATCCACTGTAGATACAGGTAAGCCTAATATAGGCTTGCCTGTAGTAAAAAGGGGTTGTAAAGGGTTTACAACCACTTTAACTCTTTCTAAGCCTTCAGTAATCAGGCTCCACCCTTTTCTGACTTTTCTATGACTTGTGGTAGTGACCACACAACAAAGGTTAGAATTTTACATTCAGCTCTCTGTAGATAAAAATGGAGAAGAGTTTCCAGCTTTTGAGCATTCCATTGCGTGGAATGGCTAGTTATTGAGCCTACAGAAACAGAACAATGCCTCCCTCGGGTCCAAATGTGTTTTTCACCTTAACAAAAGCAGAAACAAATGTAGTTCTCACTGTAAAGCTGAACTCAAGGCAAATATCTGACCTTTGTATCCATATCATCTGTACAGTGAACCTCAGACTGCTGCAGTGTTCATGTGCTGACAAAGAACATGCACAGAGGAGGAGAGAGCAGAGAGGTGAACTATCAGCCTGCTGCTTCTCCATTATTGTCCAATCACAGCCTGGAGGTGGGGAGGTGACCAAACTCTAGTTCCTAACCGCTGCATAGTAAAGTCAGGCCATCAGACTGGCTGTACTTAGCAGGCCTGTGCAAATCCCAGGACTAGACAGACAGCCTTGCAAATCCTTTGGCAGGTAAAACAGCTGCTTATATGATTGCCCAGATACTGGCTTTAAATATTTATAGTGGATGTCTGTGTTTTGTTTGCTGAATTGTGCTTTACTGCCGCTTACGCCCTAAGTATTTGGACGCGGCAGGCGTCAATCACGCCACGTTTCCATGCTCAGAGCTCAGCCCTGTTCTTTTACCGCCGCCAGAAAATGTTTTATAAATGAGCGGTTTGTTCATTAGAAATGTTTCAGTCCAGTAAATGGAGATGTCGGAGAGGCAGGCGATCCCCCTCATCACACGGATTGTGAAGTTTTGACGTGCCTCGCTTTGCCTGTGTCAGCAGTTTGGGGAGGGGTTACAGGGCGCCGGCGAATAAATTAGCGGGAAGTAATTTTCCGCACGTGCGAGGCGGGAATGCACTGTGTCAGCAGCACCGTCTCATCTGAACATCGATTGTCTGGTAGCTGTGAAGCTTCGACTGACAGAAGAAGTTTCTATATGACAATAAATTGCTGAGAGCACAGGTGACGAGCAGACAGTGAAATATGACATACCAACTGTCATCAGGACCGGGACTGAATAATGGGGATTTATGGGAACAGACGAGGAACATGGATATTTGACCTCTCACATTGCTGATTGGTGGCTGCTCTAATGTCTCTGTAACCCTGATTTATCACAAGGCAATGGCACTTAAGGCATGCTTAAATGACTCACAAATATTTGGACTGAAAGGCCACATCAGCATACATTAAGTACATGTTAGGGTTCCTAAAGTGCTCTTGTAGCTTGATAAATCAAGGCCATTGCATGCCAGCTTAAACAAGAGCTTTGACCTTATTAAAAAGCCATCTATTGGTTTAATGTGAGAAGCTAAAAAATCAGCAAACATACATTATGTGTGTCTGCTCACACTGGAATTTTCGGGGACAGGACCTCATTATAACAAGTTGCAGGTTTAGAGGAACTCCACCTAACTTCCCACCAAATTAACAGGGCTCCTTTACAATAAAATAATGGTTTCCTGCATGCCCCCGCACACCAACCCTTGGCAGATAGTTACATAGTAGGTAAAGTTGAATAAAGACATTAATTAATCCAGTTCAACCTGTGTAGGTGTACGTGTGTCAGTGTCGATAATTCTTTCCCAAATCCCTGTATGTTGTGTTCTTTAACCCCTTCCCGACCAGCCGCCGCAGTTGTACCTGCGGCAGGTTGGCTCCCCTGTAACTGTACATCGGTTCGCCTTTTGACCACTAGGGGGCGCACGCTCTGCGCGCGATGACCTGCCGGGCACCCGCGATCGCTCATGACAGAGCAAGAACCGGGACCTGAGTGCGTAAACACCCAGATCCTGGTTCTCTCAGGGGAGAGGAGACAGATCGTGTGTTCATACCAAGTATGAACACCGATCTCTCTCCTCCCCTAGTCAGTCCCACCCCCCTCACAGTTAGAAAACACACACATAGGGAACACAGTTAACCCCTTGATCGCCCCCTAGTGTTAACCCCTTCCCTGCCAGTGGCATTTATACAGTAATCAGTGCATTTTTATAGCACTGATCGCTGTATAATTGTCAATGGCCCCAAAAATGTGTCAAAAGTGTCCAATTTGTCCGCCACAATATCGCAGTCCCGATAAAAATCGCAGGTTACCGCCATTACTAGTAAAAAAAAATAATAATAAAAATGCCATAAATCTATTCCCTATTTTGTAGACGCTATAAGTTTTGCGCAAACCAATCAATATAAGCTTATTGCGATTTTTTTTTACCAAAAATATATAGAAGAAGAACACGTCGGCCTAAACTGAGGAAAAAACATTTTTTTGTTTTTAAATTGGGATATTTATTACAGCAAAAAGTAAAAGATATTGTGTTTTTTCAAAATTGTCGCTCTTCTTTTGTTTATAGCGCAAAAAATAAAAACCGCAGAGGTGATCAGATGCCAACAAAAGAAAGCTCTATTTGTGGGAAAAAAAGGATGCCAATTATGTTTGGGTGCAGCGTCGCACGACCGCGCAATTGTCAGTTACATCGATGCAGTGCCGTATCGCAAAAAACGGCCTGGTAATTGAGCAGCCAAATCTTCTGGGGCTGAAGTGGTTAACCACTTGCCCACTGGGTGCCTAAATCCCCTTCCTAACCAGACCAATTTTCAGCTTTCGGTGCTCTCACATTTTGAATGACAATTACTCAGTCATGCAACACTGTAGCCATACGAAATTTGTGTCATTTTTTTCACACAAATAGAGCTTTCTTTTGGTGGTATTTAATCACCACTGAGTTTTTATTTTTTGCACTATAAGGCTACTTTCACAATGAGGCATTGGGGGCGTCGGCGGTAAAGCGCCGCTATTTTTAGCAGCGCTTATTTGGGTATTATGGGTAAAGCTCTGCTTTAAGTACAGCTGTGGACCCTTCCATGAAATAAAGAGATCCTATGGTTTTCTCTGAAATGTCTTAAAACTCACAAAAAGTAATTGTCCCCTCTCATCCTGTTTAGGGAACACCTATCTGGTGGAGGACCAAATGGGGCCCATGTGAACATCTGATTTATTAGTATACATGAGTCGGTCACGTAGGTGGAAAAAATCCCTAGCTTCTCTGTTGGGTGTTCTATGAGGGTATGTGCTAGTTTGAGCACTCCACGAGGTGAGATCTTCCATGGAGCCTCAGCCGAGGAAGATTGACCGTTATTTTGTGTTTCTTCCATTTGCAAATATGCGCACCAACTGTTGTCACCCTCTCACCAAGCTGCTTGTCGATTGTCTTGTAGCCCATTCCAGCCTTGTGTACAGTATCTCACAAAAGTAAGTACACCCCTCACATTTCTGTAAATATTTTATTTTATCTTTTCATGTGACAACACTGAAGAAATGACACTTTGCTACAATATAAAGTAGTAAGTGTACAGCTTGTATTACAGTGTAAATTTGCTGTCCCCTCAAAATAACTCAACACACAATTATTCATGTCTAAACCGCTGGCAACAAAAGTCAGTACACCCCTAAATGAAAATGTCCAAATTAGGCCCAATTAGCTATTTTCCCTCCCCGGTGTCATGTGACTCATTAGTGTTACAAGGTCTCAGGTGTGAATGGGGAGCAGGTGTGTTAAATTTGGTGTTTTCGCTCTCATTCTCTTATACTGGTCACTGGAATTTCAACATGGCACCTCATGGCAAAGAACTCTCTGAGGATCTGAAAAAAAGAATTGTTGGTATACATAAAGATGACCTAGGCTATAAGAAGATTGCCAGACCCTGAAACTGATCTGCAGCACTGTGACCAAGACCATACAGCGGTTTAACAGGACAGGTTCCATTCAGAACAGGCCTCGTCATGGTCAACCAAAAAAGTTGAGTGCATGTGCTCAGTGTCATATCCAGAGGTTGTCTTTGGGAAATAGACGTATGAGTGCTGCCAGCATTGCTGCAGAGGTTGAATGGGTGGGGGGTCAGACTGTCAGTGCTCAGACCATACGCAGCACACTGCATTAAATTGGTCTGTATGGCTGTCTTCCCAGAAGGAAGCCTCTTCTAAAGATGATGCACAAGAAAGCCCGCAAACAGTTTGCTGAAGACAAGCAGACTAAGGACATGAATTACTGGAACCATGTCCTGTGGTCTGATGAGACCAAGATAAACTTATTTGGTTCAGATGGTGACAAGCGTGTGTGGCGGCAACCAGGTGAGGAGTACAAAGACAAGTGTGTCTTGCCTACAGTCAAGCATGGTGGTGGGAGTGTCATGGTCTGGGGCTGCATGAGTGCTGCCAGTACTGGGGCGCTGCATGATCCTAATCTCAGCTTGTTACCTGTATAGAAGACAAATAAGAGCCAGAAATCTTGCTGATTGATAGGGGATCAAATACTTATTTCACTCATTAAAATGCTAATCAATTGATAACTTTTTTGAAATGCCTTTTTCTGGATATTTTTGTTATTGTTCTGTCTCGACTCTCACTGTTAAAATAAATCTACCATTAAAATGATAGACTGATCATTTCTTTTTATCAATGGGCAAACATACAAAATCAGCAGGGGATCAAATACTTTTTTCCCTCACTATATATAGCCTATAGGTGCTAAAGGGGTGTGGCCACATATTAACATTCGAAATTCTGGATGAACCTTCTGCACACTGTTATATACCCTTTCTAGCAAACTTTGCAATAAAAACAGGGATTTTTAGTTCACACTTATTGCCATACATGTTTAATCTGGCCAACTGTGTCAAAGTTATCCTTCTGAACATAGTAGCTCTCCTGCATTTTTTGTCTATTTGCCCCATGTTGGCATTGTGTCCACAGCAGCATTTACAGAGCAGAGTAGGACTGGCCATTGAGGGATAACTTTGATGCAGTTGGCCAGCTTAAACATGTAGTGCAATAAGTGTGAGCTAAATATCCCTGTTTTTTTTTTAATTGCAAAGTTTGCTAGAAAGGGTATATAACGGTGTGCAGCGGGTTCATCCAGAATTTGGGATTTGGGTATAACAAAAGGACAGAGAGGGGATTAGGGTAACATAGAGGGCAAGAGGGAGAATTTCGGTGTACAAGAGAGGAACACAGGGTGCATTGGGGTAAAATAGAAAGACGGGGGGGGGGGGGGATTACTGGAATGCAATAGAGGGATAGAAGGAGATTATTGGGATACAATAGAGGGTTAGAAGGGGAATTATTGGGATACAATGAGGAATAGAGGGGGGATTATTGGGATACAATAGAGGGACTGAAGGGGAATTATTGGGATACAATAGAGGGACAGAAGGGGAATTATTGGGATACAATGAGGAATAGAGGGGGGATTATTGGGATACAATAGAGGGACAGAAAGGGAATTATTGGGATACAATAGAGAGATAGAAGGGACATTATTGGGATACAATAGAGGAATAGAGGGGGGATTATTGGGATACAATAGAGGGATAGAGGGGGGATTATTGGGATACAATAGAGGGACAGAAGGGGAATTATTGGGATACAATGTGCGATAAAGGGGGGATTATTGGGATACAATAGAGGGACTGAAGGGGAATTATTGGGATACAATAGAGGTACAGAAGGGGAATTATTGGGATACAGTAGAGGAATAGAGGGGGATTATTGGGATACAATAGAGGGACAGAAAGGGAATTATTGGGATACAATGAGTGATAGTGGGGGGATTATTGGGATACAATAGAGGGACTGAAGGGGAATTACTGGGATACAATAGAGGGACAGGAGGGGAATTATTGGGATACAGTAGAGGAATAGAGGGGGATTATTGGGATACAATAGAGGGACAGAAGGGGAATTATTGGGATACAGTAGAGAGACAGAGGGGGGGATTATTGGGGTAAAATAACAGGACAGATTAGTGTTATTGGGGTACAATAGAGGGACAGAAGGGGGATTATTGGGATACAATAGAGGGACAGAGGAGGAATTATTGGAATACAGTAGAGGGGCAGAGGGGGGGATTATTGGGGTACAATAAAGGGACAGAAGAGGAATTATTGGAATTCAGTAGGGGGACAGGGGGGATTATTGAGATACAGTAGAGGGACCAGGGGGGGGGGGGGATATTGGGATACAATAGAGGGACAGAAGAGGAATTATTGGGGTACAATAGAGGGACAAAAGAGGAATTATTGGAATTCAGTAGGGGGACAGGGGGGGGGGGGGGGATTATTGAGATACAGTAGAGGGACCAGGGGGGGGGGGATATTGGGATACAACAGAGGGACAGAGGGGGTATAATTGGGATACCGTAGACAGTAGAGGGACAGAGGGGGTATAATTGGGATACAGTAAAGGGACAGAGGGGGATTATTGGGGTACAATAGGCAGGGGGACAGTGTTGTGGATGGGGCCTTGTTTCTGTTTATGGGGTCATAGTGATCCTTGTTCTTTTTTTGTTTTTTTCTCTGTACCCCTTCCTCGCTCTCTTCTTACACAAATTTCTCTGTAAATGTTGTCTTTGGCTCTCACTGTCTGCTACATGCCAGGTAAACTAGGGATAAAGTGTATTAAAATCCCGTCCATCTCATTCATCCGGCGAGTGGAGAGTGCGGCCTGTACTTCAGTCTCTCGCAGAATCTGCCGCTTTAATCAGTCTCTCCCCCTCTATCAAGGGCCGTGTAATGTGTTCCTGTCATCTCATCTGCCGCCCGGAAAATATGGCTGTCAGAAAACTGTTATCCCGCCATCAATCTCGTCTCGGATGTAACTGTGCAGAAACTGTCCCATGTATTTCATCTTCAAAGTTCTGTCCTCGTCATAAAGATGCAGAATTCACTTTCCAGAGAGAGAACCATCCACCGATGACACCAAATACTGAACCTGCCTTGTACCAGGCCCCGAGATAGTGTACAATGGGGCCCTATCTTTAGGAGATTCAACAATCGTTTCTCTTCTCTATACACCTGCCTTGTCTTTTTCCAATCCTCTTATTTATTTATTTTAAAGCGGAACGTCACTTCTCAGCACTAAATATTTTTAACCCTTATGCTGCTGGCATTAGTAAATAAATAGTACAGTATATTACATTTACTTGTTTTAAACTTTTTTTTTTTTTACATTTCTTTAGTTACTTCTTGGTTTCTGGCCTAGGCGAATGATGTCATTCATCCCAGGAGTCTTCAGGAGGGGAGGAAGGTTTTTTCTTAGCCCAGCAAATCCTCCTGCCGGCATGTCTAAGCTAAGGGCAGATGGATTCCAGGAAGTAAATGCTACATGAACCATCTGCCCTTACTCAAAATGGACATGGCCAGAATTGCTAGTGGGGTGTTTTTCAAAATAATTTCTCAGGAAAATAAAGCATGGAGATGTGGATGGATGGGTGAGTTTGCTTTAAATAAATGAAAATGAATAAAATATCGTTTTTTTAGTTTGTGGTGCTCAGATGCAGCGTAGTTCCGTTTGAAATATTTTATTCAGAAATAAACTGATCGACCCATGCACAGTTAGCTAACAAATCAAAGCTAATCATACCGGGGCCTCTGCGCATTACAGCTTATTCAGAATAAATATTTCCTCCTTATATGATCAATACTCCATTTGACCCAACTGAAATCTAATTGAATACACTGATACATGCTTTACAATCATTGTACAACTTAAAGTAAACTCTCTCCGGATGACTTGTAATTTGCAAGGTGCGCTGTATATCATAGACAAGTGTCATTTTTTAAAATTCTTGCTTTCATCTTTTTTATCCATTATTCCCTGTCTGCGCTACTGATCTGCTGCAGCCACTTCCTGCCGACATGTTCTCAAGCAATAGCTGCAGGGCATCTCTGGGGGCGGCTTTCCTGATAATGGCATCAATAAATCATGCCTGTGTAATGGGTCTCTATTATGTGTGACAAGAAAAGCACAAAGACAGGAGCGTTGTCACTCTATAACAGGAAGTGACTGAACAAGGACCTTCATGGCAGGATCATTAGGATTCATTTTAACCACCTCCTGGCCGCCGTATAGTCAAATGATGGTTGGCGGGATCCCCTCTCGTTCTGGAATGACGTCATATGACGTCACCCCAATCTCCCCGCACCCGTGTGCCTGTGAGGGTGTGCAGTGTAGTGATTGCAGGCGTGCTGTGTCCCTCGTACATGGCGCGATCCCGATCTTGGTAAAGAGCCGATGATGCAGCTCTTTACCCATGTGATCAGCTTTGTACAATCACAGCCGATCACATGTAAACATGGAAGTGCCGGTAATCGGTGTGAGGAGAGGAGAGCAGATCAGCGGTATCTCCTTGCAGGGGAGACCTGTACAGGTAATCTGTGCCCCAATTATCAGTGCAGCCCCAACAGTGCCCAGCAGTGATGCCAGTCAGTGACCATCAGTGATGACAATTTGTGCCCATCAGAGATGCCAATCTGTACCTATCAGTGATGCCAGTCAGTGCTTCCTTTCAGTGCCCATCAGTGCCTGCTCATCAGTGTCGGCCATCAATGCCGCCTATCCGTGCCACCTATCATTGCCCATAAGCGCTGTCTATTGGTGCCCATCAATGCCGCATCTCAGTGCCACCTATTAGTGCCCGTCAGTGCAGCATATTAGTGCCTCCTCATCAGTGCCGTCTTATCAGTGAGTGTAACCATTGAAGTGTGTTTGAAGTGATTTTAATAAATCTGTCAAAATGGTATCACGCTATGTGGAGCACTTTATTCATTTTTTCACATATGGAGCTGGCTTGATTGGAGTCACGGTTCATCACATGCAACCCAGGTGTGGTTCAATTGCTGTTTTGCCAAACACGAGAGTGGGAGGCTATACAATCTGGTGAGTGCGCTCTTCAGAGGGAGTGGTGTCACTATCACGGTGGTGTGGTGGAAGAGTAGAAGAAGATTTTTCACAAGAAGATTGAAAAACAACTGTTGAACTTGATCATTCATTTCTTGTAATTTATTATTTATAGTGACACTTTTCACTGGGTGTTAAGGAAATTTCTTTTCATGATAAAATTAATATTTTTCATGACACTATTATTATTAATATTTTTATGCATAAGTAGAGGGTCGTAGGCATTATACTGCTCTGACCCATTATTTTACACAATTTATATTAGCGCCGCTATCTCTATCTGTACACGTGTGAGAGGTATAGTTTTGGGATTTTGATCAGTCTATGTATTTATTTAAGTGGCAGCTTTTTTTCACTGTACACTGTGGATGTACACATATTTTGTATTCATTTACACATCTTTTATGCAGCTTTGCACTTTTCTTTGGCGCAGTGGAGTAAGAGAGATTCAGGGGCGGTTTATTTGTATCTCTTGCTACAAACCATGACCTAATAGATACTCTATAGTCCGGCGCCCCGCCATACACACATATGAACCAATATGAACAATCTTTATTTTTATTTTTTATTAATGACAACATATATGATTGACCAACCGTTTTTTTAACATGTTACAACTTTGGGGGGGCCCCCAAAGTTGCCAATAAGTGCCCCTTATTGGCAGACCGCAGTAACTCAATAACGTGTATATTAGGGTGATCTGGGGGTACAAGCAGGTGGTTGTTGCATATTTAGAGGTGGGGTTTGGGTGGGCAAAGGATGGAGCCTGAGTGGGACTACCCAGTCAGTGGGTGGGCCTAAAAAAAAATTGCGGGCTGGGTTAACTGTAATCTGAAGACCAAGACTTAAAGCGGAACTACACTGCATCTGAGCACCACAAACCAAAAATGCTTTTTAATTCATTTTTAATCATCAAAGCGAACTCTCCCAGTCATCCATGTCTCCATGCTTTATTTCGCTAAGAAATCATTTTGAAAAACACCCCCCCTAGCATTTCTGGCTGTAGCCATCTGGGGTAAGGGCAGATGATTCATGTAGCATTTACTTCCTGGAATTCATCTGCCTTTAGCTCAGGCATGCAGGCAGGGTGGCGTGCATAGCTGAGAAAATCCCTCCTCCCCTTTGAAAGACTCCTGGGATGTATGAAGTTATTTGCCTAGGCACGGAAGCCAGGAGGTAACTGAAGAAATGTAAAAGAAAAATGTAAAACAAGTAAATATAATATACATTTCTATCCCTTTACTGATGCTAGGAGCATAAGGATTAAAAATAGTCAATGTTGACTGAAAGAATGAAGTTCTGCTTTAAATGTTGGCAAGCGTGTGACTTTTGAAATATATTCTGAGATGTATTCAGCAATATTTTAAAGCTCATATGAGATATCAGTGATTGAGTTTGCATCTACTTTAATAAAAAAAAAAAAAGTAAAAACAAACTCATATGACCTCATGTGCACAAATTAAAGGAAAACGCATCATCGTATGAGGGTTCATGATCTTCTGAAAATGACTGACTGCTGCTCTCATACTAGTCCCCTGGATTCAACATTTTTGGACCATGTAAAATCCCTGACCTGCATATTCGTTCCACATCAGTTCATGAGAGCATATTGAAGCCAGAGGAGCACGTTGATAGCCAGGAAACTAGCATTTTCAGAAAGAGGACCACACTCATGGTCCCCTGTTTTTTTGGAACTCCGCCCTCAATATCAAAAGTAGAAATTTTTATTTGTTCCTGTATAAAAGCAAAAAATAAAATACTAATAAATGGAATTTAGCATTGTCTTGCTCATGGTTAGAGCCCTTTCACACTGGGGCGGGGGGCGGCGTCGGCGGTAAAGCGCTGCTATTATTAGCGGCATTTTACCGTCGGTATGCGGCCGCTAGCGGGGGGGTTTTACCCCCCCGCTAGCGGCTGAGAAAGGGTTAAAACCACCGCAAAGCACCTCTGCAGAGGCGCTTTGCCGGCAGTATAGCTGCGCCGTCCCATTGATTTCAATGGGCAGGAGCGGTGAATGAGCGGTATACACTCCGCTCCTTCACCGCTCCGAAGATGCTGCTGGCAGGACTTTTTTTACCGTCCTGCCAGCGCATCGCTCCAGTGTGCAAGCCCTCGGGGCTTGCACACTGGAATGAAAGCAGCGGCACTTTTGGGTCGGTTTGCAGGCGCTATTATTAGCGCAATAGCGCCTGCAAACCGCCCCAGTGTGAAAGGATCCTTAAAGTTTTCTCTACACTGCTCCTCTCCAGCGCTGTGATTCTGAATTCTTGTCCAGCACATGCGCAGACACGCTGCAGGGACCCCATGTGCAGAAAGACCATGGCAATAAACTGGAAGACATCTGCGTCGTGCGATCATCTGGCCGTTAGCACACAGCTTTCGAGAGCTGATCATGATAGTTCATCCGAAATTATCTGAAGGGACAAACCCAAATTTTTTTCTCATATGATACCAGATGGTACGATTTTTCATTTAATCAGTATAGTTTTCATCCGAAATCGGAAGAGCAAGATCAGGCATGCTCAGAAACAAAAGAATTAGGGATGCACCTATACCATTTTTTTAATACCAAGTACGAGTACCGATAATTTTTCGCAAGTACTCGCCGATACCAATTACCGATGCCTATCGCCTAGGAAGAGGGGTGGTTTGGGAGGTGGCGGTGGGGGGGGGGGGGGGGGGGTTGTTGTTCGGGAGAAGGGAAGCACGGAAGTCAAGCACACCGGTGGATAAATCCAGGCACGAGTCACTTTGGACAAGCACAAGTCACTTTATAATTTGCGATTTTTTAGCACAATTTAGGATTGAACTTTATTGTTGATTTTTTACTCATTTTTCTTATCTCCTTTTTGACACTTTTTTCACTGGACTTTTATTTTATTCATTTTTATTCAAATCAAATCATACATTTCTCATCAATTTCTCATATATGAATTTGCACAAGTATTCTATAATGTTTGGGATGTATTATTAAGGATGAATTTTGTTTGTTCTAGATGAGATCACTATCACTCTTTGCACAATCATTTTAGGACTGGGTGTTGGATATGTTAGAAGGCTGGCCTGGATTTGTAGGAGGAGTCTCAGGGGGTATATATCCCTCCTCCTCTTGCAGGTCCCTCGTCGGCTTGTCTTTCTGGTTCCCACCCTCCCGTTCCCCAATTTCATTTCATTCACAGCACATATTTCTCATACTCCTATTCAGGGTATGCCCTCTTTTAGGCGTACCGACCAGCGAGACCAAGGCACACCGCAGGTCTTGGGAGTTAGGGTTACCGCGTGAAGACTCTGACTACAAATGGTTATAAACAGCACAATTAATAGCGCTACAATAGTACACCATTCAATATAGGTCACACGTTAAGCACATTTTTTTAAAAAGAGTGACCCATTGGGGAATTACCCTTCAGGTCACAGGAATAATTACCAGCCATCTATTGCATATTGACCTGGAAGGAGTGATTCACTGTAGGGAATCACTCTTCAGGTGATGGGAAACACCACCTATAGCAACTAATAGGCACCTATTGCATACTCACCTGGGAGGAGTGATTCACTGTAGAGGATCACTCTTCAGATGACAGGCAGCACCACCCACCCCTTCATACATACAACCATTTTTTAAACACAGAGTACGATACTTTTTTGCAGGTACTCACCAATACCAATACCTATCACCTAAGAAGAGTGGTGGTTTTGAAGGCGGGGGTAGGGAGGGGGGGGTTGTTGTTCGGGAGTTGGGTGACGACAGGGTGAGAGGAGAGGGTAAGTGAAGGCAAGGTAGTTGAGGGTGAGGTGAAATAGGGATTGTGGGATGGGAGAGTTGGGATGGAAAAGGCTGTGATAGCTGGGGGGAAGAGGATGGGGATAGAAGGGTTATTGGGAGACATGGGGGCAGAGGTGACAGCTGGTAGAGGGAAGGAGGAGGCAACAGGCAGAAGTGACAGCAGTGACTGCAGGCATGGTACAGGAGACCGTCAGAAACTGCAGGCATAGTACAGGAGACAGTCAGAGACTGCAGGCATGGTACAGGAGACATTTAGAGACTGCCGACATACTACAGGAGACGGTCAGAGACTGTACTACAGGAGATAGTCAGAGACTACACCATACTACAGGAGACGGTCAGAGACTGCAGGCATAGTACAGGAGACGGTCAGAGACTGCAGGCATAGTACAGGAGACAGTCAGAGACTGCAGACATACTACAGGAGATGGTCAGAGACTGCAGACATACTACAGGAGACAGTCAGAGACTGCAGACATACTACAGGAGACGGTCAGAGATTGCAGACATGGTACAGGAGATGATCAGAGACTGCAGACAGTACTGGAGACGGTCAGAGACTGCAGACATGGTACAGGAGATGATCAGAGACTGCAGACAGTACTGGAGACGCGAAAAAAGTACTCTTGCGCACTGGTGTGTTAGCTAAAGAAATTCAAGAGGGGCTATGGGCTTCGGCTTTGCTGCTCTCGAAGGATGGGATTATCCTAATAGTGAAAAACAAAGAAAGAAACAAGAGAGCGCACCAGCCTAGCGCATTATCCTTGGCAAATTTTAATAAATTAAAAACAAGGTAAAAAGCTACTCACAAAAGTCGCAGGTTAATTTTGCATATCAAACGCACAAAGGCAATAGATCCAGTGGTAGGCAGCTGTCCAGATCCCAGGAGGGAGGCACACGGACCGCCGCTGGCTTACGCGTTTCGAAGGTTTGACCTTCTTCCTCAGAGCCTTAGTGGTGGCAGTCTCCTGCCGACTTTCTATATACACATGTTAGGCTGAAACAGACTGATCTGATTGGTATCAGGACTCCTCCCTTAATTAGTGGGCGGCCCTCTGAGAAGAGGGGAAGGGGGAGGGGGGGGGGGAGGGGGGGGTTTGTTGTGTACCTTGACAAAATAAAGTGAACATTATTGAAGGGCCATACCATACTGATTTAATAATTTGATGATTAATTGGTGTGCTTTCATAACCATTATTGTTATCACTAGTAAAGTTGCAGTGTGAAAATGTAGTAAATACACACTCTACTGTTCTACCCTCACATTATTACATCTCATAAATACTTGCAGAGTAGTGTGAGTGATCAGAGGGTTATGAGTATGAGAAGGGGGGAGGGGGGGGGGGGGTTATTGTACCTTATCTACTGTTGATCTAATGCCATCTCCTCTGCTCAGATGCGTTTTTCTGCAGGGGCTGTGTCCGTAAGGGCTGCCTCTGCTGCCACGTTCGCTCCTGTGCCCCATGAAACTAGGTGGAACGCACGCCGCCGGTTTACTTCCGGGTTGCGGTCCACAGGGCGGAAGTGCGGTCGTGATGTCACATCCTGTGCGCCGTTCGGCGCCTGGGATGTGACTCAATATAGTAAACAGTGGCCTCCATCTTGCTGTAGACACAGATAGAGGTCAAAGTCAGACTGACTTCAGCCAAGAAGAGTAGAAATGTTAAAAATGTATAACTAGATGGATGACAACAATGAATGGTGACAATAAAGAGTGCTGAGCAATAGTATGCAATAAAACGGAGAAATATAAGGGGGACCGAGGGAGGGGAGTGGTGGAATCTGGTCTAAAACAAGAGTTGGAATTAGCAGTGCTCAAGACATGTGTATTAAGAAGCCAGCAGGAGACCCACTTACATAGTATTTAAAATACATGGTAATAAAAATACATACATATAATACACCTTCTATAAAACGTTATAAATATATGTATATAAATATAGAAAGTAAAAGCCTTATACACATCCATCGCATATCTATATATGTGCATACGGTGATTATTAAAAAAGGCAAATCTTTTTTATATATTTGTAGAAATTAGAATTAAAATCCGTGTATAAGTACAACGGACTGTGTACCTTGCCTATCTATTCTAAAAAGAGAGAGAGGAGGGGGGAGGGGGGAGGGGAGGGGGAGGGGAGATTTTGTTGCTATCACCACATATAGACATTCCTATAGTGGTTTGTATATTATAGCGAATAACTCAGAGGTTGTAAAAAATCGGTGAATGAGATATGATGTGGGAGGGGGGAGGGGGGGAGGGACAATCAACAACACTTAATACCAATATTATTAGACTATTTTATGTACTTCTGGATCCTCATTTAGGCCTCCTGGAGTGAGACTACCGAGGGTAAAGATCCAGAAGGCTTCTCTTTTGCAAAGCCTCTGGTACCTTCTTCCTGTATCCAGCTCCCTTCCAATCGATTCTATCCCAAAAACTTTCATGCCTGCAGGGTCCCCCTTATGGACTTCTACAAAATGTCTAGGGACTGGGTATTTGTCTCTTAGGTTTATTATGCCACATTTGTGTTCACCAATTCTCACTCGCATTGGGCGTTGTGTGCGGCCTACGTATAGTCGCCCACAGGGACATATTATACCGTATACCACATATTCTGTTCCGCAGTTGATAAATTGCTTAATTGGGTGGATTTTTCCGTCTCTCCCAACCACCGTTTTTTTCCTGTGCCACATGTACTTGCATGTGCCACAGTTCCTAACACCACATCTATAGCAACCTTTTTGATCGAAAATTGTTGCCCAGCTATTGGTTGGTTTGCTAGTACATGTTTTTACCCTACTTGGGGCTATCAGGCTCCTAAGATCTTGAGGTTTCCGAAAAACTATATTGGGGTGATCGGGAAGTGTCTTGCCCAAAACAGGGTCGTGCTTCAGAATATTCCAATTCTTTTTGATAATATTCTGAATTTCGAACGCTCTGCTTGTATATTGGGTAGAGAAGCAGGCCTGATGAATAGCTGGGGTGGTCTGGTGTCGGGGTTCTGTGTTGTTCAAATCTTTACTAGATTGTTCGTCATAGAGAGCCAGATATTTAGAAAAGGCTGATTTTATGTGATTGGCTTCATAGCCCTTCTCACTGAATTTCCGCATAAGAAGTTTGCTCTGTTCTAAATAATCCTCCTTCTTGGTACACGTTCTTCTAAGGCGGCAAAATTGGCCGAAGGGGACATTCTGTATCCACCTGGGGTGGTGGTTGCTTTTAGCATGTAAGTATGAATTGCCCCCACTGGGTTTGAAATGAGTTTTAGAAAAGATGTTACCATCTTGGTCACTCTGTAGTTCTAGATCCAAGAAGACTAGACATTTCTCATCTAGGACATGAGTGAATTCTATTCCAAATGGGTTATTTCTACAATGTTCCAGAAAGCTCTGGAGGCTTTGGTCCGACCCATCCCAGATGATCAAGATGTCATCAATATATCTTGCATAAAGAACCAGGTTTGCCCCAAAGGGATTGTTCTTCCATATGAATTGTTCTTCCCAAAATCCCATGAAAATATTTGCATAACTAGGGGCAAACCTGGCTCCCATAGCTGTACCTTTTATTTGCAAATAATGGTCGCCTAAGAAGGAAAAATAGTTGTGCGTGAGGGAGAATTCCACACAATCCAATAGGAACTTAGCCTGCCGAGGATTCATCCTGTCATCCTTTAGTAGGAAATGGTTAATGGCTCTTAGGCCAAATGTATGGTTTATTGATGTATATAATGAAGCCACATCCAAAGAGAGCCATCTGTAGCCAGGTAGCCATTTGTAGTTTGACAGTATCTCCAGCACGTGGCCAGAATCTTTAACAAAGGATGGCAACTCGAACACTATATCCTGCAGGAAGTGGTCAATATAGCACCCCAAGTTACTAGAGAGGCTGTCAATCCCAGATATTATAGGTCTACCGGGAGGATTAAGGAGGCTTTTGTGTACCTTCGGTATGTGATAGAAGTGCGGGGTGGCAGCGTGTCTATTATACAAAAACAGGTACTCATTTTTGGTAAGGACCTCTTTGGATAGAGCATCATCTAAAAGTATTTTAAGCTCCTTAGTGTACTCCAGAGTGGGATCTCTTTTTAATGCAGCATATGTTTGGGTGTCACCCAGGAGTCTTCTTGCCTCAGCTAGATATTCATCTCTATTTTGAATGACTAGACTCCCACCTTTATCAGCCTTTCGGATAATTATATCCTTGTTCTGTTTAAGGGCATCTATAGGTACAGCATTTTTGTCTATATTCATATTGGTCTTCATAGGTTTATCGAACTTTGTTTTAAACGTGTTAAAAACCGTATCATAAAAAGTGGAGATAAATCTCCCTTTGGCCCAATGGGGAAAGAAAGAGGATTTTGGTCTAAAAGAGGTATGGACCATAGCACTTTCACATGGGGGGGCAAATTTGGGTTCGGAAGTTGTTTGACCCTCGAAGTGTGCTTCTTGATAGAGCTCTTCGAGAATATTAAGTATGGAGTCATCTTCCATGCTAATATCAGATGGTAATGGCTCTTCCGACTCTACACTCACATAGTCTGTGCTATTCACATTCTTAGCTTCTTTTAATGTGTAGTATCTCTGTATAGTGAGCTTACGAATGTATTTATTTAGATCTATAAAAAGTTCAAACAAATTTGGTATACTAGGTGGGGCGAAGTTCAGGCCCTTCCTAAGGAGGTCTAGCTCGGTTTCGGAAAAGACGGAGCTAGAGAGATTATAGATCTTGATGGTAGAGTGAGCGGTATCTAAAGTCTGCCTCTTTTTGTATCTCTCTCCTCCCCTTTTTCCTCTTCGTGTTCTTCTTCTCTTTTCCTTATTTTTTTCCCCGTGGACAGTATATGTGATAGAGGATCCGATAAAAGGTTTGTTGCAGACCCCCCCAGGGTTGCAACTACTTGTTCTAAAAAAAACCAAAGGGGGTGTGATGTCTGAAATGCTTGTACTATTGGCTTCTAGATCGCCAAGAGTGGAAAAAGGATTATACGTGGGAATGCCATTCAACAATTGACTGTCGATGTCAGAGACAACATCAACATTCTCAGGTAAACCGCCTAGGGTACAGTTAGCGAGTAGAGGTACTATATCCCTCCCATTGGCTGATGGTATGATGGATGTTCCTCTTTCTAATTGTGAATTTTCACTAACATTAGTGATGGTTATATTTAAGGGGTCTCTTGTCATTGGAGGATTCACTATTGGTGATTCTTCTGGTGGATTAGCCTTAGTACCCATAGTATTAATCTTTGTATTATTGTTACGTACAAATGATCTATTCGTAGTAGTTGTAGCTACTCGATTAGGTGTAGTAAGGTTGGAGTTTTTAATAATCACCGTATGCACATATATAGATATGCGATGGATGTGTATAAGGCTTTTACTTTCTATATTTATATACATATATTTATAACGTTTTATAGAAGGTGTATTATATGTATGTATTTTTATTACCATGTATTTTAAATACTATGTAAGTGGGTCTCCTGCTGGCTTCTTAATACACATGTCTTGAGCACTGCTAATTCCAACTCTTGTTTTAGACCAGATTCCACCACTCCCCTCCCTCGGTCCCCCTTATATTTCTCCGTTTTATTGCATACTATTGCTCAGCACTCTTTATTGTCACCATTCATTGTTGTCATCCATCTAGTTATACATTTTTAACATTTCTACTCTTCTTGGCTGAAGTCAGTCTGACTTTGACCTCTATCTGTGTCTACAGCAAGATGGAGGCCACTGTTTACTATATTGAGTCACATCCCAGGCGCCGAACGGCGCACAGGATGTGACATCACGACCGCACTTCCGCCCTGTGGACCGCAACCCGGAAGTAAACCGGCGGCGTGCGTTCCACCTAGTTTCATGGGGCACAGGAGCGAACGTGGCAGCAGAGGCAGCCCTTACGGACACAGCCCCTGCAGAAAAACGCATCTGAGCAGAGGAGATGGCATTAGATCAACAGTAGATAAGGTACAATAACCCCCCCCCCCCTCCCCCCTTCTCATACTCATAACCCTCTGATCACTCACACTACTCTGCAAGTATTTATGAGATGTAATAATGTGAGGGTAGAACAGTAGAGTGTGTATTTACTACATTTTCACACTGCAACTTTACTAGTGATAACAATAATGGTTATGAAAGCACACCAATTAATCATCAAATTATTAAATCAGTATGGTATGGCCCTTCAATAATGTTCACTTTATTTTGTCAAGGTACACAACAAACCCCCCCCTCCCCCCCCCCCTCCCCCTTCCCCTCTTCTCAGAGGGCCGCCCACTAATTAAGGGAGGAGTCCTGATACCAATCAGATCAGTCTGTTTCAGCCTAACATGTGTATATAGAAAGTCGGCAGGAGACTGCCACCACTAAGGCTCTGAGGAAGAAGGTCAAACCTTCGAAACGCGTAAGCCAGCGGCGGTCCGTGTGCCTCCCTCCTGGGATCTGGACAGCTGCCTACCACTGGATCTATTGCCTTTGTGCGTTTGATATGCAAAATTAACCTGCGACTTTTGTGAGTAGCTTTTTACCTTGTTTTTAATTTATTAAAATTTGCCAAGGATAATGCGCTAGGCTGGTGCGCTCTCTTGTTTCTTTCTTTGTTTTTCAGTACTGGAGACGGTCAGAGACTGCAGGCATGGTACAGGAGTCTCACGCAGGTGAGGAGCCGGCCGGACAACACAAGGAGACGGGAGAGAGCCCTACTCAGTACAACAGGATACCGTCCGTACAGTGTCTTCATACAGAGCCCCTTGTGTTCTCTGCCTCAGCATCCCGCCAGGGAGAGCCCGGATCCAGTGCTCTGTGTGGCCGGGAGTCAGAGCTGGAGGAGGGAGGTGTGCAGCGAGGAGACAAGGCTTGTGGGCTGTTAGGACGGGCGGACCTGAACCTAGCAATGCCACTGGGAGGAGGAGGCGGAATGGCACTGTCCAGAGGGGAGGAAGAGGTGGTCCGCTCCCAAGCAACGTCACTTCCGGTATCAGAGTACCGATGCTCACGAAAATGGCTAGTATTGGCGCCAATACAGTATCGGTATCGTTGCAACCCTAAAAAGAATACATTACAATACAATACAACACATTGCATCACTTCAGAAGTTGTATTCTGTCGTATGAGAATTTTCTTAAGTTGAGTACCCTCTTCATTTACGATAAGAGACTAGCATGCAATCATTCGTATAATATTCTCATCGTGTGTACGAGGCTTTACTTTGAATTTTTTTTATTCTAAGGGGGAGATCAGCATCAAAAAATGGGGAAGTCATCTTTCGGGTGGTTTTCTAGCAGTGCTTCTCACAGTTGCTCTGTGTTCTTGACTGTGTAGAGGACATTTGGGGCCACTTCTAGAGAGAGCAGGTTTGGTGGATTCTGCGCTATTTATGATGAACATTTGAACACTTCTTAGGGCTTTGTCAGGTTAATGATCAGGAATTTGGAGGGCTGTTAAGTAAAACATGGAGATTTCCTGGCTCTCAGCCTGTGCTTGTTATATAAATGTCTCTCGGCGTATTTACTCATTTCTTTTACTGTCTTTTTGGACGTCTCGGATAAAGGAAGTCCATAAAAAAGACCCCAGAGTAGTACGGTGCGTGGAATTAATGACAAATCACTATTTACTAGTGGCTGGGGTGAGGCCGTACGCTGCTAATATAACCATCCAGACAATAAAGAGATTGCAAATAAAAACAACATATTCAATGTAGAGGTATAAACCAGCGATGTAACAATGGCCATAGCAGCCCATATGGCCGCTATTGGGCCTGAGGTTGGAAGGGGGCCCCATTAAGGGGGCTGTTGAGGCATTTTAGGCTTCATTCACACCATGGCGTTTCGGATTGTGGGCAGAATACGCGCATTTCTGCCCACAATCCCGCATTGCTGCAAAACGCAGGATGCATTTGCGATCCCCATTACAAATTTATTTTGGGCGACAGACGTCCTGCGATTCTGTTTGCGTGATTTTACCGCGATTGGTCAAGCAATTGTGGTACCTTTGAAAATAACAGTGATTGCAAGCGCATCCCGCGTTTTGTGGCGATTCAGGATCACAAACGGAAATGCTGCAATTCCGCCCCGCGAACAGGATAGCAAACGCCCTTTACAAGCAGGGACTGCGGGCCTCTTGTTTGTGCAGCAAAGTCCCATTGCCCAGCTGTCCTCCTCCTGTGGCTACTGATCCCAGCACCACCTTTTCAGGCACTGCCAGCTCACCTGGCTGCAGCTGCCCCTTTCTCCAGTCCTCCTGGCTAAGACTCCACAGTCCTCCCAAACTGACCATGCATCCATCCCAGACTGCTTCCACCCAGTCCTCTCAGGCATGCCTTTCAGTCCTCTCTGACTGTAATGCCCTGTACACACGACCGGTTTTGCCATCGGAATAAACTCTGAAGGTTTTTCCGACGGAATTCCACTCAAGCTGTCTTGCATACACACGGTCACACCAAATTCCGACCGTCAAGAACATGGTGACGTACAACACGTACGATGGGACAACACGTACGACGTCTCGTACTTGCTTCAGAGCAGGCGTAATTTTTGGTACATCGGAACAGCATGCAGACTAGCGGTTTTCCTGATAGGAATTTGTCCTGTCGGAAAAACATAGAACATGTTCTCTATCTAAGTCCGTCTGAATTTTCGACGTAAAAAGTCCGATGGGGCATACAGATGGTCGGAATATACGATGAGAATCTCCCATCGGACTTTTTCTGTCGGAAATTCCGACCGTGTGTACGGGGCGTTAGCACTCACCAGCCCACCTGGCTGTCTTCCTCCCTGGAGATTTGCAGTGTTCTCCTGCTGCTCTCCACCTGCTCCCATGACTCTGGTCAGGACACCTCTGTGTGTGAAGAAGGTCCCTTCTGCACCCAAGCCCAGGCCGAGGTCACCTCCTCCCCCCAGACTAGGGGGAACCCTCAAGGGCCACCAACAGCCTAACACTAAATCTCCATCTTCCATCCGAACTCCACTGCCACAGCTGGGCCGACCCAGAGTATTTGAGGGGGCCTGCCCCCTACCAACCCATCTGTTGGGGAATGGTCAGAACCCTCATGAAGCCTGACCCAGACATCACAGAGCTGCTTCAGGCTTCTAGAAGGATCCAGACTGGTGCATGCTATTTAAGAACTGTCAAACGGCATGCAGACTGAATGAGCGTTCGTGGCAAGCGGTGGTTTTTGTTTTTTCTTTTTGTTGGGTCTGGCGGGGCAGCAAGCGGTGTGATTGACAATGGATCTACATAGGGGGATAGTTTTTTTTACATTTTTTAACCACTTTAGCCCCGGAAGATTTTACCCCCTTCCTGACCAGAGCACTTTTTGCGATTCGGCACTGCATCGCTTTAACTGACAATTGCACGGTCGTGCAACATTGTACCCAAACAAAATTTTCGTCCTTTTTTTCCCACAAATAGAGCTTTCTTTTGATGGTATTAGATCACCTCTGCGGTTTTTATTGTTTGTGCTATAAACAAAAAAGAGCAACAATTTTGAAAAAAGCACAATATCTTTTACTTTTTGCTATAATAAATATCACCCAAAAATATATAAAAAAAAACAATTTTTTTTTTCAGTTTAGGCCGATATGTATTCTTCTACATATATTTGTTAAAAAAAAAACCGCAATAAGCGTATATTGGTTTGCGCAAAAGTTATAGCGTCTACAAAATAAAATGGCATTTTTATTATCATTTTTTTTTATTAGTAATGGCGGCGATCTGCGATTTTTATCGGGACTGCGACATTATGGCGGACACATCGGACATTTTTGGGTCCATTGTCATTTATACAGCGATCAGTGCTATAAAAATGCATTGATTACTGTGTAAATTACACTGGCAGTGAACGGGTTAACCACTAGGGGGCGATGAAGGGGTTAAGTGTGTCCTAGGGAGTGATTCTAACTGTGGAGGGGAGGGGCTTCAACACACACGACAGTGATCACTGCTCTCGATGACAGAGAGCAGTGATCTCTGTCCTGTCACTAGGCAGAACAGGAAAATGCTTTGCTTACAAAAGCATCTCCCAGTTCTACCTCTCCTTGACATGATCGCGGGCACCCAGCGGGCATTGAGTCGACGGGAACCGCGGTCACGGAGAACGCGGCGGGCGTGCACCCGCAGCACCGCTTCTTAAAGGGGACGTACCTGTAAGACCTTTTGCTCACCAGTGCCATTCTGCCGTAAATCGGCGCGCGCTGGTCGGCAAGCGGTTAATTAAGAAATTGTCAAAAAATTTTGTACTGTCTTTATTCACTTTAACACTTTTTTAGTGAACGGGTAGGGGTACTCATTCACGGGGGGGGGGGGATATGGGGGAACTTTGTTAAAGGGGGCTTCCAGATTCCGATAAGCCCCCCACCCACAGACCCCTACAACAAAAACCCAAGGTTGTGGAGAAGACGCAGAACCCCCCCCCAAGCACCCCTCAATGTTGATAGCATGTGGCCTGGTATGCTTCAGGAGGGGGGCACCCGCTCGTCCCCCCCCTTTCCTGACCTGCCGGGCTGCATTCTCGGATAAGGGTCTGGTATGGATTTTGGGGGGGGGACTCCGCACCATTTTTTTAAAAAAAATCTTGCCGTGGGGTTCTCCTTAAAATCCATACCAGACCCGAAAGACATGGTATGCATTGGGGGGGCAAGCCTACGGGTTATTTTTTTTCATTATTTTTAATTGCCGGCATGTTTTTTTTGCATTCAGCTGTCAGCAGGCAACTGACAGCTAATGAGTCATCCGTTGTTAAGGACACGGCAGACGCTCCTTATCAACCAGCTTAATGCGATAAATTACCGCATGAAAAAATGTGGTAATTACCGCTTAATCGAACAAACACCGCAATTGTTATTTATTATTATACAGTATTTATTATACAGTATTTATATAGCGCCAACAGTTTACGTAGCGCTTTACAACTTGAGGGTAGACAGTACAAATACAATACAATTTGATACAGTAGGAATCAGAGGGCCCTGCTCCTTAGAGCTTACAATCTAAGAGATTTATAAATTCTTAGTGAATTGCACTTTCAAAACTGATATACTGCAAGTGTTATTTTACATTTTATTGGCCGTTATTTAACTGTTAGTAAGTAGACCCCTATGACTATGAGTTAGTGGTAAGGTCATCGGTTAGGCCCCATTCACACTGGGGCGGTAGGGGGCGTCGGCGGCAAAACAGCGCTATTTTTAGCGCTGTTTTACCGCGGTATTCGGCCGCTAGCGGTGAATTAAGTAAGGATCAGTTCAAGTCTCTCATCTTTTAATTTCCGTTTGGTCCTATGCCCCTACATGTTGTGATTTTTGTGTCTAATTGTTGATTGGAAATGCCTTAAATACCCTTTTGTAACACTTATATTAATTATTATCATTATTATCGTAAAATGTTGCCTCCAGAACTCACACTGCCGCCACGCGCCTCGGCACAAGTATCCTCACACAGAATTTTATATTGCAGAAGAAGAGAGGAGGTGTGTCAGGCCAGAGAGGGGGTGTGTCAGGCCAGAGAGGAGGTGTGTCAGGCCAGAGAGGGGGTGTGTCAGGCCAGAGAGGAGGTGTGTCAGGCCAGAGAGGGGGTGTGTTAGACTGAGCCTGTTACTGAGTGCTGATTACGAAGTGCACTGAGTCTAACTCTGGTGCCTATTTGACTGCATATTAAGACTCCATGCTGTAACAGGGAAAAAAGACATTTACTAGAATATCTGGCTCCATATCTGTTTCTGTGGCTTCAACATGGTATTTAAGTAAATCCAAAACCTTTTTCTTGGTTTTGGATAGAATTGTAAGGGGTTAGAGCTTCTGTCAGGTATTTATTGTTGTCTTTGTCCCCCCGTTGCAGAGATTCACCCTCTCCGTTGGTCTTAGTGACCAATAGGGTAGAAAATACCAGGAAATACAAAATGCCGACTCTTCTGAGCAAAAGTCATCTATGCGCACTTTCAAAGGTGGAAAGACTCTGCGCGGAACTCCTTAGTGTCCAAAGCCGCCCGTGTCATGGTGATGGATTCACTCTCTGCTCTGTTACTTATCTATTCTTTACAATACAAAGCCAGTCTGAGCACTGCCTGCATTAGATTCCTCATGTACTGTTTGCAGACTATGATAACTGTCCTGATTTGCATCACAGCAGCATGTTATGGATCATGGTGCTGTCTACAGCTAGACAAGTGCAGAAGATGGATGATTTGTGATAATGATGTATGGGAGACATATGGAATAATGCACAAACCCTGCTTCATCAAACATAAAGAAAAATCTATCTGGGGAAAGGAAACATACATATCTATCATCAAATATACTCAGATTGGGTGTTAGTTAGCACAGCCGCTTATAGATGCACCAAGGTCTTCAATTCAGGTCTCCTCAGTGCTCAATGTGTTTGGCGTTTGTATGTTTTCTTTGTACTGGTATAGTACTCCTCTGAATGCTCCAGTTCCTTCAACAATCCAAAAATATACCAACAGGCTTGCTCTGTGTGTGATTGTATGAGTATGAAGTAGGTATTAAGGTGTAAGCTTCTCTGGTGCCGATTTCATTGTATATGGTACATTATTCTTCCAGGAAAGGTATTTGGTACAGATCTTCTCCCAGGTAAGGCGTATACCTCAATCCTTCTCCCAGGTAAAGTACATGGTCTAGACCATCCCCCAGGTAAATTACATGGCCCAGACGCTTCCCAGGTAAGGTATATGGCCCAGACCTTCTCCCAGGTAAAGTATATGGCGCAGACCTTCTCCCAGGTAAAGTATATGGCCCAGACACTCTCCCGGGTAAGGTATATAGCCTAGACCTTCTCCCAGATAAAGTATATGGCCCAGACCTTCTCCCAGGTAAAGTATATGGCCCAGACCTTCTCCCAGGTAAAGTATATGGTGCAGACCTTCTCCCCGGTAAAGTATATGGCCCAGACACTATCCCGGGTAAGGTATATAGCCTAGACCTTCTCCCAGATAAAGTATATGGCCCAGACCTTCTCCCAGGTAAATTATATGGCCCAGACCTTCTCCAAGGTAAAGTATTTGGCACAGACCTTTGTAAGGTTTATGGGCCAGACATTCTCCCAGGTAAGGTATACAGCCCAGACCTTCTCCAAGGTAAATTATTTGGCCTAGCCCTTATCCCAGGTGAGGTTTATGGCACAAACCTTCTCCCAGGTAAGGTTTATGGCCCAGACATTCTCCCAGGTAAGGTTTAAGGCCCAGACCTTCTCCCAGGTAGTGTATATTGCCCAGGGCTTCTTCCGGGTAATGTACTGTACATATAATGTATTATCAAGGTGACCCCCGCGCCTATGTGAATACAATGTGATTAAAAAATGATTACAATATGCAGCTGCTGTCCAATATTCCCAATATGGACTGTTTGCCAATACAGTGTTAGGCAGCGCTTGCTTTTTCAACTCTGTGCTGTAAGTGGTCACAATATTATTAAACTGTATATACTAATATCAACTTACATACACTTATAGTGCTGGAAATTATCAAAAATAAATACACTTTCATACAAAATTAAATAAAAATTGTGCAAAAACAAAGTCCATATACGTAGTGCAGTCCTAAGTTTTGGGGTGCTTGTTTCCCAGGGAACCCCTTGTAGTGACTATTCCACCTCGTGCATTCAACAGTATCACCACACACTCACCAGATGGCCATGACTCTCTTGCTGTACAGCAAGGGAAATCTAAAAGGCTTGTGGGTCCTTAGGGAGACCTATTTGGATGGTCCTGGTGGTTTCCTGATGTCAATTCTTACTCCTGATATCTCTCCAGTGGGTTTAAAAAGCAGGCGGTGTGATGGATGGGAAAACAGAAGAAATGAAGAGGGAGATAGGAAAACAGAGACACCTTTTTTATTTCAGCACAACCTTAATTCCACAGATCGTAAAGAATGAACACTCAGAAAATAACTGGGTAAACTCACAAGCCTTTTTACCACCGATTCTCCTTCATCCTGGCTGTTCAAAACATCAAATGCAGGAATTTAGACGATGGATGGAAGGTAGCATTGTAGTTTTTTGGTAGTTAAATAATACATTGTTTAACTAGGTCTATACCTCTAGACCAGGGGTCTCCAAACTTTCTAAACAAAGGGCCAGTTTATTGTTCTTCAGACTTTAGAGGGGGTGGACTGTGGCCATTGGGAGTGGAAATTTTCCTGGCACCAGTGTAAGTAAACATCACCATAATTGGTATTGGGGGAGGAATAGTGCCCCATCAATGCTATCATTAGGAGGAATAGTGCTCCACTGTTGGTGTCATTCTGAGGAATAGTGCTCCATTCAGGGGCGGACTGACCAGTCGGTCCATTCGGACATGGACCGAGGGCCCGGCCGCTAAAGGGGGCCCGCCAGTGCCACCTGCTGGACCCTTTAGGGCTGGTGATTTCCAGTTAATTTATGCATATTAAGATCGAGAGATTTCAAAACCATACCCGCTACTACTAAGAGGGGTTATAATGACATTTTCCTGGGCCCCATCATGTCTACAGAGGGGCCCAGGAGGTGAGCGCAGCAGCCGGACTATTTCTCCTTTTTCGGGCGCACGTAGAAAAAGCCGCACCGCACATTGCTCTGCTAGTTAATTAGTTCCGGCTGCCGCTGCCCACTACCTTCAATGGCGGAGTGATACGACGAGGCTCCGCCTCCCGTTTTCAGGTGCCGACTGCCAAGACTGGGGTGAGGCGACAGGCGGCTCAGTGGATGAGAGAGAGCAAGAACCTGGGGGACAGCGTGGTTGCACCTGCACTGCAGAGTAAGTGGAGAACAGAGGATAGAATCCTCACTGTCTCACTTGGGCTTACACACAGCATAGCAGCAGGTCATGATTATCAGCATTATGATACTCAGGCAGGCAGCACAGTCAGCATATGTTCTGTCACGGATCTGTCACAGTGTGTCATATTGTTGTTTGGTGCTGACTTTGTTATGCCTGTACTGGGTTAAAGTTTGTAATATATAGTACAGGCATAAATTAACAAAGTCAGCACCCAAAAGCCATGTGACACTGTGACAGATCCATGACAGAGCACATGCTGACTGTGCTGCCTGCGCAATTTTCATAATGCTGATAATCATAAGCAGTGTGATGTTACTTTACACTTGCGTTTGGGGGGGTAGTAAACATGTGTCCCCGAACCACCCCCCTTAACCACTTCCTGTCCAGCAACATACTGGTACATTGCTTGATTGGAAGGGTGATATCTTGATCATTGCTGCAGCAATGATCAAGATATAATTTTTTAGCCCCAACAAGTCTGCACAAAGTAAAAGTAATCCTAGTTGCTAAGAAACCCCTGGATTACTTTTACAGGCAGTGGAAGGGGGTTCCACCACCGTCCCGCCATCACCTTTTTACTGGGCTCTCCCGTGCCATCAGTGGTCCCATTAAGGATTTGAGCAGCAACATCCAGTTCCTGGGACACAGTATGCGTGCATATGTAAACATGGACAAATCTAAAGGGGTTGGATCAGGGGAGGAGCCTAGGATGGGGTCAAGGGCGAGGTTAAAAGGGGCCCTGTCAGATAAGCTGTATGGGACACCATGATTTCTAACAGTGGCCCTGTGCTTACCGCTGTCACCCGATGTCCCGCCTCTTTTGATAGATGTCTCACTGGTCCAATGCCAGGACATGTGATGTCTAACAAAGGAGGCGGGACATCCGATGACAGCGGTCACCAGGTTTCACAGCGGGAGTTACCCACTCTGTGTGATCCGGCGGCTATCCCCCATGCACTGATCAGGCTGCATGGAGAGGGCACTCTAGGTGAGGCTGCATGGAGGGGGCACTCTAGGTGAGGCTGCATGGAGGGGGCACTCTGTTATGACTGCATGGAGGGGGCACTCTGGTGAGGCTGCATGGAGGGGGCACTCTGGTGAGGCTGCAAGGAGGGGGCACTCTGGTGAGGCTGCAAGGAGGGGGCACTCTGGTGTGACTGCATGGAGGGGGCACTCTGGTGAGGCTGCAAGGAGGGGGCACTCTGGTGAGGCTGCAAGGAGGGGGCACTCTGGTGAGGCTGCAAGGAGGGGGCACTCTGGTGAGGCTGCAAGGAGGGGGCACTCTGGTGAGGCTGCAAGGAGGGGGCACTCTGGTGAGGCTGCAAGGAGGGGGCATCTGGTGAGGCTGCAAGGGGGGGCACTCTGGTGAGGCTGCATGGAGGGGGCACTCTGGTGAGGCTGCATGGAGGGGGCACTCTGGTGAGGCTGCATGGAGGGGGCACTCTGGTGAGGCTGCATGGAGGGGGCACTCTGGTGAGGCTGCATTGAGGGGCACACTGGTAGAGCTGTATTGAGGGGCACTGGTGAGACTGCATTGAGGGGCACTGTTGAGGCTGCATTGAGGGGCACTGGTGAGGCTGCATTAAGGGGCACTGGTGAGGCTGCATTGATGGGCACTGATCAGGCTCCATTCATGGGCACTGATGAAGCTGCATTCATGGGCACTGGTGAGGCTGCACTGATTGGAATTGGTGAGGCTGCATTGAGAGGCACTGGAGAGGCTGCATTGATGGGTACTGATGAGGGCTTTTTCTAACATAGACTCTCAAAATGGGCACAGAGAGGACCCGCACACGCAGGCAACGTCATTATGTGTTGCCCCACATGTCTCCGTGCACAGGGCCTGCTGCAAACCTTCTAGATTTACCGTCCCAGATAGGGAAAAGATCACTACTTCCCTCCAAGCACCTCCCTCACCTCAGCAAACAGTGCCCAAAATGGTGGAAGAGGAGAGGACACACCAGCTAGGGTGCCAGCCAGCCACCCACTCACAGCAGCACCAGGGTGCGTGCCACCCAACCACCCACGGTGACCCACCCACAGCAAGGCCAGGGTGCCAGTCACCCACTCACGGTGACCCACCCACAGCAGGGCCAAGGTGCCAGCTAGCCACCCACGGTGACCCACCCAAACTAGGGAGCCAGCCAACCACAGAGGATGCGGGAACCAGCCACAGCTACAGTACCCATAGTTAAGGTAAGAGGAGCTCTACACAGTTCCAATTTTATTTCTACTTTGTGAGGGGTTGGGGCAGGGGTGAGAGTCATGGCAAAAGGAGGGGGTCCTGTGAGGACTAGAGTGAATGAAGGTGTTCACTGTACACTCTGGTAGAAAGAGGCCCCCCTCCAGGTCCCATTATACTCCTTTGTAGTCTCTAATAGGTCCTGGAGGGGGGTTTCTCTCTCTAACAGAGACTCTATAATGGACACTGTTAGCGAGAGACCCCCCTCCAGGTCTCATTAAAAAAAATGGCAGAAGTTGTACTTTGTGCAAAATGTAGGGGCGGGGTCAGGGGTGGGCCATGGGAGGGGTTAGGGGGGCTCATGGGCGGGGCCTGACAGGGGGCCCTTGCTTTATTTGGTCCGGGGGCCCTGAGTGTTGTCAGTCCGCCCCTGGCTCCATTGTTGGTGTCAGCTGACAGAACAGTGTCTTGTATTAGTGGGAGGAATAGTGTGCCAAGGGTAAGATAACGGCAAGTAAAGGGCCGCAGTTTGGAGACTACCGCTCTAGACCAAAAAGAGTGACAAGTGAGGAGGAAAGAGGGACAGTTGGGAGCTATGGTAATGTATAGTAGACCAGACATTCTCCCAGGTTAGGTATGTGCCAAAACCTTTTTCCAGGTAAGATATATGATCCAGACCTTCTCCCAGGTAAGGTATATGGCACAGATTGTCTCCCAGATAAGGTAAATAGCCAAGAACTTCTCCCAGTTAAGGTAAATGACCCAGACCTTATCCCGGGTAAGGAATATGGCCCAGACCTTATCCCAGGTAAGGAATATGGCCCAGACCTTATCCCAGGTAAGGAATATGTCCCAGACCTTATCCCAGGTAAGGAATATGGCCCAGACCTTATTACAGGTAAGGTATCCGACCCAGACCTTCTTCCAGGTAAGTGATATGGCCCAAACCTCTCCAGTAAGGTATATGGCCCAGACCTTCTTCCAGGTAAGGTAATTGGCCAAGACGTTCTCCCAGGTAATGTATATGGCATAGACCTTCTCGCAGGCACTCACTGCCGGTGTCCTGTTGAGAAAGGTACCCCATCGGATAGTGTCCGCCCTGTGCTGTTCAGACGCAGCACTTGCGCAGTGCGGAGGACAAAGGAGATGCTGAAAGTCTCCGGAAATGAACAGCTGTTCATCAGCTGTACACGGCGCATGCGCAATTAACACTACATCGTGCCATCGTCCCGCATGCTCCCGATGCTCGTGCATCTCTGCAAGGGGCGGGTGTAGGGGCGGATGCATACAGAAGAGGCCGCATGATGGCCAGAGCTGGATTTCTCCAAAGGGCGGATGCATCATGCGGCCTCTTCTGTATACATTCGCCCCTACACCCGCCCCTTGCAGTATTGGGAGTGTGTGGCACGATGTAGTGTTAATTGCGCAGGCGCCGTGTACAGCTGATGAACAGCTGTTCATGTTCGGAGACTTTCGGCGTCTCCTTTGTCCTCCGTACTGCATAAGCGCTGCGCCTGCGCAGTACAGGGCGGACACTATCCGATGGGGTACCTTTCCTCGGCAGAACACCGGGTCTCTGACTTCTCATCCTTCTGATTTTATTGGTATTTTCTAGAGATCTCTGTGAGCACAGAATTTCTGCAGTTTTGTGTGTGAGCCATGAGCCTCATCTGCTGAGAAATGTCCTTCCAATTTAATGCCTCTGCATTGTCTGCAGCTATTTGCGGTCCCAGACTCCATGCTTCTCGTTTCAGACGTGCTGCGACATGACTGATTTTTGGCTATTTCCATTAGACGTTGTGCAACTAAAGCACTTTATCTTTAATTCCAGCCTGCTGTCAATTCATATGGTATAATGGAAGCCGTGAACCCTTCATGAAAGGAGTGCGGGTGCAGCGCATGGCTGGGGACACAATGTGCAATGTGTATTTATACACACAGGACTTTCCATATAATTATGAAGTCATGAGATGATAACTGCTGGGAAGACTGTAATTATCGTATTCACAATGTGACATGGAACGTTACACTTTGTTTCATGATTATAGGAAAGGTTTTGTATTGAAGAAAGCAGCAGAGAAGATTCGGAACCTTTCTGTGTAATGTGCTGGGAGGAAAGCCGGTTACAGTGAATGAATAATCGCGGACTTTGTGCCGCAACGTTGAAAGGAAAACAAAAGACGCGGCTGAAGGCAAAGAGGATGATGGGAAATTCTAGACCACCAAAATTCGTTGTCAACCTGCTGTATGCACTTGTATACTCTCTATCTACATTGTTATATTTGTTTCCTAACAGTTTTTTATATGTCTATTTGTATGCTATAAGTTAATTGATATTACTTAATCAATACCTATTGCCATTTTTCTTTCTTTTCATTTTAGAACCTCTGTCAGATTTTTGTCTGCCTCGAGGCTGTATTTACACCTGAGCGTAGCATCTTTGAGTGATTTTCCGGCTTTTTTTGTGCATTTTTGTTCACAATTTTGGCACTTTTTTATGTGCAGCTTTTGCACATTTTTATACAGTGTTTTTAAGCTTTGCCGGTTTTTTCAGTTGCATCATTTATTGCTACGTTTTCAGCTTTTCCATCAGCTTTTATTTATTTTTTTTAATTATAATTAATTTATTTATTATTATTTTTTTGTTAGGGTAAGGGGTTAGAGTTAAGGTTGGGATTAGGGGTTAGGGTTATTTATTATATATTTATTTTTGTTAGGGTTAGGGTGTTAATACTACTACTACTACTACTACTAATATTGATAATAAATTAATAACTAAATATAAAATAAATACACAAATAAAAAAAATAACCATAAATAAATAAATGAATACTATGTAATAATAAAGAAATAATTAACCCCTAATCCTTAAAAAATAAAAATAAAATAATAATAAATAACTAAACATCCTAACCCTAACACAAAATAAACAAATTATTATTATTAATATTATATATCTTTTTTGTTTTGGGTGTTTATTATTATTATATTATTAATAATAATGATTTAGTTAATATATTTTTTAAGATTAGGGGTTAATTATTACTTATGTATTATTACATATTATTAATTTAATTTATTTTATTTATTATTTATTTATGATGATTTTTAGTTATTTGTGGGATTGTTTTATATTTATTTATTCACATATATCTATCTATATATATATATATATATATATATATATATATATATATATATATATATATATATATATTTAAATATATATTTAAATTTTTTTCATTTGAGCAGAAAATCTGGCAAAAACACGCTAATTCGCACAAAAACGTGCCAATAGCGCTTTTCCATTCATTTCTATGGGAATGAAAACACACCAAAAACGCACCAATCTGCCCAATTTGAGCTTCTGAGTTTCAGGCATTTGGCTTCAGGTGACTTGTAATGGAGATATGAACCATCTCCATAAAAATAATTGATTTTCCTGACAGACTCCATGACAGTCTATGTGTGGGTTAACCCCGCCTCCTCTCCAATGCTATAGGACCCCACTCCCATAAATTTGAGCTCACCGCTAGAGACTGCGTTCCTTTTTTGTCCTCTTCATTGGACCTACAAGCACTGCACTTACGTTTACGGACGTCCAATCAATCGAGGTTGATGCCGGGCATACGTTCTAGAGGTGTCAGGATAGCTCAGGACCCAGCCATGGGTGGGTGCGTGGCTCCAGGCCCCCGTGTCCGGTGGTGGGGACGGCCTTTGTATGCCCAGGCGCGGTGGATCGACTGGCAGGTCTGAAGATCCCTCCACGGCAGAAGTTTTTGTATATATGCCCCCTTTTCTGTCTCCCCTCATGTGCCCTTTTCTTTTTCCCCTTCTCTCTGCTTTTTTTTTTTTCTCTATGGCGCCTGACACGGCTTCCTCTTCCGGATCTCAGCTCCAGCTCGCTTCTGCGCTTGAGCGATCCTCAGACGAAACCGAGGCTTGGTTTCACGCATGCGCGGTACGGCCGAGGAGCCGGCGGCCGCGCAGCTGCAGTCTGGATGCTGCAGTGACGTCATTACGACGGGGATATTTAAATTCCTGTGAGCCCCTGTCATATTGAGGTTTACTGTGGGCAGTTTGCGACAGCTCCTCCAGGCAGCAGGCTCTCAGGTCAAGGTAAGCTCCAGCCTGCGGCTATGGTGCAGAGGGATGGGTGGCTGTGATGGCTCTTAAAGGGGAAGCTGCACTGCTATTTGTACTCCTTTCTCCTAGGTCGTGTGAGTGTTCCTAAAAGGCTGCAGGATCTTCACCTATTCGTCCGCCAGGGTGCCATGGACAGGTCACCGCCTCCGTACGGCCAGCCCAGGTCGGGTAGGGGCGCGTCTGCTTCTCTTCCAGCACGTCTGGGTGGCCTTAATCTCAGACTACTGGACCATCAAGACGGTCTCCACAGGCCACACATGGTCCTTCCCCAGTACTCCTCCACCCAGATTTATTTCCACCCTGCCACCACGGTCAGAAGAAAAGAAGCAGGTGTTACTGTCCTAGGTAGATTACAGGGAGCTGCGGTGCCTGTCCCAAAAGGTGAAGAGTTCCAGGGGTTATACTCCCCTCTCTTCCTTGTGCAGAAGAAAAACTGTTCATGGCGCTTCGTGATAGACCTAACTTACCTAAACAAGTTTATAAAATACGAAAGATTAAAAATGGAGACTTTGCCTACCATCCAACAAGCCATGCAGCCAGGCGATTGGTTAATCTCAATAGGCAAAGATGCCTATTTTCACGTACCGGTGGCAAAAGAATTCCGCAAATACCTCCGGTTCAGAGTCAGGCAAGAACATCTACAGTTCACCTGCCTCCCTTTCGATTTGACAACCTCACCCCGAGTCTTTTCAAAAGTTCTTCTGGCCGTGGTGGTCCTCATCAGAACAAAAGGGATACGCTTAACCACTATCTCGACGACCTCCTGTTACTGTCCCAAGACAAGGAGAAACTGTTGGTCTGCAGGGAGCAGGTTATCTCCACACTGTTCGAATTCGGGTGACTCCTAAACCTGGAAAAAAGCCATCTGGAACCAGTCCAGCGCCTGATATACTTAGGGGCCCAGTTCGACACGGTAGAAAGCACCATCTCCCTCCCAGTGGAGAAGATCCCAGTCATTCGAGGGAGAATCTCACAGGCTCTTAGCTCTTCATGCCTAAAGGCCTTGCAGCGCCTAAGAATTATCGGCACAATGGTCTCTACGACCCCCATGGTCAAATGGTCTCTGTGGAGGTTACACCCTTTTCAGACAGGATTTCTTCAACAATGGAATTCAGGGGACGTCAATTAGTCCATTCACATAACTTCAGTGATGAGGAACAACCTCTTCTGGTGGCTCCAGCACAGAAATCTGCTCACCTGCCACTCCATTGCCCCCGTCTCATGGGTCACGGTCACGACCGATGCCAGCGGTGCCGGTTGGGGAGCGCTTTGCAGGTCAGAACTTGCACAAGGCAAGTGGGATGCCCATCTTCACAACCCAGGCTCAAACGTCCTGGAACTACGGGCAGCCTGGTGTGCCCTTCAATCTTTCCTGAAAGGGGAGTCAGTTTTACTGAGAATGGTCAACACCACAGCGGTCTCCTATGTGTAGAGGCAAGGGGGGACTCAGATTTCCACCCTCATGAGCTCCAGAAAGGCGAGCATGAATAAGATCCATGGGAGAATATGGGCCAAGTTCGTTGAATTCTCATTCTCTACGGGCAGATCGTTCAAAGATCCAGGAGTCCAGGATATCCTTAGCTTCCTCCAATCCGGCCTAGATCTGTCTCTATCCATTAGCTCCCTCAGGGTCCAAGTTTCAGCCTTGTCGGCCTTCTCCGGGAAAATCATGGGCCGATCATCCTCTAATCTGACAGTTCTTCCGTGAGGCGACAAGACTCAGGCCCCAAAGAAGACCAAGATTCCCCAAATGGTATCTTCCCCTTGTTCTTGACTCATTGACTGACTTCAGTACCTCAAAGACCTTTCCGCAAAGGTCGCCTTCCTAGTTGCCATCACTTCGGCCAAAAGGGTTTCTGAGATCGGGTCCTTGGGTCATGAAGAACCATTCCTGACTTTCTTCCCGGACCGCGTGGTCCTCATCCCTATGCTCGGCTCAAACCCGAAAGTCACTTCAGTGTTCCATGAGAACCAAGAAATTGTCCTACCTACATTCAGGGCCCCAGGGTCCACTGAAGTTCATCCTCTGGATGTAGGCAAAATACTAAAGGAATACCTGCAAGTTACTTCCTCCTTTAGACGCTCCGACTACCTGTTTATCTTGCACTCAAGCAGTAACAGAAGGAAGCAAGCTTCGACCAGAACGATTGCGGCCTGGATTGTCCAGTCCATCCAGCAGGCTTATAGGGCTAAGGGCTTGGCTCCTCCAGAGGCGGTGACGGCACATTCCACCAGGGGTATGGCGGCTTCGTGGGCAGCAGCCCGGCATGTGGCTCTAGACGTCATCTGCAAAGCAGCCTCATGGGCCTCCATTAATACCTTTATGTCACATTACTGCATAGAGCCTGCTTCTCTATCTTCTGTGAATTTTGGTTTAAGAATCCTGTTGGTTGACGGGCCAAATTAAATTTCCTTTGATCAGCATACCCACCCGTGTGGTCTGGCTAATTATTTCCCACACGTAGACTGCCATGGAGTCTGTCAGGAAAACTGAAAATTTATTATCAAATACTTACCGTAATTTTCCTTTCCTGATGGACTCCATGGCAGACGGAGTCCACCCATCAGTCAAATTTTTGGGAGTGGGGTCCTATAGCATTGGAGAGGAGGCGGGGTTAACCCACACGTAGACTGCCATGGACTCCATCAGGAAAGGAAATTTACGGAAAGTATCTGATAATACATTTTCATTTTTTTTTCTCCTCCAGCGTGTTGGAGCTTTAAGCTACAAATCGCTGAGGTGTGAATGGGGCCTGAAGTTGTCAGCAGGTCAGGTGTCCCAATCGCAAGATTTACCTGTAGGCCTTTTTTACACTGCGTCTTTTGCGCAGTTAACGCACGGCTTCCAAAATACTTTCTATTAGGATGCGTGTTTTTGGCACATTTTCTGAAAGTACACCAAAGATGCAGCACTTTGATGCACTTTCAGAAAATGCGCCAAAAACGTGTGACCTATTAGAAAGTCTATGGAAAACTGTGGGCTACCTGCACGAAAACCTCAGATACACCTGCGCTGCAGCCAAACCACAACATGGCAGGGTAAAATTGGCCTTATTGTCTGTTCTGGTGACAACTGTAAAATTTTGGAATATCTTCACTTTCTGTCTCACAGATAAATCAGGAAGGTGAATCTCCCCAATGGGACACAGACAGCAATAAAAAACTGACAAGGGGGTGTCTAAGGGTCCAACCCCCTTATCACTGCATTTAAAATAAAATAAAAAAGTTTTGGCCTCAAAGCGGTGTTCCACCCAAAAGTGGAACTTCCGCTTATCTGCCTCCCCCCCTCTGGTGCCACATTTGGCACCTTTTAGGGGGGAGGGGAGAGCGGGTACCTGTTTTTGACAGGTACCTTGTCCCCACCTCCGTCGGACCTCGCTGAAAGAAGGTAATCAGAAGTCACTGTCGGGTCAGTAGTAGAGCGCACTTCGCGCATGCGTAGTAGGGACCTGGCTGTGAAACAGCAAGACTTCACTGCCGGGTTTCCTTGCCGGCAATGGTGGCAGCAGCACCCGACACAGGAAAACAGCTGGTGCCGAAACAGCGGTGCCGACATCGCAGGACTCCAGGACAGATAAGTGTCCCATTATTAAAAGTCAGCAGGTACAGTATGTGTAGCTAATGAGTTTTTAAGTTTTTAAGTTTTATAATGAAATTAGAAAATGCATGAAGGTGGGTAATAATAAATCCTAAAAATTTTGTTATGTTTTAAAGAAATGTGCAAAATAGATCGATGAAGAATTTAATAGTACACATTCCATTAATTATTTAACTGCACCACAATATTCTCCTGAGCTAAGCAGATCAATCACTGTGATAGAATTTCTCAGATAATTATTACTATCTGATGGCAGGCAGGATATCAGGGCAGTAATGGGCATGCACAGACAGATCGGTTATGCTGCCCATCTGCTCATCTCTGATGACCCCCCCCCCATGTTTGGTGCACCATTGTCTCTCAATTTTGTTTGTACATTGCGATAAAAAGTAAAGAATCATCTTCACTCCAGGTGGATCCAGACCCACCACATAATCAGTGTAAAAGCACAAGAGATGCCCCAATCTGCAGATGGAAAGGGATAGATAACATGTTCAGTATTTCTACAGTCTAAAAAAACTCAAAACTAAAGATTAAACCTGTCACTGGATGTGTAAAATACAAATGTTATGCACAAGTCTGAAATGTAAACATCCCTTGTAAAACGATCATAGAGACTTCAGGGACCATCTGGCCCTCCATAAATCTCTATCGTCAACATCCGGCGCCGGTTGGTTCCCTTCTCGGGCTCACCGACTGCACAGGTGAGTCGGCAGAAGCCCCGGAGGGGGGCGAGAGGGGGGGTGTCCCCTCCCGCCGCCTGTAAGAACGATCAAGCGGCTGTACAGCCGCTATGATTGTTCTTATGGAGCAGGGAATCGCAGGCTCTAAAAGAAGATATCTGAATGATGCATGCAGCTGAAGTAATCATTTAGATATCCCCACTCAAATTCTGCGACGTCATATGACTTGGGTGGGCGAGAAGTGGTTAAATAACAGTTTTATCAACTACAATTCTCGCCATATCTGTCCAAAGTGACCTGTGGAGAATGTCCTGAAATATACATATTCTGTGAGCTACCATATTGCGCCTATAACACCATCAACTATTATCTTTGATTACATGATGCATTGTAATAACATTGCCAACTTTGACTACATTGGCTGTGAATGATCACATGGTATCATCCATAGTTACATAGTTACATAGTATGTGAGGTTGAAAAAAGACACAAGTCCATCAAGTCCAACCTATGTGTGTGATTAAAGGCCAGTATTACATCCCTGTATGTTGCGGTTGTTCAGGTGCTTATCGAATATTTTTTTTAAACTATCGATGCCCCCTGCTGAGACCACCGTCTGTGGAAGGGAGTTCCATATCCTTGCCGCTTATACAGTAAAGAACCCTCTACGCAATTTAAGGTTAAACCTCTTTTCTTCTAATTTTAGTGAGTGGCCACGTGTCTTATTAAACTCCCTTCCGCAAAAAAGTTTTATCCCTATTGTGGGGTCACCAGTATGGTATTTGTAAATTTAAATCATATCCCCTCTCAAGCGTCTCTTCTCCAGAGAGAATAAGTTCAGTGCTTGCAACCTTTCCTCATAACTAATATCCTCCAGACCCTTTATTGGCTTTGTTGCCCTTCTTTGTACTCGCTCCATTTCCAGTACATCCTTCCTGAGGACCTGTGCCCAGAACTGGACAGCAAACTCCGGGTGCGGCCGGACCAGAGTTTTGTAGAGCGGGAGAATTATCGTTTTATCCCTGGAGTTAATCCCCCTTTTAATGCATGCCAATATTGTTTGCTTTGTTAGCAGCAGCTTGGCATTGCATGCTATTGCCGAGCCTATCATCTACTAGGACCCCCAGGTCCTTTTCCATTCTAGATTCCCCCAGAGGTTCACCCCCTAGTGAGTAGATTGCATTCATAGTTTTGCCACCCAAATGCATTATTTTACATTTTTCTACATTAAACGTCATTTGCCATGTAGTTGCCCACCCCATTAATTTGTTCAGCTCTTCTTGCAAGGTTTCCACATCCTGCGGAGAAGTTATTCCCCTGCATAGCTTAGTATCGTCCCCAAATACAGAGATTGAACTGCTTACCCCATCCTCCAGTTCATTTATGAACAAATTAAATAGGATTGGTCCCAGCACAGAACCCTGGGGGACCCCACTTCCCACCCCTGACCATTCCGAGTACTCCCCTTTTATCACCACCCTCTGAACTTGCCCTTGTAGCCGTTTGCAAAATCCAGATACACCACGTCTAGGGGCCTTCCTTTATCTAGATGGCAGCTCACTTCCTCATAGGAGGCTAATAGATTGGTTTGGCAAGAACGATTCTTCATGAATCCATGCTGATTACTGCTAATGAGACCATTTTCATTACTAAAATCTTGCATATAGTCCCTTATCATCCCCTCCAAGAGCTTGCATACTATTGATGTTAGGCTAACTGGTCTGTAATTCCCAGGGATGTATTGTGGCCCTTTTTTAAATATTGGTGCTACATTGGCTTTTCTCCATTTAGCTGGTACCATTCCGGTCAGTAGACTGAGTTCCCTAAGTACCCTCGGGTGCAAGCCATCTGGTTCCGGCGATTTATTAATGTTAAGTTTCCCAAGTCTATTTCTAATTCTGTCTTTTTAGCCATGAGGGTGCTTCCTGTGATGTGTCATAAGGATAAACACTGCAGTTTTGGTTACTGAAGCCCCTCAATTCCCTTGTGAAGACTGAGGAGAAAAATACACTCAATACCTTCGCCATCTCCCCATCCTTTGTAACCAGATGTCCTTCCTCATTCTTTATGGGGGCCAAAATGGTCTGTCCTCCCTTTTTTACTGTTTATACACTTAAAGAATTTCTTGGGATTTTTTTGCTCTCCTCCGCTATGTGTCTTTCGTGTTCTATCTTAGCCACCCTAATTGCACCCTTACATATCTTGTCGCATTCTTTGTAAAGTCTCATTGCGGATGATGATCCCTCAGCCTTGTCTTTTTTGAAGCCCTTCTCCTTTGCTTTTATATGCATTTTTACATTAGAGTTAAGCCATCCAGGACTTTTGTTTGCTCTTTTAAATTTATTTCCCAATGGGATGCACTGCCTAATGCCCTTACTTAATATGCTCTTAAAGCAAACCCATCTCTCCTCCGTGTTTTTTGTTTCTAAGATTTTATCCCAATTTATATCTACTAGCAAGGTTCATAGTTTAGGGAAGTTGGCTCTTTTGAAATTCAGTGTCTTTGTGTTCCCCTTGTGTTTCCTATTTGTGTGATTTATACTGAAGCCAATTGACCTGTGATCGCTGTTTGCTAAATTGCCCCGTATTTCCACATCCGTGATCAGGTCTTTATTGTTGGTTATCAGTAGACCTTGTTTCTAGTTGGTGCATCTACCATCTGAACCATGAAACTGTCCTGCAAGACGTTTAGGAACTTGTGAGCCTTAGACGAATGCATGGTTCCCTCCCTCAGTCTATGTCTGGATAATTAAAATCCCCCATTATGATAACACTTCCCATCCTTGCTGCTAATCCAAATTGTAATAGGAGGTCCGTCTCCCCCTCCTCTCTCAGGTTAGGGGGCCTATAGCCTACTCCCAGTATTATTTTCCCCTTAACTTCATCCCTTTGGAGCTCTACCCATAAGGATTCTACCTCCGCCCTAGCTCCCTTATTAATGTCATCTCTCACATTCGCTTGTACATTATTCTTGATATATAGGCAAACCCCTCCCTCTTTGTTACCCTCTCTATCCCTGCAATAAAGTGAATACCCTTGAATGGTTGCCAGCCAATCATGAGAGCTGTTGAACCAGGTCTCTAAAATTCCCACAAAATCTAAATCCTCCTCGTACAACAGTATGTCTAGTTCACCCATCTTGTCCGCCAGGCTCCTGGCATTTGTGAACATGCCACGTAGTTTAGACCGCTCGCATACTGTCCTTTTATGTTCCGAGATTGCAAATAGGACTTGTTACTATACTTACCTCGGGTTCTATTGTGAAAAAAATACTTACCTCGGGTTTATGTGCTTTAGTCAACCTACCAATAATGCCCCCAATACTACCCTCTGGAATATGCTCATTGCTGACTATCTCTACCTCTGGGCCCTCCCCCCGTCGCCTAATTTAAAAACCACTCTAGCTTTTTGGCCATCTTCACTCCCAGCAGATCTGCACCCTCCTCATTTAGGTGCAGTCCGTCCCTTCTATAGAACTGGTGACCGATTGAGTAGTCAGCCCAATCCTCCAGGAACCCAAACCCCTCCTTACTACACCAGCTCCTCAGCCACTTGTTTACTTCGCTAATCTCCCTCTGTCTTTCTGGTGTATCTCGATGTACCGGTAGTATTCCTGAGAATACTACCTTGGAGGTCCTTTTTCTCAATTTGGCTTCTAAGTCCCTAAATACGTTCTTTAGGACACTCCATCTGCCTCTGACGTTGTCATTGGTGCCAACGTGCACCATGACAGCCAGGTCTTCCCCAGCCCCTCCCAGTAATCTGTCCACCAGATCCATGATGTGCCGAACCTGAGCGCCCGGTAGATAGCATACAGTTCGGTGCTTCACGTCTTTATGACAGATTGGCCTCTCTGTCCCCTGCAGCCTTTTATCACATTGGCTGTGAATGATCACAGGACACCATCCTGCTACATGATTTCACTACATAGGCTGTGAACTATCACATGACACCATCCCTATGCCAGCTATCACAACATTGCTTGTGAATGATCATATGACACCATCCCTATGCCAGCTTACACTACGTTGGCTGTGAATGATCACATGACACCATTCCTCTACCAGATATCACTACATTGGCTGTGAATGATCACATGACACCATCCATATGCCAGCTACACTACATTGGCTGTGAATGATCACAAGACACCATCCCTCTACAAGATTTTACTACATTATTATTATACAGGATTTATATAGCGCCAACAGTTTACGCAGTGCTTTACAATATAAAGTGAGACAATACAGCAACAGTACAATTCAATAAAAGAGACCTGCTCCTGGGAGCTTACAATCTAATAGAGAGGGGCTGGTGGAACAAATGGCAATAACTGTGAGGTATGAAATGATGGGAGAAGACTGGGTTATTAGCTGAAGGCAGGATAGACTTCCCTGAAGAGATAAGTTTTCAGGGATCGCTTAAGTGGAGAGAGTAGGAGATAACCAGACAGATTGAGACAGGGAGTTCCAGAGGATGGGAGAGGCTCTGGAGAAGTCCTGGAGTAGAAGACAAGGAAGTTAAAGAGCAGGAGGTCTTGGAAGGACCGGAGAGGAAAGTTTGGGTGATAATTGGAGACAAGATTGATCGGGGCAGAGTTGTAAATGGCTTTGTATGTTATTGTTAGTGTCTTGAATTTTATTCGTTAAGCAAAGGGATTAGCACAGGGGCTACATTGGCTGTGAATGATCACATGACACCATCCCTCTACAAGATATCACTACATTGTCTGTGAATGATCACATGACACCATCCCTCTACAAGATATCACTACATTGGCTGTGAATGATAACATGACACAATCCCAATACAAGATTTGACTACATTGGCTGTGAATGATCACATGGTATCATGCCTCTGATTACATGACCCCAACCCCTTGCCAGCTTTAACTGTATCTGCTAGACATGTGCAGAACGATAAAAATTGTTTAGTTTCGATTTGATATTTACATAAATTTGTTTGGTTAAATTTGGTTAAATTTGTTATCCGAATTCGTTTGATTTATTCAAATCGGCTTGAATTTTTCTAATTTCATTTGAATTGCATTCAAATCTAAATCTATTCGAAATCGAACTTATTCTAATCGAAATTTGAATTTCGGAAGGTGGTTATAGTTTTTCTATTCTATGCTATAGTTCTTTTCTATTCTAGTCAATTCTATTCTTTTATTTTCTATTCTATTCTATTTTCTATTCTATTCAAATTTATTTTATTGGAATTTTGGGAAATTGTTATATTCTTTTCTATTGTATTTGAGTTTAGTCTATTTAAAATTCAAATTTCAGAAGATTGTTTCTATTTTATTCTATTCTTTATTCTATTCCTTTATTTTCTATTCTATTTTATTCTGTTATTTTATTTTCTAATCTATTTTGTTCTGTTTTACTCGATTCTTTGTTTTTGTTATCTGTTTTATTTTATTCTATTACATTCTATTCTTTTATTTTCTATTATATTCTTTTTTATTCTATTCCTTTATTTTCTATTCTATTCTCTTCAGAAATTCGAATTTGATTTGAAAACTATTCGTATTTCGTCCAAAATTTTGATTCGTTATTCAGTTTTGTTACTATTGTAATTCGGAAATTTGTATACATCCGAATTTTCAAATAACAAAACATTTGTCAGAATTTCAATTCGGAACAAAATGAGCTGCACATGTCTAGTATCTGCACTATGTGACCCCATATGGTCATTATTGACCTTCCTTTGTTATATTGCAAGCGTATATTATGGTGGCATCTAGAAATCCAATTCAGTCTGTTCTCAGGGTCAGAATTTCTTCATCACCTTTGTAGAACCCTATACCTAGGTAGGTTTTTTTGGTTAGAGCAGGTACATTTATGCAGGTGGAGCTGACTGAGGTGTCTCAGGGAGCCCTGACCAATCCCCATCTAGGATTGGCAGGGGGCAGGCCTCCTTGATATACCCAGGGTCAGCCCAGCTGGGAAGGAGTTGTCGGGTGGAAGAACTGAGGATGGAGTACTAGGCTGTCGGGGCCTTTGAGGGCGCTCCCCAGTCTGGGGGGGTGAACTTGGGCCTGCAGGAAGGATCCATTCAGGAATGCATGAAGGATCTGGACAGGAGGCACAGAGAGGACAGAGGGAGCTAGTACTGCCGGGCAAATCTTCAGGAGGGAACCACCGGTGTGTGAAAGGCCAGGAGGGCCGGTGAGTGACATGGGCTATCTGGAGTACTGGAAAGGCATGCCAGAGAGGAAACAGTCAGATCTGGGTGTGAAGCCAGTGAAGATTGTAATGTGACAGGCAGTGGAGTTGGGCAGCTGCAGCCAGGAGGGCTGGCATTGCTGGGAGCAGTAGTCCACCATAGGACAGCTAGCACTAAAGACTTTCTATTCTATTTTTGTTACACCAAAGGGGCCCGTGGTCCCTGCCTGCAAATGGCAATCTCTAATGCCGCGTACACACGAGCGGACTTCTCATCGGACTGAACTCCGAAGGACTTTCGACGGAGTTCCAACAAAACGGATTTGCCTACACACGATCCCACCAAAGTCCAATCATTTCGAACATGATGACGTACAACCGGACTAGAAAAGGAAGTTCAATAGCCAGTAGCCAATAGCTGCCCTTGCGTCGTTTTGAGTCCGTCGGAAAGATTTGAAACTTGTTCTATTTCTAAGGTCCATCAGATTTTTGAACAGAAAAGGTCAGATGAAGCCCACACACGATCGAATTGTCCGACGGATTCTTTCCATCGGACCTTTCATGCAGAAAAGTCCGGTCGTGTGTATGCGGCATAAGGCCTGACTGAGTCAGAGTTGGGCCTAACCATGTGCTAGCTTTGCCTGAAGCCAAGTGTTGTGTAGGAGGAAGAGGGAGTGATAGTCTGCAAGCAAGTGTTGTGATGGAGGAGTTTGCGGAAGTGTCTTGTATAAAGATTGTACACAGTTCTGTCCCAAATTGACTGTTCTGAAATTCTGCTGAGCATCCTATATATTCCTATCCAAGTTCAAATCCCTCAATAAAAATAACAAAAACAATCACATGGACTGTTCATTGTCTCCAAGGTGATTGGGAAGTGAATGCCAAGCTGGGCAGGGTGACAGGTGGGCCACAACTTTCAGCAGCCCCTACGGGGGTGCTGCTATGCCTGGATCACCTTTCCGCACATCAGGACCTCTTTCTGTTCTAAGCTGTTTGTGAGAATAAGAAGTGATCAGGCAGTTTTGTATCTGATCACAGTATCTGAGTTTAGGGGAAAGATCCAGTTCTATAAAACTCTGCCTGTTTGGAAATGGATTTTCTCAGCCCTCTGGCCTGCGGCGGCTACTCTGTAAGGTCAGGGAAGCCTCTTCATCTCGCTAACAGTTATCCACTCATCCTATCAGCCGCTATTTGTCTGCAGCACAGCTCTCATACCTGGGCAAGACTTTGGCATCAGTCATGTTAACGCTGCACTTGGCGATCGATACCTTCAGAATCCGGGCTTGTTCTGCAGTGACATCCAGCAGCCGGCTCCACAGAGATGAGTTAGAGGTGAAGAATGGGCAGTTCTGGAAGAAACTGCAAACTGTGAGCAAATCAATATAATCTCTCAGCTCACTCATCATAATCAAGCACATGGAATGGAGGGGGGGTGGGGGGGCGTGCCGTAACAAAAATGGTTTTAATTTAAATACATGCTGTGACTCTTGAAAGTTGTGTATCAGGATCACTGAATACCTGCATCACTGGAGCAAAAAGTGAAGGTGATGTGTGCTGCTGGATCAGTGGGCGAATGTGATGGATGCAGCTGTAGTAGTAAGCAGTAGATGAGCTGTGTGTAGATGAAGCAGTAGATGAGCTGTGGGTGTAGATGAAGCAGTAGATGAGCTGTGTGTGTAGATGGAGCAGTAGATGAGCGGTGTGTAGATGGAGCAGTAGATGAGCTGTGTGTGTAGATGGAGCAGTAGATGAGCTGTGTGTGTAGATTGAGCAGTAGATGAGCTGGGTGTAGATGGAGCAGTAGATGAGCTGTGTGCAGATGAAGCAGTAGATGAGCTGTGTGTAGATGGAGCAGTAGATGAGCTGTGTGTAGATGAAGCAGTAGATGAGCTGTGTGTGTAGATGAAGCAGTAGATGAGCTGTGTGTGTAGATGGAGCAGTAGATGACCTGTGTGTGTAGATGGAGCAGTAGATGAGCTGTGTGTACGGATGGAGCAGTAGATGAGCTGTTTGTAGATGGAGCAGTAGATGAGCTGTGTGTAGATGGAGCAGTAGATGAGCTGTGTGTAGATGGAGCAGTAGATGAGCTGTGTGTACAGATGGAGCAGTAGATGAGCTGTGTGTACAGATGGAGCAGTAGATGAGCTGTGTGTGTAGATGGAGCAGTAGATGACCTGTGTGTGTAGATGGAGCAGTAGATGAGCTGTGTGTAGATGGACCAGTAGATGAGCTGTGTGTAGATGGAGCAGTAGATGAGCTGTGTGTAGATGGAGCAGTAGATGAGCTGTGTGTAGATGGAGCAGTAGATGAGCTGTGTGTGTAGATGGAGCAGTAGATGAGCTGTGTGTAGATGAAGCAGTAGATGAGCTGTTTGTAGATGGAGCAGTAGATGAGCTGTGTGTGTAGATGGAGCAGTAGATGAGCTGTGTGTGTAGATGGAGCAGTAGATGAGCTGTGTGTACAGATGGAGCAGTAGATGAGCTGTGTGTGTAGATGGAGCAGTAGATGAGCTGTGTGTGTAGATGGAGCAGTAGATGAGCTGTGTGTGTAGATGGAGCAGTAGATGAGCTGTGTGTGTAGATGGAGCAGTAGATGAGCTGTGTGTGTAGATGGAGCAGTAGATGAGCGGTGTGTAGATGGAGCAGTAGATGAGCTGTGTGTGTAGATTGAGCAGTAGATGAGCTGGGTGTAGATGGAGCAGTAGATGAGCTGTGTGTAGATGGAGCAGTAGATGAGCTGTGTGTAGATGAAGCAGTAGATGAGCTGTGTGTAGATTGAGCAGTAGATGAGCTGTGTGTAGATGAAGCAGTAGATGAGCTGTGTGTGTAGATGAAGCAGTAGATGAGCTGTGTGTGTAGATGGAGCAGTAGATGACCTGTGTGTGTAGATGGAGCAGTAGATGAGCTGTGTGTATGGATGGAGCAGTAGATGAGCTGTTTGTAGATGGAGCAGTAGATGAGCTGTGTGTAGATGGAGCAGTAGATGAGCTGTGTGTAGATGGAGCAGTAGATGAGCTGTGTGTAGATGGAGCAGTAGATGAGCTGTGTGTAGATGGAGCAGTAGATGAGCTGTGTGTAGATGGAGCAGTAGATGAGCTGTGTGTAGATGGAGCAGTAGATGAGCTGTGTGTAGATGGAGCAGTAGATGAGCTGTGTGTAGATGGAGCAGTAGATGAGCTGTGTGTACAGATGGAGCAGTAGATGAGCTGTGTGTAGATGGAGCAGTAGATGAGCTGTGTGTAGATGGAGCAGTAGATGAGCTGTGTGTGTAGATGGAGCAGTAGATGAGCTGTGTGTGTAGATGGAGCAGTAGATGAGCTGTGTGTAGATGAAGCAGTAGATGAGCTGTTTGTAGATGGAGCAGTAGATGAGCTGTGTGTAGATGAAGCAGTAGATGAGCTGTTTGTAGGTGGAGCAGTAGATGAGCTGTGTGTAGATGGAGCAGTAGATGAGCTGTGTGTACAGATGGAGCAGTAGATGAGCTGTGTGTAGCTGGAGAAGTGATTAATCTTGCAGGTGGTACAGATAAATGATATGTGTAAATGGATCAATATGGACTAACTTTTTGTCAGGCAGCTGTAGCTGTAAATTAACTTTGAGTCAGTAATTACACATAATTATTGTCCCTATTACGGCATTTTATTGATCTGTTTTGTGGCGGCTCTTTGCAGCAGATCTGGATTGGCATGGCACAGGGCTCAGTCTGGTGGGCAGGCCATGAACACCCAGCCTGGTGACGTGGGTAGGTAGTCGTCATGCAGAGCACAGCTGCGTCAGCAGGGGAGGCAGCCGCAGCCTCATGCTGTGATACATTGGCGCGGACAGCCTGTGGTGGCATTGGACAAAGTCCTGCACGCCTGTGGGGGATCTGTGTGCTGCCTTCGGTCCCCGCCTGCTATTAGCCCTACAAGAAGTCGGATTTGACAGCTCAGAGCTGTCAGACGTGACACATTCCATTACTGAGGCGGGGAGTACCCACGCACACTAAAAATGGGATTTTATCCACAATGATTTTGCATAATCGACCATGAAAAGACTGAGTGTTATTTAAAACAATCACAGGCTCCCAGAATGTGTCTGGACTCCCTGCGCTCCCTACTTAGCAATCTGAAATGGAAATCTTTTCTGCTGCCACCGGAGCCAAGGAGCTCACTGAAATGTAACATCACAACGGGAGCTGTAAACAGCCTATAAGGCAGGTCACATGAATGCCATGCCATACAAATGTTAGAGAAAATACAGAATAGGATGTCATTAATGTCCCCCACCACAGAACACTTGTAGCACCTGTCAACAGATTTCTGTTCAGATTAAAGCAGTTTATCCCACAATGCCATTCAATGGGAATGCAAAAACAGCTTGAAGCAGATTGATGCAGCTTAGAATGAGGTTAGTGCACCTGGGAAAGAATTCAGATCCACTTGTGTAAGAGGGCAGATCCACATGTAATGGAAACCAGTATTACCTGTGAAGGAAGTAGGATACAGCTGTAGGAGAAGTCCAATCCATCTGTGAAGATGTCAGATCCACCTGTGATGGAAGTCCGATCAACCTGTGAAGAAAGTCGGATACAGCTGTAGAAGAAGTCCAATCCACCTGTGAAGAAGTCAGATGTACCTGTAATGGATGTCAGATCCACCTGTGAAGAAGTCAGATGTACCTGTAATGGATGTCAGATCCACCTGTGAAGAAGTCAGATGTACCTGTAATGGACTTCAGATCCACCTGTGAAGAAGTCAGATGTACCTGTAATGGACTTTAGATCCACCTGTGAAGAAGTCAGATGTACCTGTAATGGACTTCAGATCCACCTGTGAAGAAGTCAGATGTACCTGTAATGGATGTCAGATCCACCTGTGAAGAAGTCAGATGTACCTGTAATGGACTTCAGATCCACCTGTGAAGAAGTCAGATGTACCTGTAATGGACTTCAGATCCACCTGTGAAGAAGTCAGATGTACCTGTAATGGATGTCAGATCCACCTGTGAAGAAGTCAGATGTACCTGTAATGGATGTCAGATGTACCTGTAATGGACTTCAGATCCACCTGTGAAGAAGTCAGATGTACCTGTAATGGATGTCAGATCCACCTGTGAAGAAATTAGATGTAACTGTAATTGACGTCAGATCTACCTGTGAAGAAGTCAGATGTACATGTAATGGACATCAAATCCACCTGTGAAGGAAGTCAGATCCACTTGTGAAGAAGTCAGATGTATTTTTAATGGAGTTGTCAGATCCACCTGTGATGACGTTAAATGTACCTGTAATGGAAGCCATATCCACCTGTAAAGATGTCAGATGTACCTGTAATGGACATCATATCCACCTGTAGAGGACATCAGTTCCAGCTGTGAGGAAGTCAAATGTACCTGTAATGGAAATCAGATCCACTTGTAGCACCGTAGTCAGGGAGCTCCTCACAAATTTACCTGCCAGGAATAATTATCCTAGTTGATTGTTAGAGATCTATTGATTTCTCCCTGTTTGGCCTCGTTGCACTTTTCTCTTCTACCACTAGGTGGCCAGGTACTTCGTGGCAACGCAACCAGGCACATCTGGCTGCTAGGCTGTCTGAGGGCCTATCTAGAAGCAAGAGAGCAGCGCAGTGTTGGCAGTGTTGCGGCTTGCAGTCCAACCAAGAGTGACAGTTCTGCCAAGCCGGAGAACCTGTCGTGGTCGGAGGTGGAGGGGAAGCTGTCGCCAGTGAGGGACCTTTCCGCCTAATTACCAGGGACCACAGTGAGTAACTGAAGCAAGTACCGGAGCAGCATTCCCACCAATCGGGGACGGTGAAGAATCAGGACTTCAGTGGGTATCAAGCCAGCGGAGGTGATGCTTGCAGAGCAGCCTTGTGTGGTCAGCCAGGGATCGAGCAGGCCAGTGTGGAAGGAGCTTGAGAAGTATCTAGAGTGCCAAGCTAGGGACCCAGCAGAGAGGCGGGGGTGACGCTTGAGGAAGATACCACCGTGAAGATTGGAGGAGCTCAAGGGATTCAGTGGCAGTGAATCGGTTGGGTCTAGTGAGAGACCGGGAGCTCAGTGTGCTGAAGAACTACAAGGAACGAATGTAGTGAAAGTGAAGGAACTGTTACGTTTGTGTTAGGAACTGTTAATGACTGTTACCATAGGAGACAGCATTCCTACACATGCAGATGTGGCATCTCGCTGGATGCCTTTCCCTGCATGGCTGACCTCCTGTTGAAGTCTCTGAGCCTGCCAATTAATCTTGCAACTGCCTAATGCCCCGTACACACGGTCGGATTTTCCGACGGAAAATGTGTGATAGGACCTTGTTGTCGGAAATTCCGACCGTGTGTGGGCTCCATTACACATTTTCCATCGGATTTTCCGACACACAAAGTTGGAGAGCAGGCTATAAAATTTTCCGACAACAAAATCCATTGTGGGAAATTCCGATCGTGTGTACACAAATCCGACGCACAAAGTGCCACGCATGCTCAGAATAAATAAAGAGATGAAAGCTATTGGCTACTGCCCCGTTTATAGTCCCGACGTACGTGTTTTACGTCACCGCGTTCAGAATGATCGGATTTTCCGACAACTTTGTGTGACCGTGTGTATGCAAGACAAGTTTGAGCCAACATCCGTCGGAAAAAATCCTAGGATTTTGTTGTCGGAATGTCCGATCAATGTCCGACCGTGTGTACGGGGCATAAGGGTGTCCTGGTCCTAACCCTCTCTTCCCCAAAAAGTTTGTTAAGAGAAATAAACTTTCTTTTGCATTCAAGAAGTGCCTGGAGCCCAATAACTTTAACTACTCTGCACCCACCATGCCTCACAACTCTCTACATACAGGATGTCAGCTTTCCCTGGCTCTGGAGGTTCTCATTAGATCAAAGGAGGCCTGGGACCTTGCTACACACTTGTAAAGAAGTCAGATTCACCTGTAATGGACATCAGATCCACCTATAATTGAAGTTAGATGCACATGTGCAGGAAGGCAGATTCACCTGTAATCTGAAGGAAGTCAGTTCCTTTGATGGAAGTAGCCACCTGTGAATAATGGCTGAATGTCTCAAACGAATATCAAACGTGAGCGGAATGCACACAAATTGTCTGGGATATGATGGTTTTTTAATCTGAACATGAAAGCGTATAAAGCAGGTGTGTGAGCGAATTGCCGGAACAAACAATGGTAATAAAAACAGGTTGATTATAGTGTGCGGTCAGCATGGAATCAGGTGACCTCAGCCCGTCATCACCTATGAACATACAGCTTGGGTCTTACACCAACACCTCATTCTCTCCGCCATTAATGGCATCTGCTCCTCGAGGCTGATTATTCTCTCCGTCATTACAGGATAACTAACCTCCCGCAGTTCTTATTGACATTACCACCTGCTGATATTTTCTTGTGTCAGTTTTATTAACCAGCTGCTGCTCAGCCTGCAGTCTAATCGATTCGCTCAGAGCCGCTCCGTTCTGCTATTACAGATATTCAGGTATAAAAAGTTGTTAAAGGAAACCTGCCAATCCAGAAATCCCAGGAGTGCCATTGCTGATCTATGCCTGAAAATGCTACCCTCCTTGGCTGTTTCGGGCCAGAGTTTTGAATCACTCACACAAGCATGCTGCCAGTGAAATCAGAATGGCTGACCTGAACATTTGTTCCAGGCCTTTGACTCAAAGTATTGAAGCCATTGGATCAGTAAGGCAGCCAGGCGACTAGAATTTTCATTAGGAGAGTGACAATGGCAGCTCCTGCATTTCAGCACAGGCTTCCTTTTCGTAGAGAAAAAAAATAGCAAATTATAAAAAAAACTATATAACGCATACAATTGTGACACAAGTCACATTGTAATCGAATGATATTAAAAATTACCTTTCCTTTTCACTCTGCAGCCGCTGTAATTTTTGGTAAAAACCAATATGATATGGGCACCTGGAGGTGTTCTGTACACAGAATGTACCCCACCCCCCCAGATATGTCCTTTCCTGCTTGTGTGATTGGCTCACTCATTTTCCCAGAAGTCTGCACTAAGCTACAAGTCAGACTTTGGACATCCCCTGCAACAAAAATTTCATTTTTGGTGAGATACTCCCAATAGGAAGTCACATCTTAAGGGATGCAGACCCTGCTACTTGCCTCATTAGAGCCCTGCAGGTGCAGCAGCTTATTGGTAGTTATGAAACCACTCCCATTAGATTCACTTAACACATGGACACAGACAAACACACAGGAATTTCTTCAGAATAACAAAAGGTAGGAATCTGCAACAAAGTTTGTTAAAATCCCTGCAATGTACATAAATCACCCAGAGGGGAATGTTTTTTCTTAACAAAAGTGTAGTTACTATTTAAGCTAAATTCCAGGTATGGATATTTTTTGTATAGTTACATAGGTCCAGCCTGGAGCTACTCCAGCTCAGTGGGCACTGCTAGTACAGTGATCTGTACTACCTTCTGGGTCCCTGCTAATTAGTAAACATAAGAAGTCATTCACTTGGCATGGGCGCTATTCAGAGAACGCTTCGCAATTTCTCAATTTATGCAAAGTATTCTCTGATTGGACGAGGTGAGAGAGAATTTACTATTAGCTGGACCCAATAGACACGTGGCTTATTTCTTTATTTGTGTATCCTGCTTAAATACACAGGGTACCGATTGGACTGGCACCTTTTTGGACATTGGATTGCAGGGTGGATAGAGGCGCTTGGAGGAGGAAGCAACTCAGCGGTGATCAGATTGTCCTATAGAGCAGTGGTCATCAACCCTGTCCTCAGGGCCCTCTAACAGGCCAGGTTTTATGTATTACCTTGGGGAGATGCAGACAAGAATACTGCAATCACTGAGCAGCAAATGATATCACCAACAATGATGTATTTCAGTTATCTTGCAAACTTGGCGTGTTAGTGGGACCTGAGGACCGGGGTTGATGACCACTGCTATAGAGACACACAGGGGTTGATTTACTAAAAGTGAGAATGTAAAATCTGGGGCAGCTGTGCATGGTAGCCAATCAGCTTTTAACATTAAATTGTTCAATTAAGCTTTGACAAAAAACAAAAACAAAAAAAAAAACCTGGTTTCTATGCAGAGCTGCACCAGATTTTGCACTCTCCAGTTTCGGTAAATCAACCCCAAAGTGTTACCGGCTGGAGGACATTTCACAGTATGTGCAGTGCAGGTTTTTATAACATTCATGGATGGACAGAAACAAATGTCATCTATTCCAAATGGAGAGAAAAAAGTGCGTCTGTGGAGCGCTGGACCCCAGGATAATCAGGATAGGAGTCCAACTTTTAGAGGCAGTGAAGGGTATCACTGAGAGCCCCTGAAGCCGTCAGACCAATCTTTAAAGCATGAGAGCCCTACAAAGCTTTTTTACAACATGTTTTGGGCTTCAAAATTCCCTACTTCATCAAGGATCCGGGCTAATGAATAAACATGGCAAAAAAATGTGTATATATACACTGCTTTTTTTTTGGTCAGGAACGCGGAGAATGCAGTACTGGCACCTCTAGCATTGAATGTATGTAATGACAAGGGGTGCTGGCATCTGCTGGAGGATCTATTCATTCTAGCTGCTGTGGGATATGAAGTTGGGAGGGTATGTTGTTGCTGGTGGGAGACTCTATTGTTGCTGGGGGGAATCTACTGTTAAGGGAGATGTCTACTGTTGAGTTAGAAGTCCATTGCTACTGTCTGCTGAAGGGTCTATTGATGTTGGCTGCTAGGAGATCTATTTTTGCTGTAGTGGATCTATTGCTTTTGTGGGGGCATCTATTGTTGCTGGGGGATCTGTTGTTGGTGGCGGGGTCTGTTAAAGCGGTTGTATACCGCTTGCACATTTTTACCTACAGGTAAGCCTATAATAAGGCTTACCTGTACTTAAAAGGAATATCTCTTAAACCTGTACGGTTTAGGAGATATTCACCTTGCATGCAGCAGTGCATGCGTCTGAAGATCCGGCAGATGCTGCCGGACCTCGCCGGAACGGGGACTCCCGCGTGTGGGAGTGACGTCATCAGGGGGCGCCAGAGCCGCGAACCCAGAAGAAACGCAGAGAGAACATATCAGCTCCCTCAGCGGTGACCAGGAGGTGGTGCGGGCGCTTCGTTTAAAGGCAAGTACAGTTGTGCTCATAAGTTTACATACCCTGGTAAAATTTATGATTTCTTGGCCATTTTTCTGAGAATATGAATGATAACACAAAAACTTTTCTTTCACTCATGGTTAGTGTTTGGATGAAGCCATTTATTATCAATTAACTGTGTTTACTCTTTTTAAATCATAATGACAACAGAAACTACCAAAATGACCCTGATCAAAAGTTTACATACCCTGGTGATTTTGGCCTGATAACATGCACACAAGTTGACACAAAGGGGTTTGAATGGCTATTAAAGGGAACCATCCTCACCTGTGATCAGTTTGCTTGTAATTAGTGTGTGTGTATAAAAGGTCAATGAGTTTCTGGACTCCTGACAGACCCTTGCATCTTTCATCCAGGGCTGCACTGACGTTTCTGGATTCTGAGTCATGGAGAAAGCAAAAGAATTGTCAAAGGATCTGCAGGAAAAGGTAGTTGAACTGTATAAAACAGGAAAGGGATATAAAAAGATATCCAAGGAATTGAGAATGCCAATCAGCAGTGTTCAAACTCTAATCAAGAAGTGGAAAATGAGGGGTTCTGTTGAAACCAAACAACGGTCAGGTAGACCAACTAATGCTTCAGCCACAACTGCCAGAAAAATAGTTTTTGATGCAAAGAAAAACCCACAAATAATTTCAGGTGAAATACAGGACTCTCTGAAAACATGTGGTGTGGCTGTTTCAAGATGCACAATAAGGAGGCACTTGAAGAAAGATGGGCTGCATGGTCGAGTTGCCAGAAGAAAGCCATTACTACGCAAATGCCACAAAGTATCCCGCTTACAATACGCCAAACAGCACAGACACAAGCCTCAAACCTTCTGGCACAAAGTTATTTGGAGTAATGAGACCAAAATTTAGCTTTTTGGCCACAACCATAAACACTACATTTGGAGAGGAGTCAACAAGGCCTATGATGAAAGGTACACCATTCCTACTGTGAAACACGGAGGTGGATCACTGATGTTTTGGGGATGTTTGAGCTACAAAGGCACAGGGAATTTGGTCAAAATTGTTGGCAAGATGAATGCAGTATGTTATCAAAAAATACCGGAGGAACATTTGCATTCATCAGCCAGGAAGCTGCACATGGGACGTACTTGGATATTCCAACATGACAATGATAAAACACAAGGCCAAGTCGACCTGTCATTGGCTACAGCAGAATAAAGTGAAGGTTCTGGAGTGGCCATCTCAGTCTCCTGACCTCAATATCATTGAGCCACTCTGGGGAGATCTCAATTGTGCAGTTCATGCAAGACAGCCCAAGGATTTACAAGAACTGGAGGCTTTTTGCCAAGAGAAATGGGCAGCTTTACCATCTGAGAAGATAAAGAGCCTCATCCACAAATACCACAAAAGACTTTAAACTGTCATTGATGTTTAAGGGGGCAAAACACAGTATTAAAGCGGGAGTCCGGCGACCAATCCTTTTTTTTTTTTTTTTTTTTAGGTCATTGAGACACTTTGCTAATCCCAAAATAGACACTTTGCTAATCCCAAAATAATACTCACAGTTTGGGTGTAATATTTCCGCCTCTGTCTGTTTTCCTACTGAAGAATGACTTAAAAAATGTGAGGCTGGCTGTTTCCATCTTGCTTGTGGGCATGTGAAGCCCACAAGCATTGATTTCCTGGATGCGGTGAATGCTGTTCATTCACAGCTTGTTCACGCGCATGATCATTGTTTCCGCACTGAATCTTGGGAAGCCTGACACTAAGCTCCCAGGAGACAGTGCGGCGCCGGGGAAAGGCAATAAACACGCCTACTCCCATGGGAGGAGAGACAGGAAGTGCCACAATAAAGTACAATATAAAGGTAATTACAGCGATAAAAAATTATTTCGTGTGGCATTTGAACATCAATGCAATTAACTGAAGGGGGTAAGATTAAGTTAAAAATTTGAGTGGAACCCCGCTTTAAGAACTGGGGTATGTAAACTTTTGATTAGGGTCATTTGGGTAGTTTCTGTTGTGATTATGATTTAAAGTGGGGTTCCACCCAAAAAAATACCTTAAAAATTCTAAAAAAAAACCCAAAAAAAACATTTGGATATTTTTATTTTTTACTTACCTCTAAATGCCTGTTGCTAGGTGGTCCCTCGTAGTCTGCCTCTTCCTTTGCCTGGGCTGGTGACATCACTTCCCCCTCGGCACAGGAAGGGCTCCGCTCTGCTTCCTCCCTCCTGTCAATCATCTGGGACCCATTACAGGTCCCAGGTGATTGAGCGGCCACAGCCCGGCGCCCACAGTTGAAATGCCGGCGCCGACGAGCAGAGTGGGGGGGACGAGCGGGGCTTGGATCCCCCGCATCGCTGGACCCAGGGACAGGTAAGTGTCCAATTAAAAGTCAGCAGCTGCAGTATTTGTAGCTGCTGACTTTTAATTTTTTTTTTTTTTAATGGACCCCCTGGGTGGAACTCCTCTTTAAAAAGAGTAAACACAGTTGATTGATAATATATGGCTTCAGCTAAACACTAACCATGAGTGAAAGAAAAGTTTTTGTGTTATTCATATTCTCTGAAAAATGGCCAAGAAATCATAAATTCTGCCAGGGTATGTAAACTTATGAGCACTACTGTATTTCATAATGAACTAGTATGCGGTGCATACTAGCTCATTATGCCTTTGCCTTACAGGTTTTTTTTTCCAGGGCATACAACTGGTTTAATGCCTCGATGTATCTATTTTACTCTTTTTTTCTTGGTATAATTAACAAATTCCATACAAATTACTTAGCACAAAAAAAATAATAAAAAATTATACTTGGTTCTGTATTCTCTAAAAGTGGGGGTCCTGGAAGGTGGCTAGGGGGTGGTACCAAGGGACGTGCTCAAAGGTGGGTAGGGGATGGAGACAAGGGGTGATTCAGAAGGGTACCTGCACCTATCCTTTGAGAAAAAAAAGCCCTGTATATATATATATATATATATATATATATATATATATATATATATATATATACACGTATGCACACACACTATATTGTTGGGACGCCTGCCTTTACACGCACATGAAACCTAATGGCATCCCAGTCTTAGTCCGTAGGGTTCAATATTGAGTTGGCTCACCCTTTGCAGCTATAACAGCTTCAACTCTTCTGGGAAGGCTGTCCACAAGGTTTAGGAGTGTCTATGGGAATGTTTAAACATTCTTCCAGAAGAGCATTTGAGAGATAAAACACTGAGGTGGACGAGAAGGCCTGGCTCGCAGTCTCATCCCAAATGGTGTTCTATCGGTTTCAGGTCAGGACTATGTGCAGGTCAGTCAAGTTCCTGCACCCCAAACTCGCTCATCCATGTCTTCATGGACCTTGCTTTGTGTGTGCACTGGTCTAAATCATTTGGTGGAGGGGGGATTATGGTGTGGGGGTTGTTTTTCTGAGGTTGGGCTTGGCCCCTTAGTTCCAGTGAAGGGAACTCTTAAGCATATCAAGACATTTTGGACAATTTCATGCTCCCAACTTTGTGGGAACAGTTTGGGGATGGCCTCTTCCTGTTCCAACATGACTGCGCACCAGTGCACAAAGTAAGTTCCATAAAGACATGGATGAGCGAGTTTGGGGTGGAGGAACTTGACTGACCTGCACAGAGTCCTGACCTGAAACCGATAGAACACCTTTGGGATGAATTGGAGCGGAGACTGCAAGCCAGGCCTTCTCGCCCAACAACGGTGCTTGACCTCTCAAATGCGCTTCTGGAAAAATGGTCAAAAATTCCCATAGAGACACTCCTAAACCTCATGGACAGCCTTCCTAGAAGAGTTGAAGTTGTTATAGATGCATAGGGTGGGCCAACCCAATATTGAACCCTATGGACTAAGACTGAGATGCCATTAAAGTTCATCAGGGCTAAAGAAATTCATACATATATAATGTATATGTATTATGTCAAGTTTAAATAAGACCAACAAAACTTTATTTTGTCATGACAAGAAGATCAACACCCAACTCATTTCGGGGTTCAAAATGCCCCCTTCTTGCCTTCTGCAGGACTAAAAAAAAAAACATCAGAGCTAAAAAATTTTTTTTTTTTTGTTCTGTCCATGAAACACATTGGATGTTGACCTTCTCGTAATTAAATATAAACTTTAACCGTGCTCATTCAAGCTTTGTGGCGCTTTCATACTTTAAATATTTTCCAACCTACTAAATAAAATCTGGGGTGGGGTGGGGGGGAGCAGTATTTTGCAATGGCACGGATGACTTTCAGTCCAGTAATCTACGTGATCAAGCGGCAACCATTTTCACGCCAAAAGTCAAGAAACTGGCACAGCATGCGCCATATAATCCTGGTCTCTGTACAGACGTTGGAGGATTTCTACATACATAAATGTGAACTGTATTTTATCTCTTCCATTTCACAGAGCTTTTTGGTTTTAGCAGAAGGAACAAATTGTTCTACAATAGCATTGAGAGACCCGCCAGCTGCATTGTCGTAGTTCCTGATGTCTCCTGGTATGGGCCTAATAGCACCAATGTTGTCTACAGGCCAAAAACTTTGAGCAGCATTTTACCAAACGTATAGTTTGTTGGAAAAGACCGGGCATCTGAGATTGTTCTGCTTTGTTATTACTATACTGCAAAGAGCACAAGATATTGTAAATCATGGCAGAATAGTGATGGCGTAAATGGGTTTCATTTTCTAAATGCTCGCTTGGTGCTATACAGGCTCTTATAGTATCCATAGGGTCTGCTAAAAAGCTCTGACTCAAAGCTTGATGACATGGGCATAAACCTAGGCACCTGGATAGCACAAATTTCATCTATAGATAGCTACCGACAGCTCGGGACAACCAATCCTGAGGGTGAAGGTGAATATTTTTGTACCCTGCCGGCATTTTGTTCTGCCACCTCCCAACCAACTCTGGCTCGTGAATTGAAGAAGATGCCAGTTTTGTGTCTTCTATCCACCTAAAGCAAATCTTGTACTGTAAAATCTTTAACATGATAATGTCATTTCAAAAAAAAATTTGCTATTTTATAAATCTGCAGCTGTAATGGAAATAATCCCTGGTGATCCTGCCATGAAAGGTCTTGTTCTGGCACTTCCTGTTACAGGGTGACAACGCTTTGTCCCTGTCTCCCAACTGTGCCCCTGTGTTGTCACCCTGTCATACGATGGAGGCTGCAACACATAACACAGGTATAGTGCGCACATTGGACATGTGCAATTTATTTTGTTTCAAATTCGTTAATTCGGAAACATCCAAATTAACAAAAACCCGTTTAATGAATTTTTCCAAATATTTATAAATTTGAATATTCGTAAATTCAAAAATTCGCAAATTCGTAAATTTGAAAATGAGCTAATTCCTAATTATGAAATTCAAAAACCCTAAAATTCGAAAAGCTGAAATAACTATTAAGTTATAGGTATTGGAATTAAGTTTCAAATTAGGCTGTAAGTGAACGTAACGAATATGAATTTATCCGAAGTTACGAATTATCCAAAATAACGAATGCCGTATCTAAACAAATGGATGTAATGAATTAATAATAATAAATAACAATAATAAGAAGAAGAACCTTTTATTATAATAGTATTTATTATTAATTCGTTCCATTCCATTCGTTTAGATACGGCATTCGTTATTTTGGATAATTCGTAACTTCGGATAAATGCGTATTCTTTACGCTCACTTACAGCCAAATTTGAATGGAAATTCCAATACCTATAATTTAATAGTTATTATTAGTTAGTTAGTTATTCTTTAGAATTTTCAGATATTCGTTCTTTCGAATTTTCTTTCTTATTTTCGAGTTTAGGAATTTACGAATTTTCGAATTTTACAAAATTACGAATTGCGATAATAACGAATGACCCGAAAAACGAAAAAAAAACCAAACAAACAAAAAACGAATGAAACGAAAACGTAATGAATTTTTCGGCAGTGCACATGTCTAAATGTCATTGCAGCCATCTATAGACAGGAAATAACTTTAACCATTTGACCTCCGGAAGATTTACCCCCTTCCTGACCAGGCCATTTTTTGAGATATGGCACTGCGTTACCTTAACTGACAATTGCGCAGTCGTGCGACGCTGTACACAAATAAAATTTATGTTATTTTTTTTTCCCCACAAATAGAGCTTTCTTTTTGGTGGTATTTGATCATATTTGAGTTTGTTATTTTTTGTGCTTTAAACAAAAAACCAACAATTTAAAAAAAAAAAAAAACAATATTTTACTTTCTGCTATAAAACATACTCAATCAAAAAATTTCAAAAATAAAATGTCTTCATAAGTTTAGGCCAATATGTATTCTGCCACATTTTTAGTAAAAAAAAATCCCAATAAGAATATATTGATTGGTTTGCGCAAAAGTTATAGCATTTACAATCTATGGGCTATATACTGGAATTTTTATTTATTTACTTATTTTACCATCACTGGCAGCAATCAGTGACTTATAGAGATACTGCGTTATTGTGGTGGACATTCTGACACTGACTGACACTTTTGACACGTGGGAACCAGTGACACGATCACAGTGATCAGTAGGGCTGGGCGATTTTCTAAAAAAAAAAAAATCTGCAATTTTTAAAAAAAACTCGATTCATGATTCAAATCAAGTTTTTTTTTTTTTTTTGGACACCGCGCGGGTCCTGAGGAGCTGCAGGCAGGAGTTTTTAGGTGGGGCCGCGGCTTCGGCCTAGTCCGCGGCGTCCGGCCTCGCGGACTAGGCCGAAGCCGCGGCCTCACCTAAAAACTCCTGCCTGCAGATCCTCAGGACCGGCGCGGTGTAAAAAAAAAATTAAAAAAAATCGATTTGCCTAAATTTTTAATCGACTTGACCTCTCAACTCGATTCAAGATTTAAATCGATTTTTTCCCCGGCCCTAGTGATCAGTACTAAAAATATGCACTGTCACTGCACTACATGGCTAGGGCAATTATAGGGTTAAATGTGTGCCTAGCCAGTGTTTTGGTGTAAACTGTGTGCTGCTTTTACTAAGAGAAGCAATGGATTTTCTTTCCCTGCTTTGCAAGGAAAGAAAATCCATTGTTTCCCCGCTGACAGGACAGAACTGCCTTGTTTACATAAGCAAAGCTCTGTCTTGTATGTCTTCTGAATCAGTGGGTGCCGGTGTTCTGTCAAAATAGCCAATTCATCAAGATCTCCAATCACGCCACTTCCGGTTACTGTAAACCATCATTAATTGGAGATTTAGATGAGATTTGCTGTTTTGACCCAACTCCGGGAAGCGTGTACACTCCAGTACACATAGAGTTTGCTGTTTTGGCAAAATAGCAGCTGCGGAGGAAAAAGTTGTCGCCGCCTTGGCGGCAGCCATGTTTTTGGTTAGTATCGGGCGGACTAACAATGTCTGCTCATAATATCGTGTACCGAAGTGTACAAGCTTCCCAGTGTTGTATCAAAACAGCAGTTTGCCTAAATCTCCAATTACTGATGGCTTACAGTAACCGGAGGAGAAGTGATTGGAAATCTCGATGAATTGGCTATTTTGACAGAACACCGGTGGTCATCCATTGGCCGCACCCGCTGATGGGCATCTGCTGTGCCCACCCAGAGGTGCTGCATCATGTACCTAGTATGTGATCCAGTGCAGAAGAGCTGCCTCGCTGTATATCTGTGTTATACAGTCGGGAAGCAGATAAAGAGTCTGTAGAAGACCAGCATCACAAAGGAAGAAAAAAATGGGAAAAACAGGCTTTTTTTTAAAAAAAATGGCAATTGCTTATGAAATAGAGTGCACAGAGCAAACAATGGCAACTATTTATATAAAAAAAAAAAAACACGTATTGGATGAGATTAACGAGCATTTGCCCATCCCTGACAAATTCAGGCCTTATTTTTCTTAATACTGTGATTTCCTATGATTGTTGGCTCCATCTAGTGGCTATAATGCAGGATTTTTTCTAAAATAGCTCAATCAGAAAAAATGTCACACAATGGCCAGTAGATGGAGCTGATAATCAGAGGACAGCACAGTATTAAGAGAAATACAGCAGGAATTTATCAAGAATGGGAATGCTTGTTACATCCGTCCGACAATTTAAAATAAAAATAGATCCCTAAATGTCGTCCAGCATTTCTATCTACTTTAACCGCTTATTTCTGTAATTGCGCTCACCCCCCGGAGAAGTTCTCTCTGTGCCGGTCACTCTGGCAGCACTGACATTCTTTATCCAATCATAGACAGCTCTGCGGGTTCTTCTGCTAAGGGAGTCGTAGACCTGGCCTGAGCTCCTTCGTCTGGAGTGGAGACACGTTCATAATTTAGTTTTCTAAAAGAGTGACAGGAAGAAGGAGCTATTCATAGAGAGCGTGGCTGTAGCTGCTCTGCCTGGGGCACATGCAGATATCCCGCCCGTGTGCATAGGAGGGGGGTGACACCTGAAGCTCGGATAATCACAGCCATTGTCACTGTCACTTAGGCCATGGTCTGTCCTGCAGCCGTCCTCTACAGACAAGGCAGAGACTGGGAGCTGGAGAAGAGCCCAATGCTTATTACAAGTTCATTCTGTTAGCAGATAATTACCTGTCTACCTGCTGCCTCCTTCTATACTCTCTCCCAACGTCTCGCCGCTCTTCCTTTGACTATTGTAAAGTGCCAGTAATGCCGCGTACACACGGTCGTACTTTTCGTCTACAAAAGTCGGACAGCCTGTCGGACAGACTTCCGGCAGACTTTCGGTGGACTTGCCGCGGACTTGCGGCCTACTTTCTAACGACCGGACTTGCCTACACACGACCACACAAAAGTCGGTCGGATTCGTACGTGATGACGTACACCGGACTAAAATAAGGAAGTTCATAGCCAGTAGCCAATAGGTGCCCTAGCGTGGCTTTTTGTCCGTCGGACTAGCACACAGACGAGCGGATTTCGGGGTCCGTCGTAGGTACGAAGTAAAAGTTTTGAAGCATGTTTCAAATCTAAAGTACGTCGTATTTGAGGCTAAAAAAGTCGGTTGAAAGTCCGGAGAAGCCCACACACGATCGGATTACCAGCCAGCTTTAGTCCATCAGCGTCTGTTGGACTTTTGTAGACGAAAAGTACGACCGTGTGTACGCGGCATAAGATTGTCTCCGTTTACAGAATATTTACAGGCTGGAATCCATAGGGGATAACTCCGGCATAGTGGTCATATCCCCAAATCAATTATCTGTACAAATCAGGTTTATTACTGACCAGATCAATAACAACTGATCCTTTCTATGTCCAGGAATCCCCAATATTCTAAAATGTTTCTTTTTTTTCTTTCAAATCCTACATCTTCACAAACTAAGGAAAGTCATTTTCCTTTTAAACAAATAAAGGGTTGTACTTAACCACTTCAATACCGGGCACTTTCGCCCCCTTCCTACCCAGGCCAACTTTCAGCTTTCAGCGCTCTTGCACTTTGAATGGTTATTGCACGGTCATCCAACACTGTACCCAAAAAACATTTTATAATTTTAAAACAGATAGAGCTTTGTTTTGGTGGTATTTTATCATAACTGGTGTTTGTTTGTTTTTTGCTAAACAAACAAAAAAACAGAAAACCTTGAAAAAAGTTTTCAGTTATAAATTTTGTGCAAATTAGAATTTTTTCTCGTTCATTGATGGGCGCTGATGGGGCTGCACTGATTTGCACTGATTAGGCTGCAATGATGGGTACTGATGAGGCTGTACTGATGAGGCTGCAATGATGGGCACTGATGAGGCTGTACTGATGAGGCTGCACTGATGGGTACCGATGAGGCTGCACTGATGGGTACTGATAAGGCTGCACTGATGGGTACTGATAAGGCTGCACTGATGGGTACTGATGAGGCTGCACTGATGGGTACCGATGAGGCTGCACTGATGGGTACTGATAAGGCTGCACTGATGGGTACTGATAAGGCTGCACTGATGGGTACTGATAAGGCTGCACTGATGGGTACTGATGAGGCTGCAGTGATGGGTACTGATGAGGCTGCACTGATGGGTACTGATGAGGCTGTACTGATGAGGCTGCAATGATGGGTACGGATGAGGCTGTACTGATGGGTACCGATGAGGCTACACTGATGTGCACTGATGAGGCGGCACTGATGGGTATTGATGAGTTTGCACTGATGAGTTTGCACTGATGTGCACTGATGAGGTTGCACTGATGAGTTTGCACTGATAAGTTGCACTCATGGGCACTAATAAGGAGGCACTGATAGGCAGCACTGATGGACACTGATAACCTGCACTGATAATCAGTGTAAACAATGTACTCAGTGTGCCCTGTCAGCCTTGCCGGTTATTGGCTCTGCTTTCCTCACACAGATACAGCGTGTAAGGAAAGGATTGCCGATAATGGGCATGTCTGTTTACTTGTGACCAGCTGTGATTGGACACAGCTGATCGCACGGTAAAGGGCCACTATGATTGTCCCATTACCGTGATCTGTGATCAGCTGTGTCCAAAGTACACAGTGGTCACAGTGCACTCCATAGGGGGTACGCGGGAGGCGTGGTTCTGGGAGGATGTCCATGGATGCCCTCCCAGAACTGGAGAACCGCACTGTAGCCAGGCGGGAAGGGGTTAAAAAATTGCATAGCATGTTGCCCAGTGAAAGTGCATGTATATCTGATCGGTGGAAAAAAATTACATTTTTACGCCATTTTCTATGCTGGTTGAATGTTTTTTATTGATTTAGTTTAGAAAATACCCCATTTGGCCAGTAGATGGCACTAAGTGTCATAGGAACGTATCATGGGATCACCATCTAGTGGCCAAATGCGATATTTTACATATTAAACCAATAAAATATATTCAACCAGCATGGGAAATAGCTTAATGTCATTTTTCCCCCATCTGCACAGAACAAATGGTAATGATCTTTCATTGGGCGAATTGCTATGCAATTTTTTTACAAATACATCCCCAACTGTATCTAAAGCCAAATTTTTGTTTTTGTTAGGATTTGGCTAGAGTAGGGGAGGGTTAGTCACTGCTGGGGAGATTCATCCTCTTTATTGTAACCAGAAATCCAAAGTTCTGGCAGGAACAGGAATAAAGGGGAAATCTTCCTTCCAGTGGGGACAGTTCTGGTGACTCTAGAGGCAAGGAGAAATTTCCCTTATTTTGGAGCGAATTTCTCATCCTTCCTTTCATTGTTATGGAGCAGGAAGTGAAGGGAAATCTCCTCGATGATACAAAGAGTGCAAAATAAAAATCAATAAATAACAGGGGTTACAACCCTCCCCATTCTATCCAAAATAGAACAACCAAAACTTTTTGTTTTCTAACTTAAAGTGGATGTACACCGTTACATACAGTATACCCAGCAAAGTCACTGGTCTCAGGTGATAAATAGAGATTAAACAAATCCTCCTACATAAGTTGTACCGGTTTATCTGCAGTCTTCTCTTCTCTACATCCATTCAAAGTCCAGAATTCATTAAGCTTGCCTGAGCTGTCAGAAAACAGGAGGCGGAGAGCTGAAGTTACACTCTGCAGAGCTCAGTGAGGAGAGCTCTGGAAGCTGATTGCAGGGAAGAGACACCCCCCCCCCCCTTCACAAAGCTGAGACTGTCAATCACAGAATGTGCCGGAGCTCCCTCGATCACCAACTTTCTCTTGGTGTGAAGAAAACCTGTCAGAAGTGACTCATGCTGATAACAGAGGAACGAGGCAACAGACAGAAATGACACTCAGTGCTCTGGATTGAGACAAGTACACACTACAGAGGGATGTGCTTTGTTCACAGAGGCGTATCTAGTGAAAAGCACTGAAATTGCGCCCCTGTCAAAACATTTGAAACCCAACTTTCAGATAACCTTAACAAAAAAAAAACAGCTAACAAAACTACAAGTCAAGCTCTTTAATCTTTCAACACATTATGGATTGGCACTGATGAGCTGCACTAATGGGCACTGATAGGTGACACTGACAAGGTGGCACTGATGAGCTGCACTGATAGGTGGCACTGATGGGCTTTACTGATGGGCACTGATTTGCAGCATTTATGGACACTGATGAGGCAGCACTAACACTGATAGGCAGCACTGATGAGCTGCACTGATGGGCACTAATAGGTGACACTGACAGGTGGCACTGATGAGCGGCACAGAGAGGTGGCACTGATGAGCTGCACTGATGGGCATTGAAAGGTGACACTGGCACTGATGAGCTGCACTGATAGGTGGCACTGACAGGTGGCACTGATGAGCTGCACTGACAGGTGGCACTGATAGGTGACACTGATGAGCTGCACTGATGAACTGCACTGATAGGTGGCACTGATGAGCTGCACTAATGAGCACTGGTAGTGATAGACCTAAGAGGCACTGACAGACCCCTGCCCGCCCTCCCTCCCAAATAGTTAACCCACTTCAGCCAGAGCCAGCACACTGAACTGCACTTATCTGCCCGATTTCCCCAGCCCCATGCTGAGGCAGAGCTTACTTGTTCTTGTGCTTGTACAGAGCTTCCTCCTCCTTGCTTGTAGCAGCGCCGGCGCCACCCATACTCCTTTCCCACCAGCCTCTCGGGCCGGCCTCTAGATGATGTCATGCCGCCCAGGATGTCAAGGAGAGGAGCGCGCTCACCCTCAGCGCACTACTACAGAGGCTATGCAGCGCAGCATTCTCTGCTAGGCGATGTATGTAGCGGCCGCGGGCCGGCTCACTGTCTTTGGCCTATAATTCAGCTGTCTGGTGAAATTGCAAGGCAATGTAGCAGCTGGCGGCCGGCCGGTAATTGTGTGTAGAATCTATAATCTGGCCCTGGGAAGAAGAGCCGAGCGCCCCCTTCATATGGCGCCCATCGCACTTGCTATATGTGCCATACCCTGGATGCGCCACTGTTTGTTCATATTTCATGTCTGAGGTTTACAACCACTTTAAAGTGGATGAACTGAGGAGAGGGGAGGCCAGAATGTGTATGGCAGGAGCCAGGCAATCGGTTCTTTCAAAAATAGATTGTCATCTCCTGGTTTCCGATAACGGTGGGTGAAGCCCTGGGGTAGGAGAGACAACTCCTCCTATTAAAGCATACTACAAAATACTAATACTACAAGCATCCGTTTGGATTATAAACTGATCAGAAATTATCAAAAAAAAAAATCACATTTCTAAATCTAGAGGGCAATGACTGACGGCGAATGTAGCACAATATACACAAAAATAGAACTGATGTTAAAGGGTAAAATAAATGGTATGAATGATGATATAAAAGAAGTAATTAGTCCATCATCTGATAAAGAGGGAATAGAATAAAAGCTTGAAGTGCCTCCGCCTGATTCTGACCTTCGTATTGTGCAGAATTGGTTTTTATCTTTTTCTTTTCTCTTTTAGGATTACATTTAAATTGATTTCTTTTAAAGAATTTTAAATTGCACAAATCCTTTGAATCTATTTTTTTACAATGATATATGAATATGTGTATCAGCTAGACTTACCTGCTCTGTTTTCCTTTCCATACATACTAAACCCACAGGGGCTCTTTCACACTGGTGGCAGGAAAACCAGCAGCTAAGCCGCAGTTTTACCATCCCCCGGTCACCCACTGAGAGTCTAACATTTCAGCCTGAAAGGGCTGCTACACATGGCACAGCGTTTTGCTTCATGCCAATTTTAATGTGGTATTAATCCCAAAATCAACAATGTAATATATTGCAGATTACCAATCATTAAATGTGGTGGCTGCATTGTTATTTCTTTTTTATACTTCCCCCCTCTGGTTTTTACCTGGTGATCTGGCCAGTAACATACCTCTTGTATTGGAGTCTTCCCCCTCTGGATGAAGAAGCACAGGAGGCACAGCAGACAGCAGCATTGTCAGTCTGGGGGGAGGGGGTGTTAGATGCACTAGCAGATTTAGATACACTAACACAGTGGTCTCCAAACTTTGCTTGCTTTTATCCAGCCCTTGGGGTACTATTCCATTCACTGACACCAACCACAGGGCATTATCCCCCCCTCTGACACCAACGATGGGCCACTGTTCCTCCCACTGACACCAACTATGGATCACTGTTCCTCCCACTGACACCAACTATGGATCACTGTTCCCCCCACTGACACCAACTATGGATCACTGTTCCTCCCACTGACACCAACTATGGATCACTGTTCCACTGACACCAACTATGGATCACTGTTCCTCCCACTGACACCAACTATGGATCACTGTTCCTCCCACTGACACTAACTATGGATCACTGTTCCTTCCACTGACACCAACTATAGATCACTGATCCACTGACACCAACTATGGATCACTGTTCCACTGACACCAACTATGGATCACTGTTCCACTGACACCAACTATGGATCACTGTTCCTCCCACTGACACCAACTATGGATCACTGTTCCCCCCACTGACACCAACTATGGATCACTGTTCCCCCCACTGACACCAACTATAGATCACTGTTCCCCCCACTGACACCAACTATGGATCACTGTTCCTCCCACTGACACCAACTATGGATCACTGTTCCACTGACACCAACTATGGATCACTGTTCCTCCCACTGACTTCAACTATGGATCACTGTTCCTCCCACTGACACCAACTATGGATCACTGTTCCACTGACTACCAACTATAGATCACTGTTCCTCCCACTGACACCATTTATGGATCACTGTTCCTCCCACTGACACCAACTATGGATCACTGTTTCACTGACTACCAACTATAGATCACTATTCCTCCCACTGACACCAACTATGGATCACTGTTCCACTGACTACCAACTATAGATCACTGTTCCTCCCACTGACACCATTTATGGATCACTGTTCCTCCCACTGACACCAACTATGGATCACTGTTCCACTGTAAGTTTTAACTTTTCACCTGTTAAGGCTTAAAGTGACCCTGTCACTATAGTAAACTTTTTCAGCAAAGCTTAGCTTGTAAAAGAAGAACGTAAACTATGGATCACTGTTCCTCCCAATGACACCAACTATGGATCACTGTACCTCCCCCTGACACCAATGATGGGGCACTATTCCTCCCACTAAAACCAACTATGGATCAATGTTTCTGCCAGGGACACCAATTATCGGGCACTGTTTCCCCCACTGACACCAACAATGGGCCACTATTCCTTCCACTGACACTAAGACATTTTCTACTCCTATTGGCCACAGTCCCGCCCCCCTAAAGTCTGAAAAACAGTTAACTGGCTCTTTGTTTAGAAAGTTTGGAGACCCCTGATCTAACACATTGAAGCTAAATTCCAGCTCACACTTTATAAGCAGTGACAGCAAACAGTTTTTCTCCTTTTGGGATAAAGGTTTTACATAAATAAAACTGATCATTGTAAGCACCCTGTCAGTGTTGAATAGTTTGTCTCATCCCCGTAACTGCTACGTCTGTAAAAGAGCTTGGTCTTTTAACCACTTGACATCCGGAGGCCGTCATATGACGGCCTCCACTTTCAGGGCTTATATCTGAATGATGTCTGAGGCTACAGACATCATTCAGATACCGGCATTTTCAGCCGGCGATTCCGTACACCATAAGAACGATCATAGCGGCTGTTCCACCGCTTGATCGTTCTTACGGGCGGCGGGAGGGGACACCCCCCCCTCCCGCCGCCCTCCGGTGCTACTACCGACTCACCTCAGCGATCGGTGAGTCGGATAGCGGATCCGCCGGCGCCGGATGTTCACCATAGAGATTTCCGGCGGACCAGATGGTCGCCGGAGTCTCTATGATCGTTCGGAGGCCGGGCGCGATGTTATGACGTCACGCCCGGCCTCTGCATTCAAAAAAACGGCGCCGCTTCGGTTGTGAAGCGGCGATCGTTTTATTTTTTTTTTTTATTTTAGGCTTCCCAGCCTAGAGGTGAGATGTGGGGTCTTATTGACCCCATATCTCACTGTAAAGAGGACTGATCGTGTCATATTCCTATTACAAGGGATGTTTACATTCCTTGTAATAGAAATAAAAGTGATCAAAAAAAAAAATATTTTTTTAAAGTGTCAAAATAAAAAATTTTAAGTAAAATTAACAATAAAAAAAAAAAAAAATTTTTAAAGCGCCCCTGTCCCCGTGAGCTCGCACGCAGAAGCGAACGCATACGTAAGTCCCGCCCACATATGAAAACAGTGTTCAAACCACACATGTGAGGTATCGCCGTGAACGTTAGAGCGAGAGCAATAATTTTGGCCCTAGACCTCCTCTGTAACTCAAAACATGTAACCAGTAAAAAATTTTAAAGCGTCGCCTATGGGCATTTTTAAGTACCAAAGTTTGGCGCCATTCCACGAGCGTGTGCAATTTTGAAGCGTGACATGTTAGGTATCTATTTACTCGGCGTAACTTCATCTTTCACACAATGCAAAAAAATTTGGCTAACTTTGCTGTTTTCTTTTTTTTTTAAGCATGAAACTGTTTTTTTTCCAAAAAAAACGCGTTTGAAAAATTGCTGCGCAAATACCGTGCAAGATAAAAAGTTGCAATGACCGCCATTGTATTCTGTAGGGTCTCTGCTAAAAAAACATATATAATGTTTGGGGGTTCTATGTAATTTTATAGCAAAAAAATGATGATTTTTGACATGTAGGAGCGAAGTGTCAGAAATGGCCCGGATATGAAGTGGTTAAAAAAACAACAGACTTGCTGGCCAGATCACCAGATGAAAATAGAAGAAAGTAAGCCTAAAAAAGAAAACGAATGCAGCCATAACATCTGAGAATTGGTAAGCTGCCATAAGGCTCCATTCACATCTTAGCATGTTGCTTTTGAGCATTTTTGCAGTGTTTTTTGCTGTGCGTTTTTTGTGCGTTTTCTCCCCCGCGATTTGCGTTTTTTTATGCTCTGAAAATCATGCGAAAAATACTGCTTTTGAAGCAATCGTATGATAATCTGATCGTTAGTACACAGCTTTTGATAACAGATCTTGACAGTTCATTCGATATTTTCTGATGGTGCAAGCATGAAAATTTTCCTCCTATGATCCCAGATCGTACGATTTTCATTTATTCAGTACAGGTGTCGTCCGAAAATACACTACGAATACATTACAACACTTCCAATTTTTATTCTGACATTTGATAATTTGTCACTTTAGTAAACTCTTCAGTTTCGATATGAGACTAGCATGCAAAAAAAAAAAACGGACAATCATTCGTCCAATAATCTCATTGTGTGTGCGGGCCATTGGACACAGAAGAAGAACAAAATCTTTAATAATAAAAAGAGCGGCTTGTGACGCCGTAACTTTATTCTCATATTGTGCTTCTCAACAGACCAGTGTGTACTTTGTGCCAGAAGAAGTACAATGGGGTACAGACTCAAAGTTTTCCAGCTGTGCTTGTGTTGGCTTTGGTCAGGAAAGTGTTGACGCAGCTGTCAGACAGTTGGCTGAGGTTGGTGTGATATTTATCCAGCTGGGATTGTATATTAATAGAAATGTTGGTTAAAGGGAAAAAATTAGAAAATAACAAAAAAATAATAATATAGCGTATACAATCGCAACACAAGTCGTATTGTAATTGAATGTTATTAAAAATGACCTTTTCTTTTTAAGCTGCAGCGCTGTAATTTTCTGTAAAATGCAATATGGCTACCTGGACAAATAGTGTACAGAACTCCCCCTGAAAATGTCATTTCCTACTTGTGTGATTGACTCACTGATTTTCCCAGAAGTCTACACAAGTCAGATTTTGGGCATCCCCTGCAACAAAAATGTCATTTTTGGTGAGACACTCACAAACGGAAATCGCATGGAAAGGGATGCAGACCCTGACACTCAGTACAGCCCTGCAGGTGCAGCAGATGATTGATAATTATATTGTATGTACATAACATAACTGGATACTATCATTTATAGGTAAAGTTGATCCAGGGAATATCTAATTGCCTCTTGTGGGATCAGGGAGGAAATTGTTTCCCTGTTGGAGCAAATTGGATCATGCTTCTTTTTTTTTTTTTTTGCCTACCTCTGGATCAACTATGGGTATAGGATTGTATATATAGGACTATACATGTACATATATATGTATATACAGTGGAACCTCGGATTGCGAGGTTAACGAGTGCTTCGCAATTAGAGCACTGTATTTTTCGCAATTAGAGCACAGTATTTTGAAATCCTAACTCCGTTTGCGAGTGTTGTCTTGCAAAATGAGCAGGATTCAGGTCAAAATGGTGTGCAGTACCGTGTTTGGCCTGAGGTGGGGGGGGGGGCGCCGGAGCCGAGCTGACCCGAACGACGCCGATCGTAGCCGTTCGGAAATGCTCGGAAAGACTCGAAAATACTACATTCCCAAGCTTTTCCGAGGTTTGCCGAGGTCAGCCGAGGTCAGCCGAGGTGTCCTCAGGCCTTTTCGGCTGTTTCCAAGGCTCTCCGGCGCCCCCGCCCCCCCCGCCTCTGGCCGCATGCGGTATTGCATGCCATTAAAGTCAATGCGGAACAAATTATTTTTGTTTCCATTGACTTCAATGGGGAAACTTGCTTTGATATGCGAGTACTTTGGATTACGAGCATTCTCCTGGAACGGATTATACTCGTAACCCGAGGTTCCACAGTATATAATTTATTTTTTTCTTTTCTTGGTTGAACTAGGTGGGCTTGTGTCTTTTTTTTAGCCAGACTAACAATGTATTATAAAATCAGTCCCATTAGATTCACTTTACACATGGACACAGAGAAACAAACAGCTATTTCTTCAGAATAACAAAAGGTAGGAATCTGCAACAAAGTTTGTTAAAATCCTTGCAATGTACATAGATCACCCAGAGGGGAAAGTTTTTTTCTCAACAAAAAGGTTATTTTTTAAGCTCCTCAGAAGGTCCAGCTCCCACTGAGAGCACAGATTCTGGAAGGATAAGTCCCAGGGGCCATTCATGGAACAATGATGGAGCAGTTGGCCCTAAATACCACTTTCCCATTTTTTCATTTGAAGGACTGAACCTGATTGTCTTCTGCTGGTAATAAAATCATTTTTCTTCTCCTGCAGCTTTCATGACTGGCTCTAGAAGTGCAGAGGGAAATATACAATGTAACAGGTGTGACAAAGAGCTACTACAAGGATAATCCAGCCTCCTCTTCAGACAATCTCTATCCCGACGGGCTCTACAGAAATTGTTTTTCTTTCTTGTATTGAAATTATTTTTTTCCAACAAAAACAAAAAACATTTGTGCCTTTATTTCTGAAGCCTCATCTGTGCTGGGAGCTCCTATGTTCTGCTAAAGTGCATGTGTATTTCTAGATGGAAATCCCCTTTTAGACAGTTGTCATCAGAACAGGCGCCCCCCACTGGAAGATTTCCCCTCACTTCCTATTCTTGTGACAACTATACCATTTTGGATTTCACATGACCATGCGTTCACTCATATGCGCACTGAAATCGCATTGCGATTTTATGCATGCATTTCTGTGTGAATAGCGTTGGAATTTGAGTGCAATTTTACCAGAGGTGTGATTTTGGCTTCTGCATTTTTATTGACTTCAATACAAAAGTGCCTTCCATTGACTTCAATGCAAAAGTGCCTTTCATTGACTTCAATGCAAATATCGGCTTCCATTGACTTCAATGCAAAAGTGCCTTCCATTGACTTCAATGCAAAAATGCCTTCCATTGACTTCAATGCAAAAATCCTCTTCCACTGACTTCAATGCAAAAACGCCTTCCATTGGCTTCAATGCAAAAACACCTTCCTTCAACTTCAATGCAAAATCACCTTCCATTGACTTCAAGGCAAAAACACCTTTTATTGACTTTGATACAAAAATGCCCATCAATCGCAATCCTACGTGAACACTGAAGGCACCGCAGGACTCTTTTTGGAATCACACTCAAAACGCAATGCCTGTGGATCGCATTAGTGTGAACCACCTCAATAGGAACACATAGTATCTAGCCTGTCACGCAAATCTATGCGTTTGAAAATGCATCTAGAATCGCATATGTGTGAACCAGGGCTCACTTTTCGACAATGGTCACCAGATAAAGAGAGAGGAGGAGTCTCCACATTCAGGACACCACTGAGTGCGATTTCACCAGAGGTGTGATTTTGGCTTCTGCATTTCTATTGATTTTAATGCTAATTCACCTTCCATTGACTTTAATGCAAAATTGCCTGCCACCGACCTCAATGCAAAAACACCTTCCATTGACTTCAATACAAAAACGCCTTTCAATCGCAATCCTGTGTGAACACTGATCTCAGCGTGTCACTATACTTTATCACTTGCGAGTTCGGAACACACCACAGGACTCTTTTTTGTATCCACACTCGAAACGCAATGCCTGTGGATGGCATCAGTGTGAACCACCTCAATAGGGAGACATAAAATCTAGCCTGTCATGGAAATCTATGCATTTGAAAATGCATCTAGAATTGCATATGTGTGAACCAGGGCTCACTTTCTGACAATGGCCACCAGAACAAAAAGAGAGAGGGGGAGTCTCCACATTCAGGACACCCTTGAGTGTGATTTCATCAGAGGTGCGATTCTGGCTTCTGCATTTCCATTGTCTTTAACCGCTTGCCGACCGCCGCACACAGATGTACGTCGGCACAATGGCACAGGCAGGCAAATGGGCATACAGGTACGTCTCTTCAAAGTTGCTGCCTTTCAGGTGCGCGGGAGCTTGCCTGCGGGTCCTGGGAACTCGATGTTCTCTGGCGGCCCGCGATTGAGGTGTGGAGAGGTAGAACGGGGAAGTGCCTATGTAAACAAGGCATTTCCCCCGTTCTGCCTTGTGTCATGACAGAGATCTACTGCTCCCTGTCATCAGGAGCAGTGATCGCTGTCATGTCCTAGGTAGCCCCTCCCCCCCACAGTTAGAATCACTCCCTAGGACACACTTAACCCCTTGATCGCCCCCCCCCCTAGTGTTTAACCCCTTCCCTGCCAGTGTCATTTACACAGTAATCAGTGCATTTTTATAGCACTGATCGCTGTATAAATGACAATGGTCCCAAAATAGTGTCCGATGAGTAAGCCATAATTTCGCAGTCACGAATAAAAAAAAAATCGCAGATCGCCGCCATTACTAATAAAAAAAAAATGTATAATAAAAATGCCATAAAACTGTTTTGTAGACGCTATAACTTTTGTGCAAGCCAATCAATATACGCTTATTGCAATTTTTTTTACCAAAAATATGTAGAAGAATACATATGGGCCTAAACTGAGGAAAAAATTAGTTTTTTTTATATATTTTTGGGTGATATTTATTATAGCAAAAAGTAAAAAATATTGCGTTTTTTTCAAAATTGACGCTTTTTTTTGTTTATAGCGCAAAAAATAAAAACCACAGAGGTGATCAAATACCACCAAAAGAAAGCTCTGTATTTATCACTCTGTGGTAAAAAAAAGGATGTTAATTTTGTTTGGGTACAACGTCGCATGACCGCACAATTGTCAGTTAAAAAGATGCAGTGCAAAACCGCAAAAAGTGCTCTGGTCAGGAAGGGGGTAAAATCTTCCAGAGCTGAAGTGGTTAATGCAAGAAACACCTTCGATTGACTTCACTGCAAAATCGCCTTCCATTGACTTCAATGCAAAAACATCTTCCATTGACTTTATTTACAAAAACGCCTGTCAAACGCAATCCTGCGTGAACACTGACCTCCACATGCGAGTCATTCATCACTTGCAAGTTTGGAATGCACTGTGGGACTCTTTTTGGAATCGCACTCAAAAAGCAATGCCTGTGGATTGCATCATTGTGAACCACGTTGCCACGTTGAACCACGATGCGTTTAAAAAAGCATCCAGAATCGCATAGCTGTGAACCAGGGCTCACTTTCTGACAATGGTCACCGGGATAGAAAGAGAAGGGGAGTCTCCACAGGACATAGAGAGCAGTAAAAACCTGTTAAACGCAGATTAAGGGCATAGTAATTCTCTTACTTCTTGACAATATAATAAGAGAAACAGTAGAATGGCATCCCCTTCAAATAAGCTGGTAAAGAGAGAAAACCTAAATAGAGTGATGATTCCAGTTACCAGTCAAATACAAATCTCCAAATACAGTAAGACCCCTTTCACACTGGGGCGCTTTGCAGGTGCTACCGCGCTAAAAATAACGCCTGCAAAGCGCCCTGAAAGGGCCGCTGCTGTTTCACCAATGTGAAAGCCCCGAGGGCTTTCACACTGGAGCGGTGCGCTGGCTGGACGCTAAAAAAGTCTTTGGAGCGGTGAAAGAGCGGTGTAGCAGCGCTTCTGGTGGTTTTAACCCTTTCTCGGCCGCTAGCGGGGGGGGCCGCGCTAGCAGCTGAATACCTCTGCAAATACGACGGTAAAGCGCCGCTAAATATAGCGGCACTTTACCGCCGACGCCGCCCCCGCCCCAGTGTGAAAGGGGGAAACATCAACAGGTCAAATGGGTTGATGGACCTACAGCCGAGGCCCAAACTTTAGAGAATGACACAACTATTAATTTTCACAAAGTCTGCTGCCTCTGTTTTTATGATGGCAATTTGCATATACTCCAGAATGTTATGAAGAGTGATCAGATGAATTGCAATTAATTGCAAAGTCCCTCTTTGCCATGAAAATGAATGAATTCCCATAAAAAAACTTTTTCATTGCATTTGTGAAGAAGGCTTCAGGGCGCCCAAGAAAGTCCAGCAAGCGCCAGGACCGTCTCCTACAGTTGATTCAGCTGCGGGATCGGGGCACCACCAGTGCACAGCATGCTCAGGAATGGCAGTAGACAGGTGTAAGTACATCGGCACGCACAGTGAGACAAAGAATTTTGGCGGATGGCCTGGTGTCAAGAAGGGCAGCGAAGAACTCACTTCTCTCCAGGAAAAACATCAGGGGCAGACTGATATTGTGTAAAAAGGTACAGGGATTGGACTGCTGAAGACTGGGGTAAAGTCAATGTCCATGATGAATCCTCTTTCTGATTGTTTGGGGCATCTGGATAAAAACCCTTGTCCGGAGAAGAAAAGGTGAGTGCTACTATCAGTCCAGTGTCCTGCCAACAGTAAAGCATCCTGAGATCATTCATGTGTGGGGTTGCTTCTCAGCTAAGGGAGTGGCTCACTCACAATTTTGCCTAAGAACACAGCCATAAATAAAGAATGGTGCAAAAACATCCTCCGAGAGCAACTTCTCCCAACAATGCAAGAACAGTTTGGTGAGGAACAATGCCCTTTCCAGCATGATGGAGCACCTTGCCTTAAGGCAAACGTCATAACTAAGTTGTTTGGGCAACAAAAAATGGAAATTTTGGGTCCATGGCCAGGAAACTCCCCAGACTTTAATCCCATTGAGAACTTGTGGCCAATATTATATTATATATTTATTTACTTTTTAGTATTTTATATTGTTTTAGGTATATGGTGATGTGGCTATATCACTTTTTAAGCTTTATGGTGGAGCATACCTCAGGGATATCCATTTCCTACTGGCGTCTACCTGTTTGCCCATAGGGTCATCGACTCAGCTCCCAGGACTGATGATATGTTTTCTCCCCCGGCCGGTTCCAGCCCTTGGCGCCCTTTACCCACACACACAGGTCATCTATAAGAAACAAGGGATAATTTAAAGTGGGGTTCCACCCAAAAAAACAAAAATACCTCAAAAATTCTAAAAAACAAAACAAAAAAACATTTGTATATTTTTTTTTTCACTTACCTATAAATGCCTGTTGCTAGGTGGTCCCTCGTAGTCTGCTTCTTCCTTTGCCTGGGCTGGTGACATCACTTCCCCCTCGGCACAGGAAGGGCTCCGCTCTGCTCCCTCCCTCCTGTCAATCATCTGGGACCCATTACAGGTCCCAGGTGATTGAGCGGCCAATCACGGCGCCGCTCGCGCATGCGCAGTGGGTGCCAGGCTGTGAAGCCACAGCCCGGCACCCACAGTTGAAATGCCGGCGCCGACGAGCGGAGGGGGGGGGGGACGAGCGGGGCTTCAATCCCCCACATCGCTGGACCGAGGGACAGGTAAGTGTCCAATTAAAAGTAAGCAGCTGCAGTATTTGTAGCTGCTGACTTTTAATTTTTTTTTTTTTTTGACAGCCCCCCCTGGGTGGAACTCCTCTTTAAGGTTATCATCCTTAGTCCAATATTTATTCCTATTTTCCCCTGCCTGTCATCTGGATAGCCCCTAAGATATTCTACCGATTTTTTTATAGACAGCGATACTGCATCTGCTCCTGAAGATTGGAGGTTATCCATGAAACGCGTCAAGCTATATAGATGCTTTTATGATCATCAAATCAAGAGTGACATCAACCTTTTCTTTTAATATGATATACTAGCCTATACCAATATGTTATGGTTTTGCTATTATTATGTGTACATGGATTTTTGGTTCTGGTGGTTTTATTACCATTATTGTGTCATTATCATTAATTTACATGCTATTATGCTACCATGTTACTATGTGATGTATATTTAATAAACCCAACTACAATTTTACATAATGTGTTTATCTTATGCCATTGTATATAGGACATGACACAATGTTACTAGCTTTATTTTTTACTTCATACTCGTCAGCCACTCCATGTTCACATTCCCAACTCGGTTGCATACTTCATATAAAGTCCCAAACCTTCTCTTTATGCTAATAGCAATTTATGTCTTGGCCTCACACAAAATCCCAAACCTCTTTATCACCTGGAATGTGTGTTCCCGTTGGTGTGTGCACAGGGACTTCTTCCATTTGAGAAGTTAGCCTGACTTTATCCCCCTCTTAAAAAGAAGGATGGACTTATATACTTATAACTCTGTGGGCACAGATCACTCTCCTCTGAGGAATTTGCAACTATTACTTTTACTATTACGTTTGGGGTGCCATTATCTTAATGACTGTTGTTCTGTTATGCTTTTAAATGGTCTTCCAGTAAAGTTGACACCGTAATGGGGAATTACTATTAATGCAGGGATTCATGTTTGGGGACAAGGAGGTCATTAAGTTGGTAGGTGAACTAGCTGTACACTGAAACTGCATTCCCGTTTATGCCAGGCTAGACTTTCATAAGAGTTTGTCTAAGTGAAGTCTTCATCTTGTGACTCACTTACAGTCAGGTCCATAAATATTGGGACATCGACACAATTCTAATCTTTTTGGCTCGATACACCACCACAATGGATTTGAAATGAAACGAACAAGATGTGCTTTAACTGCAGACTTTCAGCTTTAATTTGAGGGTATTTACATCCAAATCGGGTGAACGGTGTAGGAATTACAACAGTTTGTATATGTGCCTCCCACTTTTTAAGGGACCAAAAGTAATGGGACAATTGGCTGCTCAGCTGTTCCATGGCCAGGTGTGTGTTATTCCCTCATTATCCCATTTACAAGGAGCAGATAAAAGGTCCAGAGTTTATTTCATGTGTGCTATTTGCATTTGGAATCTGTTGCTGTCAACTCTCAATATGAGATCCAAAGAGCTGTCACTATCAGTGAAGCAAGCCATCATTAGGCTGAAAAAAACAAAACAAACCCATCAGAGAGATAGCAAAGCATTAGGTGTGGCCAAATCAACTGTTTGGAACATCCTTAAAAAGAAAGAATTCACCGGTGAGCTCAGCAACACCAGAAGACCCGGAAGAACACAGAAAACAACTGTGGTGGATGACCGAAGAATTCTTTCCCTGGTGAAGAAACCACCCTTCACAACAGTTGGCCAGATCAAGGACACTCTCCAGGAGGTAGGTGTATGTGTGTCAAAGTCAACAATCAAGAGAAGACTTCACCAGAGTGAATACAGAGGGTTCACCACAAGATGTAAACCATTGGTGAGCCTCAAAAACAGGAAGGCCAGATTAGAGTTTGCCAAACAACATCTAAAAAAGCCTTCACAGTTCTGGAACAACATCCTATGGACAGATGAGACCAAGATCAACTTGTACTAGAGTGCTGGGAAGAGAAGAGTATGGAGAAGGAAAAGAACTGCTCATGATCCAAAGCATACCACCTCATCAGTGAAGCATGGTGGTGGTAGTGTCATGGCGTGGGCATGTATGGCTGCCAATGGAACTGGTTCTCTTGTATTTATTGATGATGTGACTGCTGACAAAAGCAGCAGGATGAATTCTGAAGTGTTTCGGGCAATATTATCTGCTCATATTCAGCAAAATGCTTCAGGACTCATTGGACGGCGCTTTACAGTGCAGATGGACAATGACCTGAAGCATACTGCGAAAGCAACCAAAGAGTTTTTTAAGGGAAAGAAGTGGAATGTTATGCAATGGCCAAGTCAATCACCTGATCCGAATCCGATTGAGCATGCATTTCACTTGCTGAAGACAAAACTGAAGGGAAAATGCCCCAAGAACAAGCAGTAACTGAAGACAGTTGCAGTAGAGGCCTGGCAGAGCATCACCAGGGATGAAACCCAGAGTCTGGTGATGTCTATGCCTTCCAGACTTCAAGCTGTAATTGACTGCAAAGGATTTGCAACCAAGTATTAAAAAGTGAAAGTTTGATGGATGATTGTTAATCTGTCCCATTACTTTTGGTCCCTTAAAAAGTGGGAGGCACATATACAAACTGTTGTAATTCCTACACTGTTCACCTGATTTGGATGTAAATACCCTCAAATTAAAGCTGAAAGTCTGCAGTTAAAGCACATCTTGTTCATTGGTGGTGTATAGAGCCAAAAAGATTAGAATTGTGTCGATATTTATGGACCTGACTGTAGTTATGGAAATTCTGTGGGATTCCATGCAAAGGCATTGCAGAGTGTCTGTGTGGGTCCCTTACCTATGGTTTACGCAACACAGCAGAACTACATAGTAAGTACCCTACTTACGAACAAATTCAGTATTAGGAGCTCGTGCGTAAGTCCAACAAAGATCAGTGATGGAAGACAAAGGCTGCCAGCGCTGATCAGTGTGTTCTGGTTGGGGGAGTCCCCCTGTCAGAAGGCAATAGAACAGCTGGGGAGATCTCTGCGCCATCATTGCTTGTGTTGGTATGGCGATCTGTCAGGTTTTTTTTTTTTGTTCAGCCTGCTGGGTTGAATGAAAACAAACTGTGCAAAACTACACACATTGAAAGTTCGCAACTCGAAGGTTCATATGTAGGAGTCTTACTGTATTGATATTGGTATCGATGACCACTATATTCAAATAAGGTGGATCTGAGGTCTCAATCAGGATTCCTTCAAGAGTTAATATTTACCAGAGCATTGAGCAACCATTTCTAGAGTGTTACTTTAAGCATGAATTCGGTTGGATCAAAATTATATGAACCTTGAAATGCATTACTTATGTAAGGATATCAAGCTTGGAACTGACAAAAGATACATTTGGATGACTGCTTGAGGCAATATCTTCCTCAGATTTTTTCAGCAATAGTAGGTTTATAGAGCTGAAATTTATACATAATACTTGCTTTACTCCACGCAGGCTCTCCACTTTATACTTGTAGCAATATGGACTACAATTACAATAGCTATTCCCTGCCCTGTCTGAATGTTTATTGTCCCTCTAGTGCCCAGCGTTACTGGACTGACATCATATTCGTGAGCCCAACCAAAGGGATTGCGGGACTGATAGTTCCATAAGATGGCTGTTTGCCTGCATGACTGTACACCCGGACTACATATCCCAGGGATCCTTGCTACTACCAGAGAGATTGCTAGGAAGAGCTATAAAGGAGACCAGAGATCCACTCCACGCTCTCTTCCTCCGGGGCCTCATGTGTGAAAGATCTCTCTTCGTGCAGGGAAAGTGAAGTTATGGCCTACCACACGGTGCACAGTAATCCGACCTGGCCGAAAAGGGGTCCAGCGTTGCCTGCTGTTCGTCGGACATTGGGCCAGCACTACCTCTATAGTGCAGCAACTCACGCTTCATGTTCCGCAACGGGCGATAGCCACAAGCGGGTCTGCAGCCAGGACATCCATCCGGGATTCACTAGCTGGAAGACATCGAATCGGTCTAGACGTTGGTGAGAGGGCCACTGCCCATCTTTGCAAACCTTTCCTTTGTTGTTTTACTGGGACACTGTGCACAGACAGCTTTACTTTGGGAACATTTCACTGCACCTTTATTTGAACACCTTACATAAGCATCTTTAGCTACAGTCATCATCAGATATACTACCACTCTGCTACTACACCTTATCGCTTACAAATAAATTAGCTCTGACTGCCAGTGAAGACCATCAGATCTGCAACGGGGACATTCTGTCATTGCTATTTAAAGGGCCCTTACACCATCCATGTTTAGCTTCATCTCTCATTAGGATCAAAGGTTAAACAGGCCGCCCTGGGTTTCTCTTTCTAGAAGTATTGTCATAATTGATACTTAACCTCTGCTTATCCTTTCAGGTTATGTGATACTCCATTGTGCATATGTGTATATAATAACCTGTTTGCCAGCTGTCTTAACTGGCATTTTCCTGAGGAGTCACTCAACTGAGTTTGTGCGGTTATCCCAAGTTCAGTTGAACCATTACCTCCTTTGTACAACCTTATCTTCACTGAAGTATTCCAGTAAACTTTAACAGAATATAAACGTATTGAGTGTTGTCTTATTACTTAAAGGTGTTGCAATGATGTCTGAACTCAAAGTGTTAGGTGGGTTGGAATGTTTACAGGGTCATGGCGATGCAGATGAGCAGGTAAATCCAAGCAGTCCCCAAGGGGGCCGTGCTACATCAATCAAACCACTGTGCACAGGATGGCAGACCGAGCCGGGCACTTTCCATATGATGCGGACATGTCCCCAGCTTTGACCTGTCCTGTTAGGAGTGGTGGACACTATTAGTGGTGTTATTGGACAGACTCTGGGGTTGGAAAGGAGAGTTCCCATTCCTCCAATAGTATCTACCGGGCAGACAACCGTTAATATGATTTTCCCTATCTATAAAATTAGAAACTGCCTGAGAAAGTTCGATAAAATATGGAGGACTTGAATACATCCTGGGGGATCTCCCTGTAGCCTTATTTCCACTACACAGATAGAATAAAATTTGGCCAGTTCAGCAAGGACCGGCCGAATATCGATCAGTGTGTGGCCGTCCATGTTTGACAGTAGTCAATCGATAGATCAACTTCTGTTGAATGGACAAGTTGGAAAACTTTTTTTCTATCAGCCGCTGCAGCGGCTGATCAGTGTATTCTGACAGAGTCGAATAGAAGAAAGGCATTGTGATTTCAAGCGTTTGCACAGATATCACAAAATAATCCTTATAATTTGCCTAATACTTACTTTCTTTCTCTCTTTTACTCTTTCTTTCTCTCTCTTTTCTCTCTTTCTTTCTCTCTTTTTCTCTACCTCTCTTTCTTTCTCTCTCTTTTTCTCTTTCTCTCTCTTTTTCTCTTTCTCTCTATCTTTTTTCTCTCTTTCTTTCTCTCTTTTTCTCTACCTCTCTCGTTTTCTCTCTTTCTTTCTCTCTCTCTCTCTCTCTTTATTTCCTTACTTTCTTTCTCTCTTTTGTTCTCTCTCTTTCTCTTCTATAATCCCTATAATTTGCCTAATGCCCCGTACACACGGTCGGACATTGATCGGACATTCCGACAACAAAATCCTAGGATTTTTTCCTACAGATGTTGGCTCAAACTTGTCTTGCATACACACGGTCACACAAAGTTGTCGGAAAATCCGATCATTCTAAACGCGGTGACGTAAAACACGTACGTCAGGACTATAAACGGGGCAGTGGCCAATAGCTTTCATCTCTTTATTTATTCTGAGCATGCGTGGCACTTTGTCCGTCAGATTTGTGTACACACGATCGGAATTTCCGACAACGGATTTTGTTGTCGGAAAATGTTATATCCTACTCTCAAACTTTGTGTGTCGGAAAATCCGATGGAAAATGTGTGATGGAGCCTACACACGGTCGGAATTTCCGACAACAAGGTCCTATCACACATTTTCCGTCGGAAAATCCGACCGTGTGTACGGGGCATTATACTTTCTTTCTTTTCTTTCTCTCTCTCTTTCTTTTTCTCTCTCTCCCTCTTTTTTCTCTCTCACTGCGATTTTGCATTATGGGACCACGCCGGAACTACGAGCCTAGTGTTTGCTTTGCAGTTTCAGTGCAGTCCCTTTCACTTACACAGTAGAGTTTGATGCATTAAAACGGATGTACTGTGATGCTAAGTGTTGTGGTCCCACCAGTATGCACTCACCAAACAGTACCCTACGCACTTGTAGGTGGGCGGTCGTGGGTGGTAAAAATGTGGATCAACCACCTGTTTTTACCACCATTATCAAAGGAACCTAACAGTTCCCAAAAACCAATAGCTAATGTCACAAAGGCTAACAATATGTATAAAACTGTCATATTGGAAATTTGAATTTGATATCACTTTATATATACAAAACAAGTTACATTTTTTTCACAGTCTTATTTGGGAATAGAATTATTGATAGCCTAGCAACCATAAACTAAGAGTTCAATGTTTAACATTAATGCTGATGTACAAGTAAATTCCTGCCTTACCTAAACTGTAGACACATTCTCACTGGAACCTGCAACCTTAAAATAAACCTGATTAGAGCAGTGATCATTTATACTGAAAATATGAATTATACATGAATTATAAAATATGTATAATATTTATTATATTATTATAAAATTATATATTATAATTATAATTATATATTATAAAATTGTAAAATATGAATTATACATTATAAATATGAATTATACCGTTGTGAGACAGAATCACAGCACATCTTCAGCTGTTCTTACAGGGCTGGGAAATGTGACATCGAGTTCAGACAGGGGCGACAGATTAAATATGTAAAGAAATCCCAAGTTCTGATATATAAAAGTTTCAATTACAAATAAACAGAGTGTGAGCTAAAGTTCTTCATTATGAGGATGAGCTGCTGGCAGTGTTTTTCCTTTGAGATCACTGACACAAAGTCAATTGAGCATCAGAAAATATATCTCCCGAACAAAAGAGCTTTATCTCCGGTGGCCATCTCTTTAGATTGTAAACTAGTTGTAAGCAGAATTGTCCATTTGACTGTTTCTTACAAGGTTTCATTTCTTGTATGATTAGTTAGGGAGTACAAAGAGCCAAGTATTTTGTCAGTGCTGTATAAATTATTATTAATAATAATAATAATAATAATAATACAAATTAGTACAATCAGGGTTTTCCAGAGTAGATGCAGGTATGCACATCCCTATTGTCAAATCCCCTCACCTTCCCAGGGAGAAAAGCAAAGTGGTAGTTGTGGTCAGGGCTTAGAACTGCGTACAAGGCTCAGGAGTGCATAGTGTGCAGGGTTCAGAAGTGTGTGCTGCACAGGGCTCAGGAGTGCATAGTGTGCAGGGTTCAGAAGTGTGTACTGCACAGGGCTCAGGGGTGTGTACTGCACAGGGCTCAGGAGTGTGTACTGCACAGAACTCAGGAGTGTACTGTACAGGGCTCAGGAGTGTGTACTGCACAGGGCTCAGGAGTGTGTACTGCACAGGGCTCAGGAGTGTGTACTGCACAGAACTCAGGAGTGTACTGTACAGGGCTCAGGAGTGTGTACTGCACAGGGCTCAGGAGTGTGTACTGCACAGGGCTCAGGGGTGTGTACTGCACAGGGCTCAGGAGTGTGTACTGCACAGGGCTCAGGAATGTACTGCACAGGGCTCGGGGGTGTGTACTGCACAGGGCTCAGGGGTGTGTACTGCACAGGGCTCAGGAGTGTGTACTGCACAGAGCTCAGGAGTGTGTACTGCACAGAGCTCAGGAGTGTGTACTGCACAGAGCTCAGGAGTGTGTACTGCACAGGGCTCAGGAGTGTGTACTGCACAGGGCTCAGGAGTGTGTACTGCACAGGGCTCAGGAGTGTGTACTGCACAGAGCTCAGGCGCGTGTACTGCACAGGACTCAGGAGTGTGTACTGCACAGGGATCAGGAGTGTGTACTGCACAGAGCTCAGGAGTGTGTACTGCACAGGGCTCAGGAGTGTGTACTGCACAGGACTCAGGAGTGTGTACTGCACAGAGCTCAGGAGTGTGTACTGCACAGAGCTCAGCCGTGTGTACTGCACAGGGCTCAGGAGTGTGTACTGCACAGAGCTCAGGAGTGTGTACTGCACAGGACTCAGGAGTGTGTACTGCATAGGGCTCAGGAGTGTGTACTGCACAGAGCTCAGGAGTGTGTACTGCACAGGGCTCAGGAGTGTGTACTGCACAGGGCTCAAGAGTGTGTACTGCGCAGAGCTCAGGAGTTTGTACTGCACAGAGCTCAGGAGTGTGTACTGCGCAGAGCAGAGGAGTGTGTACTGCAAAGAGATCAGGAGTGTGTACTGCACAGGGTGCCAGACTCAAGAGTGTGTGTGGTGCAAGCTCAGGAGTGTGTATTGTGCAGGGCTCAGGAGTGTGTATTGTGCAGGGCTCAGGAGTGTGTATTGTGCAGGGCTCAGGAGTGTGTATTGTGCAGGGCTCAGGAGTGTGTATTGTGCAGGACTGAAGACTGTGTATCAAACAGTGCACAGGGCTCAATATTATGTAATACACAGGGCTCAGGAGTGTGTACCGTGCAGGACTCAGGAGTGTGTATTGAACAAGGCACAGAGCTAAAGAGTGTGTACTGCTGTACTGCACAAGGCTAAGAAGTGCATATAGTACAGGGCTCAGAAGTGTTTATAGAACATGTCTTGGGAGTGCATTATATGCAGGGCTCAGGAATGCATATTGCACAGGTTGCAAGGGTTTGTATCACACAGAGCACAGGAGTGGATAACACATGAACAAGTGTGCAACCAGAAGTTATCTTCTCCCCCAAATCCCCCTTGTTCTAAAAAGGATAATGTTCCTCTACTGTGCTGGAAGGAGCAATAGGTCTGTATTTTGCTGGAAGGAGCACTGTTCCTGCACTGTGCTGGAAGGAGCACTGTTCCTGTACTGAGCTGGAAGGAGCACTGTTCCTGTACTGGGCTGGAAGGAGCACTGTCCCTGTACTGTAATGGAAGGAGCACTGTCCCTGCACTGTTCTGAAAGGAGCACTGTCCCTGTACTGTAATGGAAGGAGCATTGTTCCTGTACTGTGCTGGAAGGAGCACTGTCCCTGTACTGTGCTGAAAAGAGCATTATTATTAGTATACAGGATTAATATAGCGCCAACAGTTTACGCATCGCTTTACAATATAAAAAGGAAATAATACAGGTATAACACAATAAAATACAAGAGGATTAATAGGGCCCTGCTCAGAAGAGGTTACAATCTAATAGGGTGGGGCAGGTGGTACAAAAGGTTGTAACTGCGGGGAATGGGCTGATGGAAGTGGTAGAAGATTAGTTGGAGACGTGATAGGCTTTCCTGAAGAGATGAGTTTTCAGGGATCGTCTGAAGGTAGCAAGAGTAGGGGATAGCCGGACCGGCGGAGGTAGTAAGTTCTCCAGAGGCTCTGGAGAAATCCTGGAGACAAACATTGTTCCTGCACTGTGCTGGATAGAGCACTGTCCCTGTACTGTGCTGGAAGGAGCACTGTCCCTGTACTGTGCTGGAAGGAGCACTGTGCCTTTACTGTGCTGGAAGGAGCACTGTCCCAGTACTGTGCTGGAAGGAGCACTGTCCCTGTACTGTGCTGGAAGGAGCACTGTCCCTGTACTGTGCTGGAAGGAGCACTGTCCCTGTACTGTGCTGGAAGGAGCACTATTCCAGTACTGTGCTGGAAGGAGCACTATTCCAGTACTGTGCTGGAAGGAGCACTGTCCCTGTATTGTGCTGGAAGGAGCACTGTCCCTGTACTGTGCTGGAAGGAGCACTATTCCAGTACTGTGCTGGAAGGAGCACTGTCCCTGTACTGTGCTGGAAGGAGCACTATTCCAGTACTGTGCTGGAAGGAGCACTGTCCCTGTACTGTGCTGGAAGGAGCACTGTCCCTGTACTGTGCTGGAAGAAGCACTATTCCAGTACTGTGCTGGAAGGAGCACTGTCCCTGTACTGTCCTGGAAGGAGCACTGTCCCTGTACTGTGCTGGAAGGAGCACTGTCCCTGTACTGTGCTGGAAGGAGCACTGTCCCTGTACTGTGCTGGAAGGAGCACTATTCCAGTACTGTGCTGGAAGGAGCACTGTCCCTGTACTGTGCTGGAAGGAGCACTGTCCCTGTACTGTGCTGGAAGGAGCACTGTCCGTGTACTGTCCTGGAAGGAGCACTGTCCCTGTACTGTGCTGGAAGGAGCACTGTCCCTGTACTGTGCTGGAAGGAGCACTGTCCCTGTACTGTCCTGGAAGGAGCACTGTCCCTGTACTGTGCTGGAAGGAGCACTGTCCCTGTACTGTGCTGGAAGGAGCACTGTCCGTGTACTGTCCTGGAAGGAGCACTGTCCCTGTACTGTGCTGGAAGGAGCACTGTCCCTGTACTGTGCTGAAAGGAGCACTGTCCCTGTACTGTGCTGGAAGGAGCACTGTCCGTGTACTGTCCTGGAAGGAGCACTGTCCCTGTACTGTGCTGGAAGGAGCACTGTCCGTGTACTGTCCTGGAAGGAGCACTGTCCCTGTACTGTGCTGGAAGGAGCACTGTCCCTGTACTGTCCTGGAAGGAGCACTATTCCTGTACTGTGCTGGAAGGAGCACTGTCCGTGTACTGTCCTGGAAGGAGCACTGTCCCTGTACTGTGCTGGAAGGAGCACTGTCCCTGTACTGTGCTGGAAGGAGCACTGTCCCTGTACTGTGCTGGAAGGAGCACTGTCCCTGTACTGTGCTGGAAGGAGCACTGTCCCTGTACTGTGCTGGAAGGAGCACTGTCCCTGTACTGTGCTGGAAGGAGCACTGTCCCTGTACTGTGCTGGAAGGAGCACTGTTCCTGTTCTCTGCCAGAAGAAGCCCTGTTCCTATGCTGCTGTGGAAGGAGGACGGTTCCTGCACTGACAGGTCTTGTTTTCATGTTCTGACATTTCATTTTAGAACATCTGAACTCTTCCAATAGCAGTGGATTAGAAATTCATTTTCTGGCATTTCAGAAACAATCTTGGCTGGCAGAACATTTTATCAGTGAAATAACACAGAGACGCTCACAGAGATTCCCAGGCATTTAGTACCTCGCAGGTTAGAATCCCGCAGCTCACAGTCTGCATCCAGTGTACCGAGCCTCTTCCAGATGATGCCACCAAACCCGCAGGACCTGGAGGACCCCCGGTCACATGCAATCTTTATTGTGTGAGCAATATTACACTTTTTTGTTTCAATATCTCTGAATATTTATCAAGAAAATCTGCAAAATAAAGGAGAAAAGCATATTTGTTGTACATATTTTATTTTATTTGTATCTTTAGGCTGGCCATACATTATACAAGTTTCTTGTTCAATTTTCTTTTAGTTTTACCAAAACCATATGATATGAGGTCAGACCTAAACACTTTCAATTTGTATGCAATCAGGAAGGCTCTTGCACTAGATAGTTAAAGGTAAATCTAAAGGAAATTGAATATGAAAATGATATAATGTATGGCCAGTTTTAGGACCAATACACTAGACTTGGGCAGAGAGATTCTTTTTAGTGATTCAAATCATTTGATGATTTGGTTCAGTGAAATGATTTGAATCATTGAATCGACTCATTTCCTTCAAGCTAAGGTTAAGGATCATGAACTTGCTGAGTCATTGTATTCTGACAGCGGGGAGACTTCCCTGCCAGCAGAATACACTGATCAGCGAGTGGATCCGACAGGGCGGTTGTACAGAAGCGGATCAGCACATTTGCCTCATTGTACAACCTCCCTGCCCATACATGGATCGAAATTTGGCCAGTTCAGCATGTATGGCCAGCTAAAGGGGGAGGGGTCTGTACTTGCAGTTGCAATAAAAGGTCTGTACTGGATGGGGGAGTCCTGTACTGGGGGAGAGAATTCTGTACTGCGGTGGGGGGGGGGGGGGGGGGGCTGTACTAGAGCGAGGAGGTCTGTATTGGAAGGGGATTCTGTCTTAGTTGGGAGTAAGCTTAAGGGGGGAGGGAGTAACTTGGTACTGGTTGGGAGTAAGCTTAAGGGGGAAGGGGTCTGTACTGGCATGAGAAGGTCTATACTAGAGGGGGAAGTTCTGTACTGGGAGGGGGGTCTGTATGGGGAGGGGGAGAATTCTGTACTGGGGGGGGGGCTGTACTAGTGGGAGGAGGTCTGCACTGGATGGAGATTCTGTACTAGTTGGGAGCGAGGGGGTCTGCACTTGAGGATGGCTTTCTACTGGACATGGGTTCTGTATTGGTGGGAAGGGAGTCTGCACTGAAGGGGCAACTTTGTACTGGAGGAGTAGGGGTTCATACTGGAGAGGGGTCTTTACTGGTGAAGAGGAAGGGCTCTGTACTAGAGGAGGATTCTGTAGTGGTGGGGATGGAGGGGGTTTGAACTGGATGCTGGCTTTCTACTGGAGAAGGGTTCTGTATTGGTGGGGAGGAAGTCTGTATTGAAGGGGGGAATTTATACCGGAGGAGAGGGGGTTTCATACCGGATAGGGGTCCTTACTGGTGAAAATGGAGGGGCTCTGTATTAGAGGGGGATTCTATACTGGTGGGGAGGGAGGGAGCTGGAACTGGAAGAAGTCTTTCTACTGGAGACGGGTTCTGTATTGGTGGGAAGGGAGTCTGCACTGAAGGGGGGACTTTATACTGGAGGAGAGGGGTCTTTACTGGTGAAGAGGGAGGCGCTCTGTACTCGAGGGGAATTCTGTACTGGTGAAGAGGAAGGGGGTCAGAACTGGAAGATGGCTTTCTACTGGAGAGGGGTTCTGTATTGGTGGGAAGGGAGTCTGCACTGAAGGGGGGACATTATACTGGAGGAGAGGGGTTTTTACTGGTGAAGAGGGAGGGGCTCTGTACTAGAGGGGAATTCTGTACTGGTGAAGAGGGAGGGGCTCTGTACTAGAGGGGAATTCTGTACTGGTGAAGAGGGAGGGGCTCTGTACTAGAGGGGAATTCTGTACTGGTGAAGAGGGAGGGGGTCAGAACTGGAGGATGGCTTTCTACTGGAGAGGGGTTCTGTATTGGTGGGAAGGGAGTCTGCACTGAAGGGGGGACATTATACTGGAGGAGAGGGGTTTTTACTGGTGAAGAGGGAGGGGCTCTGTACTAGTGAGGAATTCTGTACTGGTGAAGAGGGAGGGGCTCTGTACTAGAGGGGAATTCTGTACTGGTGGGGAGGGAGGGGGTCAGAACTGGAGGATGGCTTTCTACTGGAGAGGGGTTCTGTATTGGTGGGAAGAGAGTCTGCACTGAAGGGGGGACATTATACTGGAGGAGAGGGTCTTTACTGGTGAAGAGGGAGGGGCTCTGTACTAGAGGGGAATTCTGTACTGGTGAAGAGGGAGGGGCTCTGTACTAGAGAGGAATTCTGTACTGGTAAAGAGGGAGGGGCTCTGTACTAGAGGGGAATTCTGTACTGGTGAAGAGGGAGGGGCTCTGTACTAGAGTGGAATTCTGTACTGGTGAAGAGGGAGGGGCTCTGTACTAGAGGGGAACTCTGTACTGGTGAAGAGGGAGGGGCTCTGTACTAGAGGGGAATTGTGTACTGGTGGGGAGGGAGGGGTTCTGAACAGGAAGGATTCTATACTGAGGGTGAGGAAGGAGGTCTCTATTGTGGAGGGGTCTGTACTGAGAAGGGGCTGGGACGTGGGGTCTGTGCTGTGGGGGTCATCTGTACTGGAGGTTCTGTATGAGTAAGAGATTAGGTTATTGAAAAAGCAACAACCTGAAATGTGCTGTTTATTTGTAAAGTGATTTTATACAAATATTACAAAATAATTTTACAAAAACCAGTTTATACAACAAAAAGAAATTCACCTGACCAAATACAATGTTGCATTCTGCAAAAGAGGGAGGAGCGTTTCGTAACGTGTTATTTATCAAAATAAGGCCGATCTTTATCCGGGATTATTCTTGCAGCTCATAGATGTTCCATGTTCCATGTTGTATGTGGGACGAGGAGGCAGCCAGGCACACGCAGCTCCACAGCCAGCACTCAGACATTTGCAGCATTTGGACGATGAAGCCCCATCTGTGCTGAGTCTCCTTACATTAAACTCAGTGAAAAGCGGCGTTTTATGGTGAATGTACACAGCGTACCTTCTGCTACATCACATAATTAGAAGCGGTAATAGAGATACATCTGTAGAGGCTCTCAGGCAGAACAGGCGCTCCGCGTAATAAACAGATTTTTATATCACAGCTCCTCTACAAAGAGATATTCTGTTATGTTGTAAAGAAAATAAACCTACGGTTTTTATTTACATCTCCCTCAAGAATAGGTGACGTGCTCAGCAAATAAAGACAGATGGCGCTGCCATGGAGCGCAATTGTGAAAATGTTATAAATTTAAAGGGGCCCTCCACCCAAAGTGATATTTCAGTTATGAGTGGAGAATGGTGGGCTGAGTCATCTGCTTCTTGCAGTTGAGCTGCATGTTTACTGCCCCCCCCAAGTTGCAAATGCAGCCGGACCAGGATATACACGTCGCGGCTACAATGCTTTTCAGCACAGCAAGAATTATTCCCCCCTCTGGAATTCGGCAAATGTGACACATCCAAGTGAATGGGACCATGCCACAACCTAGACTTGCAGTTGCATTGCGAGCCTAGCTGTAAAAAAAAAGCATTCAGGATGCAGCAGTATTACCTCCTGAGTGTCTGTCAGCTGCGTCTGCACCAGTCTATGAAAGGCGATCCACTGCAGATTGCTCTTTACAGAGTAAAGTAAGTGTAAATGAGCCTTTAAAGAGACACTCATCTTATAATGAGCACTGCAGGTTGGCAAAGCACTGCCTTCTCCCTGCTCTAGGGGGCAACATAGTGGCTTGGGTGCTCAACCTGTGGCCCTCCAGGTGTTGCTGAACTAGAAATCCCATCATGCCTCAGCCTTTGGGAGTCCTGCTTATAACTGTCAGCCTTGTAATGCCTCATAGGACTTGTAGTTCCTCAACAGCTGGAGGGCCACAGGTTGAGCACCATGGTTTAGAGCAGGGGTCTCAAACTGGTGGCCCTCCAGCTGTTGCAAAACTCAAAAGTCCCATAAGGCATTGCAAGGCTGACAGTTACAAGCATGACTCCCAAAGGCAGAGGCATGATGGGACTTGTAGTTCCGGAACAGCTGGAGGGCCACCAGTTTGAGCACCATGTTTTAGAGGTTAGCACTTCTGCCTTGCAGCATGTGGGCAAAGCAGGGAATACAAATCCATCTCTTTCCCATGGAAAGCACCTAACAAAGTACACAAAAACACCGGCTAGGCACACAGTTTACCCCTTGATCGCCCTAGCTGTTTAACCCCTTTCCAGCCAGTGTCATTAGTACAGTGACAGTGCATGTCTTTAGCACTGATCACTGTCATAGTGTCACTGGTTCCCGCAAAGTGTCAAAAGTGTCAGTTAGTGTCTGATTGTTTTCCGCAATTTCACAGTCTCACTACTAGTAATGGAGGCGCTGATCGCCTCCATTACAAGTGTAAAAAAAAATCCAGTAATATATACCACATTTTGTAGACTTTATAAAGTTCACGTAAAACAATCAATATACGCTTATTGGGATGTTTTTTTTGATCAAAATATGTTAGCAGAATAAATATTGGTCTAAATTTAGGAAGACATTTAATTTTTTACATTTTTTTATTGGATGTGTTTTATAGCAGAAAGTAAAAAATATTGTTTTTTTTGTTTGTTTTTTTTCTTCAAAATGTATTTATTTATTTTTTTTAGTTTATAGTGCAAAAAATAAAAAAAGCAGATGTGATCAAATACCACCAAAAGTTAGATCTATTTGTGAGAAAAAAAATCACATAAAAAAAAAAAAAGCATTCAGGATGCAGCAGTATCACATCCTGAGTGTCTGTCCACTCCACTCTGTGAAAGGCGATCCACTGCAGATTGCTCTTCACAGAGTAAAGGAAGTGTAAATGAGCCTTTAAAGAGAAACTCATCTCATAATGAGCACTGCAGATTGTCAAAGCACTGCCTTCTCCCTGCTCTAGGGGGCAGCATAGAGGCTTAGAGGTTAGCACTTCTGCCTTGTAGCACGTGGGTCTCAGTTCAATCCCAGCAAGGACAATATCTGCATTGTATTTGGATGTTCTCCGTGTTTGCACGGGTTACCTCCCAAAGACATGCTGGTGTGTTAATTGTCTTCTGTCTAAATTGGCCTTACTGTATGTGAATTAGGGGCATTAGATTGTAAGCTCTTTGGAGGTGGGAACTAATGTGTATGTAAAGCGCTGTGTAAATGGTCAGCACTATAAAATGCCTATAATAAATAACCTGATCTGCTTATTCCACAACTGTTTCTGCTTTTTTTAGATGTGCAGACAGTTACTAGAAAGAGAATCTACAGATCCATACTTGAAGTATAATCATGAAAATATGGAACAGCAAACTTGTAAAGCTGTAAATGTCTCTTCCAAGTAAAAAGATGCAGTAAAATCTGCAATGTGAAATCAGTGGAAATACGCTGCGGTGTCCCTTTTTATCCAGCTTTGGCTCTGAAGTGGGAAATTTCAGTAAAGTGCTCCATTTTCTCTGCTGCTGGAGGGATTGAAATCACCGAATAAACTACATAATATACCGGAACAATATAACAATTCAGGAAACGCATACCGCACAATGAGCCGCCGTCTGTGCAGCACATTTACCTTTTATTACACACTCATATCACACTGAGAAATGTTTCACTCTCTTACAAGGTGCTTCCTATCCAAGTTAGGACTTTCTGGTTCTTTGACAGTCCGTGGAACGCACTGGTCGCTGCGATCATTCAAGTCTTGAGAGGGAAATTTGAAGAATCTAAAATACCCACACAAAACTTCATGAGCTATTGTGCATACATTTGCACATTTATTGTTGTTTAATTAAAAAAAAACCATGTATTACTGTCAACTAATCTTTGGGGTTGATTTATTAGGAATTACTATTATTATACACGATTTATATAGCGCCAACAGTTTGCACAGCGCTTTACAATGTATAAGGGGGACAGCACAATTACAGTACAGTTCAATACAGAAGGGACAGGAGGGCCCGGCTCATAGAGCTTACATTCTAAAGGGAGGGGATGGTGGTACAAAAGGTAATAGATGCGGGTAATGATTTGATGGGGGGGTGGCTCGGGGACAGTTGTTAGGTGGGTGTGGGATAGGCTTCCCTGAATAAGTGAGTTTTCAGGGATCTCCTAAAGGTGGACAGGGTAGGGGCTGATTGGACATACTACTGGGGCAGGGAGTTCCAGAGGATGGGAGAGGCTCTGGAGAAGTCTTGAAGACGAGCATGGGAGGAGGTAACAAGGGAACTAGAGAGCAGGAGGTCCTGGGAGGAGCGGAGGGGATGATTTGGGCGATATCTGCAGATGAGGTTGGTGATGTAGATTGGGGCGATGTTGTGGATGGCCTTGTATGTTATGGTTAGCATTTTGAATTTTTTTACAGTGGGGTAGGGGAAGCCAGTGAAGGGATTGGCAGAAAGGGGCAGCAGTCACAGATCGGTTAGTGAGGTGTACTAGTCTAGCAGCAGCATTCATAATAGACTGAAGGGGGGATAGCCTGCTAAAGGGTAGGCCATTAAGGAGAGAGTTGCAGTAGTCAAGGCGGGAAATAATCAAGGAGTGAATAAGTTGCTTTGTGGTGTCATTAGTCAGGAAGGGTCGAATTCTGGAGATGTCGCGGAGGTTAAGGCGGCAGGATTTAGCCAGTGATTGGATGTGGGGGCTGAAGGAGAGGTCAGAGCCAAGGATTACTCCCAGGACCCTGGCATGTGTGGAGGGACCAATGGTTGTGCTGTTGATCTTAATGGTAAAGTCAAGGGAGAGGGGACCGGGAAGGAGGAAATATTAAAAGCATTTATTACAAGAATTTGCATAGCCATTCAGTGAAAGTGCATGCATATTTGTTGTGTGCGAAGGGACAAAAAACAAACATGCGTTGACATTATTCTGTGCTGCTCGAATGTAAAATCAATTTTAAATGGAGAATACTGCATTGGGCCACTAGATGGAGCTAAATATGGAATTAGATGGATCTAAATTCACATGATATCTAGCTCCATCTAGTGGCCAAATGCAGTATTTTCGGTTTTAAAACAATGATTTGCATTTAATCAGCACCGGATTAAAGCGTATTTACATTTGCTTTTTGCCCTATTCGCACAAAAATTAATGTACATGCACTTTCATTGGGTGAATGGCTAAGCACATTTTTTAGAAATTAACACCGTGTGTCTCATGACATGATATGCATTGATGAGAATGATTTTTATTAAATATGTTAAACAAATATTTTTTTCCCTTTCCATATTTTTTTTATCTGAACAGTTAATAATTATATGAATATATATATATATATATATATATATCGTATTATATAAAATTATGTTTAAATTATACTTAAATGATACAATTTATTTTTATTTAGATTATTGTTTTAGATGCCGATTATATTTATTTTCATGTGTCCAAAATATTGTGTTTTTTTTTTTTATTCCTGTCTGTGTCCCTGCTGGGGAAATTCATCCCGGTGGGGTGATTGGGACTGTCACTTGGACGCATAGTGATGGAAAAATCCAAAGTGTAATGCCGTGTGCACACAAGCGGACTTTTCAGCATCAAAGGTCCGACGGACTTTCGACGGAGTTACTACGGACTTTGGAACGACCCGACTAAAGTCCATTCGAAAGTCCGTTGGTTTGAATGTGATGACGTACGAAGGGACCAGAATGAGAAGTTCATAGCCAGTAGCCAATAGCTGCCCTTGCGTCGTTTTTTGTCCGTCGGACTAGTATACAGACAAACTGATTTTTCGACCGGACGAAAGATTTGAAACATGTTCTAAATCTAAATTACGTCTGATTTTTTCGACAGCAAAGGTCCGATGAAGCCCACATACGATCGAATTGTCCGGCGGACAATTTTTCGGACCTTTGCTGTCGAAAAGTCCACTCGTGTGTATACGGCATTACAGTTGTCACCAGGAAAGGTCTAGAGGGGAAATTTCCATTGGAACAACTGTATTGGTGACTCTCTTTCCAACCTTTTTATCCCAGAGGAACTCCTAAAATAATATTTTAGGTCTTAGGGTACCCTTACTAAGGCCAATTTATCAGGGGCCAATGGCAAAATTGCTCCTTACATTGGTGGCCAGTAGGAAGAATGCAATCCTTATGGTGGTGGTCAAATTTTCACCCTTACGGATAGCTAAAGAGATAATTGGTGTCATGCCACTGGCTTTGCCAAGTGGCTATGGTCCTAGAGCAATGCAGGCACCATCAAATGGGAGGTCAATCAGCCAAAGCTCAGGGAACTTCTGGAGAACCTCAGGGTTCCACGGGATCCTGTTTGAGAATGGCTGATTCAATTACTTGGGAGAGATTTCCTCTGACTAACTGTTGTGTTTCCAACACAGGAAGTGAAGGAATTCCCTTAAAAAAAAAAAAAAAAAAAAAAAAACCCTAAAAAAAAAAAAAAGTTTCAACTTACTCCATACGAGATGGAAAAAAAAAGTTTTGGCTTTATATGGACTTGAAGAAGTTCTTTCTGTAGAGGATGGCAGACGCAGCTTGACCACAAAGCTATTTTCTTACAGTTTTTTTTCTGATTTTCTGAAGTGCATCAATAAAGAGATCTAAATGTGTCATATAATTATTTCCCAGCCATGCACAGCGGGGTATATATGTATACTGGTTCCCTTTAAGCCTGATTTCTGCAGTAATTGGAGTGCGGCTCCTGTGCCGATCTCCTCGAGCCTCTCGTCGTCATACGTTCTGTGTATCTAATCATTAGACGAGGAGCGCTTGGACTGTTTGAGTGCTTTGGTTAAATTTAGTCTCCTTCTCATCTTTATTTCTGAAGCTTCTCTGCAGAGAGCGCAGACGGCTGGATTGTTAACTAGAGAGAGAAAATAATGCACTGCCAACCGCTGTCTACTTGCTTAGTGATAAATATATAGTGGGGAAGTTTTCAAGACTTTACAGATATTGTGCAAAAAGTTCTTAAGCAGAAAAAAACAAAAACGTAGAGAAAAAAAAGCACCCATGAAAGCATTAGCAAACTAAAGTGGTAGGCATCATTAGTACTGGCTGTGATGAGACAGGCCAGCCGGGGGCGCTGTTGAGATATATCTCAGGCTGTCCTTATATAAGAGACATTTACCTAATACACAAGTCTGCCTTATATCTGTTGTGTGCAGGATACTGCTCTACCCATCACCGTAGGGTAAGATTTGTGGGAGATGAACAATTACCTCACTACAGTGCGCAGGCTGCAACTTAAACTGTGCAAACATCACTTCAAAAATGGTACCGCTATAGCGGCCTGCGCAGCAATCCTCGCTGCCGCACATACACAGGCTGTACCAGGCGCCATTTTGGACTGATGCTCGCGCAGTGTGATTTGAGTTAGAGGCTGCACACTGTAATGTTTATCATTACACTACTTGGCTCCCCAAGACAATGCTTGGCATAACGGAGACACAAGTCGTAATCTGCAAGCTACTTATGGCCCGTACAGACGATCCGAAAATTGGACGAAAAATACCACTTTCGAAGCGATCGCACAATAATCGGATCGTTACTACAGAGCTTTCGAGAGCCGATCAGGACAGTTTATCTGTTATTATCCGATCGGACAAGCACAAACATTTTCTCATACATTCTCGATACAGATCGTGCGATTTTCGTTTAATCAGTACAGTTGTCATCCGAAACTACAATACAAATACAGTAAAACACATGACATCAGTTCCGATTTTTTATTCTGTCGCACCAGAATTTTCGTAACTTTAGTAACCTCTCCATTTTCGATATGTGACTAGCATGCAAAAAAAAAAAAAAAAACGGACAATCTGTAATCCGATTTTCAGACCATGTGTATGGGCCATTAATCCTGATCTGACCCCTGCACTCGGTGAGTTACTTAATCCTGACCCCTGCACTGTGAGTTACCTAATCCTGACCCCTGCACTCGGTGAGTTACTTAATCCTGACCCCTGCACTATGTGAGTTACCTAGTCCTGACCCTTGCACTCTGCGAGTTACCTAAACCTGATCTCTGCACTCTGTGAGTTACCTAATCCTGACCCCTGCACTCTGTGAGTTACCTAATCCTGACCCCTGCACTCTGTGAGTTACCTAATCCTGATCTCTGCACTCTGTGAGTTACCTAATCCTGACCCCTGCACTCTGTGAGTTACCTAATCCTGACCCCTGCACTCTGTGAGTTACCTAATCCTGATCTCTGCACTCTGTGAGTTACCTAATCCTGACCCCTGCACTCTGTGAGTTACCTAATCCTGACCCCTGCACTCTGTGAGTTACCTAATCCTGACGCTTGCACTCGGTGAGTTACTTAATCCTGACCCCTGCACTCTGTGAGTTACCTAATCCTGATCTCTGCACTCTGTGAGTTACCTAATCCTGACCCTTGCACTCTGTGAGTTACCTAATCCTGACGCTTGCACTCTGAGTTACATAATCGTGACCTGACCCCTGAGGTCTATACATTACTTAATCCTGATCTCTGCACTCTGTGTGTTACTTAATCCTGACCCCTGCATTCTGTGCCTTACTTAATCCTGACCCCTGCACTCTGTGTGTTACTTAATCCTGACCCCTGCACTCTGTGTGTTACTTAACCCTGACCTAACCCTTGCACTCTGTGCATTACTTAATCCTGACTCCTGCACTCTGTGCATTACTTAATCCTGACCCCTGTACTCTGTGTGTTACTTAACCGCTTCAGCCCCGGAAGACTTTACCCCCTTCCTGACCAGAGCACTTTTTACAATTTGGCACTGCGTCGCTTTAACTGACAATTGCACGGTCGTGCGTGACACTGTACCCAAATGAAATTTGCGTCCTTTTTTCCCCACAAATAGAGCTTTCTTTTGGTGGTATTTGATCACCTCTGCGGTATTTTTTTGCGCAATAAACAAAAAAAGAGCAACAATTAAAAACAAAAAATAATATTTTTTACTTTTTGCTATAATAAATATTCCCAAAAATGTTTTAAAAAAACACATTTCTTCATCAGTTTAGGCCAATATATATTCTCTTACCGGTACATATTTTTGGTAAAACAAATTGCAATATGCGTATATTGATTGGTTAGCACAAACGTTATAGTGTCTACAAACTATGGGAAAGATTTATGGCATTTTTATTATTTTTTTTTTTATTTTTTTTTTACTAGTAATGGCGGTGATCTGCGATTTTTAGCGGTACTGCAACATTGCGGCGGATATATCAGACACTTTTGACACATTTTTGGGACCATTGACATATATACACCGATCAGAGCTATAAAAATGCACTGATTACTGTGTAATAGTCACTGGTAGTGAAGGGGTTAACACTAGGGGGCGATCAAGGGGTTAAATGTGTTCCCTAGTTAGTGTTTCTAACTGCATGGGTACTTAGTAGCAACAAGCGATATGTCTCCTCTCCCCTGACAGAACAGGGATTTGTGTGTTTACACACACAAATCCCCGCGTAGGCTCTCATGTACGCAATCACGGGTGACCAGCAGCGATTGCGCCGGGTCCTCCGCCGTGCTGCAGGCACACGTGTGCGTGCCTCCGGCGGCTCTTAAATGGAACAACGTACCCATACGTTGTTTTGCGCAGCCGTGCCATTCTGTCGACGTATATCGGTGTGAGCCGGTCAGCAAGTGTTTAATCCTTACCTGACCACTGCATTCTGTGCATTACTTAATCCTGATCTGACCCCTGACATCTGTGCATTACTTAATCCGGACCCCTGCACTCTGTGCATTACTTAATCCTAACCACTGCACTCTATGTGTTACTTAATCCTAACCACTGCACTCTGTGCATTACTTAATCCTAACCACTGCACTCTATGTGTTACTTAATCCTAACCACTGCACTCTATGTGTTACTTAATCCTAACCACTGCACTCTGTGCGTTACTTAATCCTGACCTGACAATCGCACTATGTGCGTTACTTAACCCTAACCACTGTACTCTGTTCCTTACTTAATCCTGACCCCTGCACTTTGCGTGTTACTTAATCCTGACCTGCCTCCTGAAGTCTGTGCATTACTTAATCCTGACCCCTGCGCTCTGTGTGTTACTTAATTCTGACCCCTGCACTCTATACTCTCAGTCCTGACCCTTGCAGGCATGAGGCAGAGTCAGTCTTTACCCTCCAATCATGGCAGCAAGTGTGAGGCAGGGTCAGTCTTTACCCCCCCCCCCCCCCCCCAATCGGTGTATCTTCCATTCGATTAATTCAAGCATAGATAGGAGGGCACCAATTAATCTGATCTACAGGGTGAGAATCAAGATAAAGGTGAGAGGTGAGATCAGATAAAGGCCTGCAGTACTGGGACAAGGTCCTTTACCACCCAAGGCAAAGAGACCAAAGTTTGCCCCCACCATGAGCTGAAAACGACTTCATCAGCATAGGTTGCAGGCCCAGCTTTATATTGTGCTCCTTCCTTCTGCAGGAAAGGTTCAATCTGTATATTCCCTGAGGAAGTTCTAATCGTTGGCACCCACTCTGCAACACACTATTTGATTTAAGATTTAAAGCATTGTCTATGGTGAAAATGAAAAATCCTATATTCATTTCCATATTGCATTTCGGTTATTTCTAGACTACTCCTTTTAATCGGAATGATTTTTGAAGTTTATAGACTTGGGGAAGATCTCACACATTTGTAAGTCACTATACCCTGGGAGCATGGCATGCACTGCTGTGTCACTCACTTCTCAGAGCCTGTCTTCTGAGCTACACTGGTGCTTAGAGGAGGTAGTTTCAGGAGGCGGAGTCAGTACGGGAATCACCGCTTGCAGACAGCAATGTACCATGGGATATGTAGGCCTTAGAAATTAAAGGAGAAGCTGCAAAGTATGCTGGGAGTCCAAGGAAGTTGTGGGAATAGGTGACCAGCAGACAGGCAGCACTCACAACATGAAAGGAGATTTCTCATGTAAGCTTATATTCGATTGTCAATAATAACTATTGCTTGTATTGTTATTACAATGCTGATGATATAAAATGAAAGTGTATGCTGTGACCACAGATCTCCTTTAATGCTTGCCTGTTCAAATATGGTGAAAAAGCTAACAATCCCTTTTAGGTGTACTTTTTCACATGAATGACTAGCTCGAAAAAGTGCTTGGGGCCCCTCTGTATTGATATAGATATATATATATTGTACAGGACACCAAGGTTGGGTCCTGGATGGGTGCTATGTAGCACCAGTATTTGGGTTATGTTCCATTGCTCCCAACTGTCCCTGATTTGGAACAAAGTCCCTCTGTCCCTCTTTCCTCTTCATTGGTTCCTCATTTTGGTCTGATCTATACAGTTTTTTTTTCTATACAGTTTTATATAAAAGTCACTATTAATCTTTCAAATAGTGTTTCCCAGTGCTAAACCTTTCATCCAATTTCTAAATTTATGCATTTGTAAATTTCCATTGCCAACATAAAGGAATATTAGTGGTTAAAAGAGAAGCACTTGTGAGTTTAACCAACCTTTTTTTGTTTAAATCTACTTTAAGGGGGCGTGGTAGGCGGTGTGTCCGTGTGCCCTATGCCTAAATACTTTTGCTAATCGGTGTCCCTCATTCCCGGGTATGTGGTCCCTTTAAGGGAAGTGTGGGAGTATTCAGGGGGTCACCCAAGATGGGTGAGGAATTCCCGGGATAACCATATTAAGGAGAGGACTGACTCTCAGTTCTTTCTGTGTTAGAGAGGTATTTAGCACCCGGAATTTTGGAGGCCCTGAAGTGATATTCGGGTGGGAACAGGGCCTCCCCAGCTGACTACAGGAACTCCTATCCTCATGGGGTTAAAAGCCTGAGGAAGCAGTATTAGGTGTGGTGGTGTGTGAGTGGGAGTTGAGAGAGATACTTGTTTGGAGTGCTGCATGTTGGTTTGAAGCGGCCAGATAGCCAGGCTGGGATGGTGCTAGCCCTGGGCTAAATTCCCATCAATGAACTGTGTATTTTCTTTTCTTATATTTTGGTTATGCTGTCTTGTGCATATATATATATATATATCTATATCTATATATCTATATATATATCTATAGATATATCTATCTATATATATATATATATATATATATATATATATATATATATATATATATATATATATATATATATATATATATATATATATATATATATATATATAATATATATATATATATATATATATATATATATATATATCTATAGATATAGATATATCTATAGATATATATATATCTAGATATATATATCTAGATATATATATATATAGATATATATATATATAGATATATATATATATAGATATATATATATAGCAATCTGTCAGTGCACACAGAAATTTTCACCCCATGGATCAGATCTGTTAGTATAGGCTACCTGTATATGCTATCCATGGAATATTTGTTGGTTCTTCTAAGATAAAATTAAAGGAAGATATTTTCTATATGGGCACCCAACATTTACTTAAAGTTATTGAAAATGCTTTTATGTTGAAGGCAGTAAAGGAGACATTTTCATGTTATTTATTCATCGTCTGGTTCTATTTGCACGCTGCATTTTGTAAATATAATATAGCTCACTACCAGCTGTTCAAATTGTATAATCTGTGTTGTTAAAGCTGAGCTAAAAGAAGCTGCTAGATGGTAGCAATACATTTTGTATTATGGGAAGAGCTCCCGCGGGCACCCAGCATTACATTATGGGAAGAGCTCTTTCGGGCACACAGCACTACATTAGAAGAGCATCCTTGGGCACCCAACACTACATTATGGGAAGAACTCCCTTGGGCACCCAACATTACATTATGGGAAGAGCTCCCTTGGGCACCCAATACTACATTATGGGAAGAACTCCCTTGGGCACCCAACATTACATTATGGGAAGAGCTCCCTTGGGCACCCAACACTACATTACGGGAAGAGCTCCCTTGGGCATCCAACACTACATTATGGGAGAAGCTCCCTATGGCACCCAACATTATATTATGGGAAGAGCTCCCTTGGACACCCAACACTGCATTATGTGAAGAACTTCTAGTGGCACCCAGAACTACATTATTGGAAGAGCTTCCCTTTGGCATCCAGCACAAAATTATGGAAAGAGCTTCCTTGGGCATACACTACTACATAGGAAAAGCTCCCTTGGGCACTCGACATTATATTATGGTAAGAGCTCCCTTGGGCACACAACAGTAGATTTTTGGAAGATCTCCCTTGGGCACCCAACACTACACTCAGGGTGGATATAAATCAATGATTTAAAAAAAAAAAATCAGATTTTTAAAAAAATTTAAATCGTATTTTTTTGATTTAAATCGATTTTTTTGATTCTTATCAAATTTATTTTAATAAAATGCTTTTGGAGTAAAAATCTATCTAAAGATAGTTTTCTATTCAAAGTGGTGTTCCGGCCAAAATTATACTTTTTCAATAAAAATACCCCTATAATACACAAGCTTAATGTATTCTAGTAAAGTTAGTCTGTAAACTAAGGTCTGTTTTGTTAGTTTATAGCAGTAGTTTGTTATTTTATAAACTTACAGCAGGCCGTGGCCATCTTAAGTGTGGGCATCTGAAGCCAGACTGTATTTCTTCCTGGATCTCATCCTTGCAGATCTCGCACATGCTCAGTGCAGCACAAGCAGTGTAATAGGTTTTAGGTCAGGTTTCCATAGCAACAGCAGTTTCAGAGGAAGTTGCCGTCCCTTCCCAGAAGGCATTGCAAACAGGAAATGATGCGATGGGCCGCGGCCAGGGAGGAGGAAGTGAAAGATGAATACAGTGGATATACAGTAGGTGCTGAGAAAAAAAATTAAAAAATATCCAATTTGTTTACAGTGCACAGTTTAGTGAGGGATGCTGAAGAGTTGTAAAAGTGGGTGGAACTCCACTTTAAGATACCTTAATCATTTAGTTTATTCAGCATAGTTATGTAGCATGAGGCTGTATATTCTGGAATATTTACATTTTTGGTAAACTCATTCAGTGCTAGTTCACACCAGATGCAGCTCCGTGCGCTTTTTTTCTGCACTAAAAATGCATGCAGTGTTTTCCACGTATTCCAATGGCTCTAGTTCACACCAGTGCAGTCAGTTTCCGATTCAGAAAAAAAGAAGTAGAGCGTGCTGCATTTTTTCTGCACAGAACTGTACTGGAACCTAGCAAATTGTATCAAAAACGCCCTGGAACTGCACTGGAACTGCGTGTGGTGTGAACTGTAAGAAAAAACTGATCTGGAACGTAGGAGTGCATGTTTGTGGTGTGAACTGGCCCTAAAAATGTATGCACAGTGTTTTAAATGTACTCCAGTGGCTCTAGTTCACACCAGTGCAGTCAGTTCCAGTCAGTTTCCAGAAACTGACTGAGGCTGCGTTATCATTTCTAGTTTATAATTTATGGAAATATTTTTGAAGAAATGATTTGTGGTTTTGTTATTCATTAGTAACTTTAAAGTCCCACTTAAAATTTGGCAGATGTGGTATTCCTCATTGCCAACAACTGAAGCCCGACTGGGCAGATAAACCCCCTTTTATGCCGAACTTCACTGGGACAGGGCAGGAAAAGTCCTCAGCAGAAGCGGCTAATTAATGGCTGCAGATTGGACACTGGAGATTGGCGCAACAGTTTCAGAAAAAGCACAAAGGGGTTCCTTTTTCTCTCTGCAGACTCATGGAGGAAGGGCATAGAGTTTAGTTTTAAAACATGTAATTAAAACAATTATTTGGAATCATTGGTGCTTAAACCTATTTAATGCTGTGAAGGATTAGGAAGATCGTTTCGGCGAGCTGCACTTGTGGAACATTTTGCAAATGAGCTTCAAATTAAAGTCTTAAGTATCTTCTATATTTTAGGTGACAAAAGATTTTCTGGCTGGCGACCAAAAAACAGCATTATCAGTCTTCAAGTTTATTTCCGGCTGCTGTGCTCGGCAGTGTTTTCGCCTCTTTCGGAAGTTCAGCATCCTTTTACTTCAGTGGTTGTCATGGAATATATCTTCCTGGAGTCCTGCCTTGAAGCAGAAGGTAACCAGAACACTTAATCATACCATTAGGAGCTGTGAGTATACAGAAGAACCAGAGGCCAAGCCTCTGAACTGGAATCTGTGTGCAGGGGTTGGGGTGGAATCATCTAAAAGAGTTGACAGGAGACTATAGAGGAGGTTTGGAAGATTATGATGGAATGGCCAAGTTTGAAAATGGGGGTCTACAAGGTGAAGTGTAGAACTAGGTAGTTGAATGGGAGGCTGTTTAGTGGAATGGAGACTGTATAAAGTAATTAAAGAATCTGTGGTAGAATTGAATGTTAGAATGGGAAGCTGTATGGAGAATTCAAGGGGGGCTGTTGTGTGATGTATTAGGAGGCCATATGAAGGATATAAGAGGTATGGAGGCTGTTTGGTGGAATTGAAGCCTTTATGGTTGAATGGGCTGCCTTATGGAGGAATCGCTGGTGGGGTGGGAGGCTGTGTGATGGACTAGGAGACTGTAAAGAAGATATAAGAAGTATGGAGGCTGTTAAGTGCAATTGAAGACTGTAGGCTATAATGCCAAGCCATATGGAGGAACTGGGGGCAGGGGGAGAGGATGTGTGATGGAATTAGTTGGTGTCTGTTAAGCCTCATACACACTATTAGATGTTTTGCAGATTTTTGCCTTCAGATTTACCAAAACCATTTAGCGCAAGGGCCTGCCTGATTGTCTGGGGGGGGGGGGGGCCTTGGGCCTGGGCTCGGGTGCAGGATGGAGCCTTTCAGGAAAGCATGACGGTTCTGCACAGGAGGCGCAAGAGAGGACAGCAGGAGCTAGTACTGCCGGGCAAGTCTTCGGGAGGGAACCACCGGTTGCAGCCAGGAGGGCTGATGAGTGACATGTGCAGTCAGGAGGACTGGGGAGGCACGTCTAAGAGGACTGGGAGCATACAGTCAGAGATGGGTGCAGAGCCAGTAGTGAGGACTGCAATGTCATGGGTAGGGATGAGCCGAACACCCCCCTGTTCGGTTCGCACCAGAACATGCGAACAGGAAAAAAGTTCGCTCGAACACGCGAACACCGTTAAAGTCTATGGGACACGAACATGAATAATCAAAAGTGCTAATTTTAAAGGCTTATATGCAAGTTATTGTCATAAAAAGTGTTTGGGGACCTGGGTCCTGCCCCAGGGGACATGGATCAATGTAAAAAAAAGTTTTAAAAACGGACGTTTTTTCAGGAGCAGTGATTTTAATAATGCTTAAAGTCAAACAATAAAAGTGTAATATCCCTTTAAATTTCGTACCTGGGGGGTGTCTATAGTATGCCTGTAAAGGGGCGCATGTTTCCCGTGTTTAGAACAGCCTGACAGCAAAATGACATTTGGAAGGAAAAAACTCATTTAAAACTACCCGCGGCTATTGCATTGCCGTCAATACACATAGAAGTTCATTGATAAAAACGGCATGGGAATTCCCCACAGGGAAACCCCGAACCAAAATTAAAAAAAAAAAAAATGAAGTGGGAGTCCCCCTAAATTCCATACCAGGCCCTTCAGGTCTGGTATGGATATTAAGGGGAACCCCGGCCAAAATTTTAAAAAAAAAATGACGTGGGGTTCCCCCTAAATTCATGACGGGACTTCCCTGTGGCATTCCCCGTGACGTCACAGGGAAGTCCCGTCAAGTCACCGTGCGTCAGAGGGGGGCGGGGTCACCGGGTGGCCCCGCCCCCCGTTATTTAAGAACCGTCAGATGAGGAGACGCCGTCACACAGCGGGAGCCTCCCTCCATGCATGGATGCGGAGCGGCCCGGAGAAGAAAATTAAGAAGAGAAACAGAGAAGAAGAGAAGAAGGAAGAAAAGAAGAGGATGAAGAAGAAGATGAAGAGAAGAGCGGGACCCTCCCCCCCAATGCCATGGGTGCGGAGCGGCCCGAGGAGAAGAAGATAGAAGACGCCGCGGAGGAGATGCTGGACGAGAACGCCGGAGGAAGAACCAGAAGAGCCAGAAGAACCAGAAGAAGAAGAAGATGAAGGAAGAAAGAAGAAGCATTTAAATAAAGGAATTGTCAAAAACTGTCTCTTGTCATTTTTAACTATTTTGACACTTTTTTAGTGAAATGGTAGGGGTAAGTACCCCCTTACCATTTCACACAGGGGGGGGCCGGGATCTGGGGGTCCCCTTGTTAAAGGGGGCTTCCAGATTCCGATAAGCCCCCCGCCCGCAGACCCCCACAACCACCGGCCACGGTTGTGGGGATGAGGCCCCTGTCCTCATCAACATGGGGACAAGGTGTTTTGGGGGGCTACCCCAAAGCACCCTCCCAATGTTGAGGGCATGTGGCCTGGTACGGTTCAGGAGGGGGGGGGGGGCGCACTCTCGTCCCCCCTCGTTTCCTGCGGACTGCCAGGTTGCGTGCTCGGATAAGGGTCTGGTATGGATTTTTGGGGGAACCCCACGCCGTTTTTTTTTTTTTTTTGGCGCGGGGTTCCCCTTAAAATCCATACCAGACCTGAAGGGTCTGGTATGGAATTTAGGGGGAACCCCACGTCATTTTTTTTTTTAAATTTTGGCCGGGGTTCCCCTTAATATCCATACCAGACCTGAAGGGCCTGGTATGGAATTTAGGGGGACTCCCATTTCATTTTTTTTTTTTTTAATTTTGGTTCGGGGTTTCCCTGTGGGGAATTCCCATGCCATTTTTATCAATGAACTTCTATGTGTATTGACGGCAATGCAATAGCCGCGGGTAGTTTTAAATGAGTTTTTTCCTTCCAAATGTCATTTTGCTGTCAGGCTGTTCTAAACACGGGAAACATGCGCCCCTTTACAGGCATACTATAGACACCCCCCAGGTACGAAATTTAAAGGGCTATTACACTTTTATTGTTTGATTTTAAGCATTATTAAAATCACTGCTCCTGAAAAAACGGCCGTTTTTAAAACTTTTTTTTGCATTGATCCATGTCCCCTGGGGCAGGACCCAGGTCCCCAAACACTTTTTATGACAATAACTTGCATATAAGCCTTTAAAATTAGCACTTTTGATTTCTCCCATAGACTTTTAAAGGGTGTTCCGCGGCATTCGAATTTGCCGCGAACACCCCAAATTGTTTGGTGTTCGGCGAACTTGCGAACAGCCAATGTTCGAGTCGAACATGAGTTCGACTCGAACTCGAAGCTCATCCCTAGTCATGGGCAGTGGAGTCAGGCAGCTGCAGCCAGGAGGGATGCAGGGGCTGAAGAGGGCTGACTAGGAGCAGTAGTCCACCAGTAGGACAGCTAGCACTAAAGACTTTTCATTTCTTGCTACACCATAGGGGCCCGCAGTTCCTGCCTGCAAAAGGCAATTGCTAAGGCCTGGCTGAGCCAGTGTCAGGCCTAACTTTAAAATGTGCTAGCTGCTTCTGGGAGTAAATAGTTGTGCAGGAGGAAGGAAAAGGAATAGTCTGCAAGCAAGGAAAGTGCTGGAGGAGACTGAAGTGGTAACTTGTACAGAGAAGTGTATATAGTTGTCCCGATTGATTGATATACAATCTGCCAATTGATTGCATATCAATCAATTGGCGGATTGTATATCAATCAATTGGCGGATTGTATATCAATCTGCCAATTGACTGATATACAATTCACCGGGCATCCCATCCCTTACCCCATCCAAGTTAAATTCCCTTAATAAAACAAACAAAAACAAGCACATGGACTGTTCATTGTCTCGAAGTGACTGGGAAGTGAATGCCGGGCTGGGCAGGGTGACAGGTGGACCAATACACTCAACGGTTCCTATGGGGTCACTGCTACACATGTAAAGGCAGGCGTCCCAATATTTTTGGTAATATAGTGTATATTTATATAAATTGGAGCAACTCGGTTCTCCCACCCAATCAACTTTGGTATTTCTGGCGGTAAATCTTGTCATCTCTTCTGTGAATCTAGAATTGGTAAAATCCACACCTCGGTCTCTGTTTTTCTGTTTTATTGGCCGGCGTTCTCCAGGTCGTGTATCAGCATGCAACACGCTGCTGTGTTTGACCCCTGAGTGTCTCCGGAGGGCGACAGAGCCAGTAAACAAAGCGCGCTCGTGCGCCTCAGGTTGTACGTAAGTCTTTTTATCGCGTTCTGGTTCCCTGGAGCCCCAAATGAGAATATCATTGCGGCAAACACTGACACCTTGCACTGACTGCCGCCGCCACAGAGTTTTCTATAAAAGTAATTTTATACGTGACTGGAAAATTTCCCAACCTTTTGAAAACATCATCAAATTCTGCCATTCCAGATTTGGTGCCTAATGAGATGTCTCGTGTCTGGGAGAACTGTTTATTTATGAGACAAAGTCTCTGCCTGGAATGCCGGAGATTTGTCTTCTGTCTCCTGACACCATGTCAGAAAGCTGGCTCCGCGCTCCGCCACAGCGCCCGTTATCTCCTCTTGTCCTATTATAGGTGGTAATTGTCCATTATGTGCTCTCAGCAGACATGTCGGCGAAGAAAACCGCATCTTAATACTCCGCAGCACCTAATGGAAGCCGCCAGCTCTTGTGAGATCGCCCATGTGGCCATGAGGTGTCATTATATGGAAATTCAGACCCCCCGACACCAAGAACAAACACAACATGTTTACAGGAGTGCAAACTGCTCCTCTTTCTGCCTAAAAACTGCAGCCATTAGCCCAAAAAAACAAAAGAGCGCCAACTTTCCTCTCCCTCATGTGCTGTTCACTTTCTTTGATGTTGCTCCATTTCACCAATTTTGTTTTAATTACAATTATTCATTACAATCCAGGGGGGTTCTTTATACATACAATGTTACCAAGCTTACAATCAGGAGGTCCTGACAAGCTCCCAATCAGGAGGTTAGAATAAAAAAAATAAGAAGATGGGGGAGATACCAGGATCAGGTAGGGGGAGGGGATGGATGTTCCCAAGAGAAGGTGTGGGAGGGGATGGGTTTTTCCAGGAGAATGTGGGTGAGGGTATGGATGATCTCAGGAGAAGGTGGGCAAGGGGATGGATGACCCCAGAAGAAGGTGGGTGGGAGTATGGATGATCCCAGGAGATAGTAGGGGAGAGGATGTTCCCAGGATAAGGTGGGCAAGCGGGTGGATGATCCAAGGAGAAGGTGAGCAAGGTAATGGGTGATCTCATGAGAAGGTGGGCCAGGGGATGGATGATCCCAGGAGAAGGTGGGCAAAAGGTGATGGATGATCCAAGGAGAAGGGGGGGGGGGATCGACGATCCCAGCTGAATGTGGGTAAGGGTATGGGTGATCTCAGGAGAAGGTGGGCAAGGGGATGGATGATCCCAAGATAAGGTGGGCAAGGAGATGGATGATCCCAAGGGAAAGTAGGGGAAATGATAGGTGATTCCAGGGGAAAATGGGGGAAGGGAAGAGTTGGAGAGAGGAATAGGGATAGTTGGGGGAGGGGATAGGTCATCCCAGGATAAGGTAAAGTGGTTATGTGTGATCCCATGATCAGGTGGAGGATGGGATGGGTCATTCCAGCATCAGGTGGATGGGGCAATGGTTGATCCCAAGATCAGCTGGAGGGGGTATGATTGATCACTGAAACGGGTGGAGGGAGGTTGGTGGGGAAGGGGATGCAGAAACCAGTAACAGGGGTGAGGAGGGAATGGGTGATCTCAGGATCAGATGAAGGGGTAATGGGTGGTCCTAGAATCAGGTGGTATATAATTGATCACTTGAGCAGTTGGAACAGGGGTGAGGTGGCTGGCGGGGGTGAGTGGCTGATCCCAGGAGAAGGTGAAGGCAGAGATAAGTGTTCCCAAGAGAATGTACTGGAGCGGATGATTAATACTAAGAGAAGACGAGGAGGGAATAGATAATCCTTGCCAGGAGTAGAATTACACTAAAATGTGAAGTATAAAAGGATAAGAAGTCACAGAAAATGCTCCATATAAATGAAAAATCATGAAAAATAATAATAAATATTCAGCGCAGATATGAGGTCAGAACAAGTATGATAATTGCCAGCTGAACACTACAATGATAAGCCAAAAAAGCCTCGAAGACATAAGTGTGCGCAGCCTATTGCATTAGGGTGTGCACCCCAAAGCTCAAACACGCATGCCTTTCTCTGCAGCCTCAGCTGCATGGAAGAGGTAATGAATGGGAAGTGTTCATGTTCATTCATTACCTGAAGCATAGTAAACACAGTTTACTATGCCTCAGTTATAAATGAACACAGTAAACGTGCGTGTTCATTTAGAAAAGAAAGGGGCAGGTAAATTACATATTGACTAGCCCTTTCCCCTGACCTCCACCCTGAAACATCCAAAGGCAGAGGGGAAGAGGGGATCCAGCAGCATTGTGGGGGGGGGGGCTGCCTGGGCAGTAGGGGGAATCAGCACCGCACGTAGTAATTAGGGTTTGCCCAGGCACACCTGGCACACCCCCTGCGCACACCTATGCTCAAAGGTAATAAATAACAAAATCAGTGCAGCGCAACATGAAAATCAGCAATAAGTACAAGTCCAAAAGAAAGCACAGTCCCAACGTGAGAGATGATCCTCCTCTGTGATAAGGGTGAATGAAGCCCGTCCACCACAGACAATCCTAGCCTCTCACCTCAAACATTCGACCTGAAAAGGTCACACAGCATGTATCCCACGCCATGGGGCATCGACTTACATAGTTACATAGTAGGTGAGGTTGAAAAAAGACACAAGTCCATCAAGTCCAACCTATGTGTGTGATTATGTGTCAGTATTACATTATATATCCCTGTATATTGCGGTCATTCAGGTGATTATCTAATAGTTTCTTGAAGCTATCAATGCTCCCCGCTGAGACCACCGCCTGTGGAAGGGAATTCCACATCCTTGCCGCTCTTACAGTAAAGAACCCTCTACGTAGTTTAAGGTTTAAGGTGACTTCCAAGCAATCGAGCAACAATATGGATCGATCACACCACAGGGTATACAGTTGTGCTCATAAGTTTACAGAATATGGCAGAATTTATGATTTCTTGGCCATTTTTCAGAGAAAATGAAGGATAACACAAAAACTTTTCTTCCACTCATGGTTAGTGTTTGGCTGAAGCCATTTATTATCAATCAATTGTATTTACTCTTTTTAAATCATAATGGCAACAGAAACTACCCAAATGACCCTGATCAAAAGTATACATACCCCAGTTCTTAATACCATGGCACCCTTTAACATCAATGACAGTTTGAAGTCTTTTGTGGTATTTGTGGATGAGGCTCTTTATCTTCTCAGATGGTAAAGCTGCCCATTCCTCTTGGCAAAAAAAAGCCTTCAGTTCCTGGAAATTCTTGGGCTGTCTTGCATGAACGGCACGTTTGAGATCTGCCCAGAGTGGCTCAATGATATTGAGGTCAGGAGACTGAGATGGCCACTCCAGAACCTTCACTTTATTCTGCTGTAGCCAATGACAGGTCGACTTGGCTTTGTGTTTTGGATCATTGCCATGTTGGAATGTCCAATAATGTCCCATGCGCAGCTTCCTGGCTGATGAATGCAAATTTGCATAACATACTGCATTCATCTTGCCATCAATTTTGACCAAATTTCCTGTGCCTTTGTAGCTCACACATCCCCAAAACATCAGTGATCCACCTCCGTGTTTCACAGTAGGAATGGTGTACCTTTCATCATAGGCATTGTTGACTCCTCTCCAAATGTAGTGTTTATGGTTGTGGCCAAAAAGCTCAATTTTGGTCTCATCACTCCAAATGACTTTGTGCCAGAAGGTTTGAGGCTTGTCTCTGTGCTGTTTGGCGTATTGTAAGCGGGATACTTTGAGGCATTTGCGTAGTAATGGCTTTCTTCTGGCGACTCAACCATGCAGCCCATCTTTCAAGTGCCTCCTTATTGTGCATCTTGAAACAGCCACACCACATGTTTTCAGAGAGTCCTGTATTTCATCCAAAGTTATTTGTGGGGTTTTTTTTGCATCCCAAACAATTTTCCTGACAGTTGTGGCTGAAATTTCAGTTGGTCTACCTGACTGTGGTTTGGTTTCAACAGAACCCCTCATTATCCATTTGTTGATTAGCGTTTGAACACTGCTGATTGGCATTCTCAATTCCTTGGATATCTTTTTATATCCCTTTCCTGTTTTATACAATTCAACTACCTTCTCCCGCAGATCCTTTGACAATTCTTTTGCTTTCTCCATGACTCAGAATCCAGAAACGTCAGTGCAGCCCTGGATGAAAGATGCAAGGGGTCTGTCAGGAGTCCAGAAACTCATTGACCTTTTATAAACACACACTAATTACAAGCAAACAGATCACAAGTGAAGATGGTTACCTTTTAATAGCCATTCAAACCCCTTTGTGTCAACTTGTGTGCATGTTATCAGGCCAAAATCACCAGGGTATGTAAACTTTTGTTTAGGGTAATTTGGGTAGTTTCTGTTGCCATTAAGATTTTAAAAGAGTAAACACAGTTGATTAATAATAAATGGCTTCAGCCAAACACTAACCATGGGTGAAAGAAAAGTTTTTGTGTTATCATTTATATTCTCTGAAAAATGGCCAAGAAATTATAAATTCTGCCAGGGTATGTAAACTTATGAGCACAACTGTATATGTGAACACAAAAAAGAGATCTAGTGCTCTCCGTTTCACACGTTTTATTGCGATAAAGAATAAAAAACTCACTAGTGCCGCGTACACACGACCGGACTTTATGGCATACTTGGTCCGGCGGACCGGAGTCCGTCGGACAATTCGATGTGGGCTCCAGCGGACTTTTTTTCCCCAAAAGTTTGACGGACCTAGAAATGAAACATGTTTCAAATCTTTCCAACAGACTCGGCTTTCTAGCGTACAAACCGTTCGTCTGTGTGCTAGTCCGACGGACCAAAACTGACGCATGCTCTGAAGCAAGTACAAGACGGAAGCGCTCGGTCTTGTAAAACTAGCCTTTGAAGCTAGCACATTCCTCTTCTGTGATCTTTTAATACAGCACATTCTTTTTTGCTTTATAATGCGAGAAGAATGAAGTTGTTTTGCTGCTTATATTCACACAGAGTATTCACAAACTACTTTCTTCATTATTTATCCTCATGTCATGACTAATATTATAGCTTTTAAAAGCCAGATCTCCAAAAATAATCTAGAAAATTATTTGACTCATCTTTTGTACTTTTATATTTCATCAATATCTATTTTCCAATTTGTGATAAATTCTCAAAAATCTATTGATTTAAATCTTTAATTTTTTATGGAGTTTCAAGTTACCACAATAACCTTATTATTTTGTATTGTTAATGAACCTTAATGAGGTTGGTGTCCCTTGTTAATCTGACATAGGGGGGTTATTTTCAAAAGGCAAATTCATTTAGCACTACAAGTGCAAAGTGCACTAGAAATTGCACTGAAAGAGCACTTGGAAGTGCAGTCCCTGTGGATCCGAGGGGCACATGCAAGAAAACAAAAAATAAATCATTTTATCTTGCACATGATTGGATGATAAAATCAGACAAGCTTCCCCTCATTTGAGATCTTCCCCTCAGATTTACAACGACTGCACTTCCAACAAGTGCACTTGCAGTGCAATTTATAAAGTGCACTTTGCACTTGTATTTTGCACTTGAATTGCAAAATGATTTTGCCTTTTGTAAATAACCCCCATAGTCTTTTTGACAGGTCCCTGCCTACTCATAAACAAAATGTCCTTTTTGAATAAAAACACGTAGTAAATAATTTAAGGTAAATAAAATATCCATTTATTCTGGGAAAAACATAAATGAGGAAGGCAACACTGGAGACACTTTTGGAATTTGTGAAGTCTTTTGTCCCCCAGGACACACATCAAGTCAGTGGAAAACAAAATTGGGATCTTGCGAGTAGGGAGCACAATCTGCGTCTTCTGTCAGACCAGACTGAAGCCAGGCAATCACTTTCAAATCTTCCGTGGAGCCTTCCCTGCACGCTGCCCTGCAGCCTTCCCTCCACGCTTCTCTGCAGCCTTCCTTGGAGGCTGTGCCTCTGGTGGTGTACTTGTGGCAGGAGGAGGAGGAGGAGCAGGAGGAGGGGCTTCATCTGAAATATGGCTTGTTGGAGTAAGCTCCCCTCTCAACCCCTTCTGAAAGGCCTGAAAAATAATCCCCTCACAGAGGAGGCGTTGCCCCTTCTCAAGTTCCACCAACCTGGTGGCCATATAAGTTCCAAAGGCCTCTTCAGCATTGGGGGGGGGGGGGGGGTACTGAGCATTTGGCTGGCTTCCCGAATGAGGGCTAGTGATTCCTCCTCTGTTTGGCTCATCTTACTGGGCCTATTGGTGGTAATGCGGAGGGGCGGCACCTGACATTCGGCGAGGCTTCTACTGGGCCCAGCCACCTCCTGCCTGCCACTGGGCACGGCCTCCTCCTCTCTCCCACTGGGCAAGGCCTCCTCCTCTATACCACTGGGCATGGCTTCCTCCTGGCTGAGCTCATCCTGTGTATAAAAAAAGGGACATAGTTGTAATTTTTGCTTCCTCAATCACAACAATTTTCAGCTCATGACTTGCAAATATAATTCTAAACAAATATAAAAGGCTATCATTTTTACCCCACCATTATTCTAGCTGTTCACCAATCTTTGAAAGTACATTTTTGGCCACTACTGTCTAGTGATATGTATATATAATAAGAATTGTGATTAAATCATTGATTTTTAAGCAATTAAAACATTTTATAGTTTACATCATTAATATTTACACAATCCAAAATTCACAAAAAAAGTATACCTGGTTGAAGCTGGGCGCATCCACTTCATCAAGGATGAAAGGGCCCGGTTCTTCCTGGGACACCGCAGCTGGGGTGGAGGGAAGGGTGGAGGTGGAGGGAAGGCTGGAGGGAAGGGTGGAGGGAAGAGTCGAAAGTGATTGCCTTGCTTCTGTCTGGTCATCCAGAAATCTCAGTTTTGGGTAGTACCACAGCTTGGGGACATAAACCTTGTCTGCTGCTGCTCCAGATTTGAGGGAATCCTGGATCTTCCTGTGTTCCCGCCTGTACATATTACGCAAGATCCCAATTTTATTTTCCACAAACTTAATGTCTGCCTGGTGGACTCGAGTCTTGACAAATTCTAGAAGTCTCGCCAGTGTTGCATTCCTTGCATGTCTAATGAAACACAATGGGTGCTTGACCTCCCACAGGTTTCTGTTCTCTTGATACAGATCAGTAAAATGAGACAAAAATTCCTCCTCAAAGGGATTCATTTTTGCTGAAAGACAAGACACAAGATAACAACTGTAATGTCAGTCCAAACTCCCAGTATAGTTTTTATCAGAAAATAGGGTACATACACACACACACACACACCAAACACATACACAAAACACACACCCACGTTTAAATCTTACCTTCGTTTATGACGCTCGCTACTTCCGTTCAGACATACGTAGGCCAGTGTAATAGCTTTATATACACTGCGCATGGTGTCATGCTACGTCAGTGTCGCCCGCCCCTGACGTTCTTTAGGACGATTTTTCCCTGCTCCTTCACTCTTCGTTGCGCAGTGGGAGTATATAGAGAAAGATGGCGGAGAGATTATCTGGAACTAGCGCGGAGGAAAGCCTGGAGCCACAACCATTCAGATTCAGGAGGAGATATAAGGCAACCAACATGGCCTTTGAAGAGATGGTGGAGATGGTGTCCATATTGAGAAGGGAGGACTATGATGCCAAAAAAGGACCGTACACCCGACCCAATATGCGGAAGGACAAAATAATGTCCTCAGTTGTCATCGCTATTGAAGAAAAATTTGGCATTAAACGGGCTAAAGAACAATTGAGGAAGCGGTGGTCTGACCTAAAAACTAGGAAGCCTGAACAATATTGGCGAATCAAGAAGGTGCTTAAAAAAAGTAAGTACTTGTTGTGTGTTCCTATTGAGATACTTAACTTGCATGCTGATCCATATGCTTTTCGTTTATACAGCATCGTTCGTAAAGACCGTTCTTTTTGAAATACATATGATAATAATATAATGGCGTTTGTTTTGCAAGAAATACGATGGTACAGGGTTGTACATACATTTTGGTCTGGATAATTTGTGGTATTAAAATAATTTTTGGATATTGTGTAGATGTGTTTGAAACTAGAATGCTTATTAAAAATGATTCAGTGTAATGTAAGGACAGGACACAGCAGCTGTTTCCACATCTGGACTCACAAGGCCACTAGTGTACTGTGTGACACCACAGAACATTTTTGAGGGTAATCCACACAGGGGCTCCAGGGGATACTTGAGGTGTCTCAATCTGTGAAACTTGCATCAAAATGTGAAGTTTTTGTCAGTTTTGTTCAAAGTGAATTTGAATCCTGTCTTAAAAAAAATATTTTTGTAACAAACAGACAATTGTCCACCACTTCAAAGCAAGGTTTCATATTCCTATTTCTGGACTGAAATATCACTGTGTTTTAAGTATACCTTTTGTTTCATTCTCATAGGGGAGAAAAGACTCAGACAACAGTCCGAGGATCCCAGGACCCCCACAAGTCACCAGCCTGAAGCAGGAATTACCCCAAGCCCCAGCCCAAGACCACGCCCACCCGACGATCTTGAGGAAGGAGAGGTGGAGGAAGTGTGCGAGATTTGCACCCCACCAAGTGAGTGACTGACACCCCAGCTTAAGGTAATCTATTTAGGCATGCATATTTCTTAACACATTTTTCTCCACAAATTTTCGGTGATGTTCTGGTTGTGGAAGGCCAAGCGGCGGAGCCATTTAGCACAGACAGTGCACAAAGACCGATTGGGCAGATAATGGTGTGGAATGGCCAAATTGATCGAATACGAGAACAAATTGACAGCATGAGAAATCGGCTGGACAGCATGCAACAGGAAATGAAGAACATGATTGATGTTTTGGGCAGAATCTAATCACTTTTTGCCTAAAAACATCAATCATGTTCTTCATTTCATTGTAAAAATGTTTGAATTTAAAAATTTTTAAAGTTGTTAAATAGTAATAGCAAAATTTAGCAGATGCACACGGTGTGTCATCATGTGCTATCTGCCATCAGGGGATCTCAATGTACTTGTTTTGTGTTTGCAACCCCTTCCTCATAATAATGTTAGTTTGTGAGAGGAAAAAAGGGATTGCACACACAAAACACGTCAATTGCTCCCCCATGATGGGAGATAGCACATGTTGACTTTAACCATTTGGACTCAGAATTTGTGTGCATGTGCTAAATTTTGCTTTTACATGGGTGACATCACCAGCACAGTTTTTGACATGTTGAACTTTGTAAGTTCCTGTTTTGTTTTTTTATGTGTGAAAAATTTGTCAAAAAAATATTTTTGGATAAATATGCCTAAAATAACCCAAAAAAAAATTATATTGTTAAAAAACCAAAAAAATAGATTTAAAAAAAATAAACAAAGAAAGAAAGAAACACGTTTTTAAAAAAATGCACCTTTCAATGTGCGCACAGTAAAATGTTTTTAATACTACAATGTGTGTGGCTTATTATTTATCAATACCAGTTTCTTAATTTTTTGGGTGTTTACAGTGACAAGAGGGCCTTATTGACTAAAGGGAAATGCACTTGCCACTACAAGTGCACTAGGAGACAGCCAAAAATACATGCAAACAAAAATAAAAACAAGAGATTAGATCCAAAATAATTTTTTTTTATTTTGTAAAAGTTTAAAGATGTTCTGGCATTGCAATGGCCCCCCGACCATTAAAATAATTGACATATCTGTCCTGCACTTGACGGGCGGTTTGGGGGGCCAAGCCAGTATGGCCAGTATCCAGGCCTGTGAGTGGAGATTCGCCATTAAGTCCGGCCTCAGGCCCAACAGAGGTTATATATGTTGAAGAATGTCTTCTGAAAAATTTATGGAGAATGCAGCAAGCCATTATGACATGATTGATTTTATATTCCGCCAGATTTATGGCCGAGAGGAACAAATGGAACCGGTTGGCCAGAATCCCGAAGGCATTCTCCACAACTCTTCTTGCTCTGGCCAGCCAGTAATTAAATACCCTCCTCTCAGGGGAGACGAACCTTTGGGGAAAGGCCTAATCAAGTGCTCGCCAAGAGCAAGCGCTTCATCTGTGATGAAAACTGAGGGGAGTCCATCAACGTTCTGGTCATCAGGTGGCAATCCTAGGCCACCAGTCTGGAGACGCTGGCACAACTCGGTCTGTGCGAAGACTCCTCCGTCCAACATCCGGCCATTCTTCCCCACGTCCACGAACATAAAATTTAATTGTGCCGAGACCACCGCCATCAATACTACACTATTAAACCCATTATAGTTAAAGTAGTAAGACCCCGAATGGGATGGTGGCACAATGCGGACATGCTTCCCATCAATCGCCCCGACACAGTTGGGAAAGTCCCAACGGTCACCGAACTGGGAGGCCACAGTCTGCCATTCCTGTGGGTTGGAAGGAAACTGTGGAGTCAAACAAGAAAAAAAAAAAAATATAAGTACTTTGAAACATAACTTTGCTAGCAGATTACACAAAAACATTCTTGAACAACAGCAGTCTAACATTTTTTTAATGTATTATTTCTAAAAATGTAAAACATAAGGCCCACTTATAAGATTACTCACCCCCTCTGATGGACCATTGATCAATTTGTATGTGGGGGGAGGGGTTCTAATTTAGTAGAAGACCACACATGACATTTGGAGACATTTGAGGGGGTGGGGGGGGTTCTAATTTAATAGAAGACCACACATGACATTTGGAGACATTTGAGGGGGTGGGGTTCTAATTTAGTAGAAGACCACACATGACATTTGGAGACATTTGAGGGGGTGGGGGAGGGGTTCTAATTTAGTAGAAGACCACACATGATATTTGGAGCCATTTGAGGGGGTGGGGGAGGGTAAAGCAGTACAATGGAGCTGACTATATACATTGTTAAAGAAACTATAGGCTATAGGTATAAATGGGCCCAGGATTGCATGGTGGGGAGGTTAGTGAAGGTAAATATGCATGTAGGAGAAAAAATGAATTAGGAAAAAAAACATGAATGCATGAAGATAAAGAGGACATTCACAGCATATTCCAAGCATGGTAATTAGGTAACGAGGAAATTTAGACAATACATTAGCAAACATTAAATACATCAAAATCACACCAATAGTAAAATTGCGCTTGCTCCAAATGGTAAGCCGCTAAACACTGCAAAAAGAATAATTGCCAAACAAATCTATAGAAACCAAAACGTGTAGCGCTAAATGAAAAACAAACCTTCAAACTGATAAGGTGAAGAGCTAGTGCTATAAGTAATTTAACCAAAAAAAGAAAGACACAGATAAAATGTCCATCACTAGAGAAGAATGAATATAAATAAAAGTCCGTGAACATATAGACTCTACTAATCACCACTTGTGAGTGATGTGTAAAGTACCATCACCAACGTATAATTATAAAAGTCTTAAAAGGATGATGCACAGCTGGTTCCTAAATAGTCCCACATATATATGTTGAGTAATGCGTGGATGGACCAACTCTTAATCATCACACCACAGTGTCTTAAAATTGTGCAATTCCCTCTGCCAGTGAAGATGGGGGCTTACCGGAGGGTTTGAACCCAGGACAGTATATACTGTAAGGGTCAAACCAGCTTTTATTGCTCACTAGCAATAGGAGGAGGACCTTGACAGCCTGAAGATGAAAGGATCACAGGGGGCTTCAAAGACGTGTCTTCTCCAAAATGTAACGATGGATCTCCCCACATATGGCTCATACAGGATAGAAAAGGGGCCACATAGTGTAATACCGTAACAACGTATTTTATTGTAAAAAGAAATACACTTACATTTTAGGATGATAAAAAGCGCTTGTACATAAAAAGAAGGCGGCAGTGCAGTCCTCCCGACGCGTTTCGTCTGATAAGACTTCGTCCAGGGGTACCCTCCACTGCAGCCTGACTCCCTAATATAGGTACTGTAATCCTCATGATGTGACTCCAGCCCATTCAATTCCGTAGATTGGCACTTCCGGGTTGCCCAAGATGGCGGACCCGCGTGCGTTCCAAGCCTCAGTTTCGTGGGTGTGCTATGCGTTCCACCTCCCAGTGTTGTGGCCCAATATTCCCAATATACCGAATATTAATAAGGTTCCTACTAGTGTGATATAACGAGAGTGATCTTAAATTATATGTCCGCTTATATCTGGTGATTAGAGTATTAATTGTCTCCTAGTATGTACGGAGACAAATCCCGGCAAATCCCGCGATATGACGCCATGACGTCACGACGCGGGAACAGGAGTACGCTTCTATGAGCCTCGTTCTAACATGGCTTGCGTTCCAACAGTGGTTAGCCGGAAGCTCTCAGTGCCAAAGCACATTTGGATAGGCCTCGATCTAAAATAGCTTGCGTTCCAGTTCCAGTAGGTTAACCGGAAGCGTGCGTTCCACCGCGTGCCGTACAACCGGCAAGTGCAGCTTCCCATGCTTATAGATGTATCGACACAGTTACTCATAAGAGGGACACATGTTTTTATATAAGATTAATTTCTCGTAAGAAGAGCTTTTGTTGTTCAGTTTGAAAGATAAAAATAGATGTTAAAGCACTTCAACTGCTCGGTCCTGATAACTGATGGGAAATAATGAGAATTAACCCAAATATGTCCCCATATGTATGGGTATGTGTTTTCTATATGCTTGTATTGAAAAATTGAAATCATAGATAATCTGGACAAAAAAATTGGCCATATAGATAGCCATAACCAGGTTAAATATAAAATATGTAAAATTTGAAAATATAAAATTATAAAAATATAAAAATATAAAAAGCTGTATATGTATGTAACATATACAGCATCCTAAATACAGGGAATTCAATGAACTGGATTCACATAATTCACATCTGTGGTTACTATCCAATGTATAACCTACTTACAATCACAAAAAATATATACAGATGCATCAGCGAACCATAAACTCTATACCCTATGATTGGTCTAGAAAAGCGTTGAGATCTATCTCGACATTTAGCCCTAAAGGGGCAAATGTCTGTAGCTCATACGCCCAGAACATTTCTAAACGAGATACACCCCTTATTTTGGCACCCCCTCTCCAGGGTGGTGTGTATTTGTCAATGATGACAAACTGTGATCCATCTGGGTTTCCACCATGGAATTCTTTATAATGCCTCGGGACCGTATGTTTAGGGTCTCTGCTTTTAATTAGGGCGATGTGTTCCCCCACTCTAATGGAAAATGTCCTGGTGGTACGGCCTATATATTGTTTGTGGCAGGGGCATGTGATGAGATACACTATATATTTAGTGCTGCACGTGCAGAATGGTTTTATAGTGTATCTCCTTCCCGTCGTCGTAGAAGTGAACTCCGTCACTTTACGCGTCCTCACAGCGTTATGCTGGCATACACCACACTTCCTGCATGGAAAAAAGCCAGTCAAATCGTGAAAGAAAGAGGGACGGGTGGGGGCATTAATGATGTTAGGGGCTATCCGACCCTGTATTGATGGTGCACCTCTAAAAATAACCTGGGCTTCTTCTGGGATGAGTGGGCCCAGAATGTTGTCTTGCTTGAGGACGCCCCAATGCTTCCTCATAATATTTTTGATTTGTCTATGCTGTGTTGAGAAAGCCGTCAGCATGGCCCACCTAAACTTCCCGTCAGGTTCTCTCTCAGGTTTGACTTCCAGTAGAGATTTCCTATCTGTATTGGTAGCTCTTTGGATTTCGTAATCCAGGCTATTAGTATCGTAACCCTTGTCTAGAAGTCTGAGTTTTAGAATTTTGGCTTGTTCAAGAAATACTTCTGTATCTGTACAATTACGACGAAGTCTCAAAAACTGACTCCGTGGGACCGAATTCAGCCATGAGACATGATGACAACTGTCTACAGGAATAAAACCATTACGGTCTGTGGGTTTGAAATATGTGCTGAATCTAAATTGTTTATTTACTATCTCTATCTGTAAGTCCAAAAAATGGATTTTCGTTTCACTGGCTTCGTAAGATAAAGATATACCTCTATCGTTTGCGTTCAGACACTCGAAGAACTCCTTAAGTGTCTCCCTAGTTCCACTCCATAGGAGGAGGATGTCGTCTATGTACCTGGCCCACAGAACCAGGGAACTGGTTCCATGAGCATAGACGACATCCTCCTCCCACTTGAATAGGTTCGCGAAACTAGGTGCGAATTTCGCCCCCATAGCCACTCCGCGTTGTTGGAGATAAAAGTTGTGATTAAACCAAAAGTAATTATGTTTGGCTGCGAATTCAAGTAACTCCACGAGATAGTCGCATTGGAATGACGCCAGAGAGTGTTCATGGGCTAAGAAATATTTCACCGCTTCAATGCCCTTATCGTGTGGTATGCACGTGTACAATGATGCCACGTCGGCAGTAGCCATGATATAGCCCTCTTGTATGGTGACGTTTTCGAGGAGTCTGATTGTGGAACTGGTGTCTTTCAGGTAAGAAGGTGTTTTCCTCACTAGAGGCTGTAGAAAAAAATCTATATATTTGCCTACTCTAGCTGTGATGGAATTGATACCACTTACAATTGGCCTACCGGGAGGGCAGACTGGATTTTTGTGGACTTTCGGCAGATAGTATATGGTAGGGATCCGAGGTGCTGTGGGGATCAAAAAATCTCTTTCCCTTTTGTTCAAAATGTTCAATTCATAGCCTTTTGAAACCAGCTGATGGAGTTGTTGTTTATATGTATGTGTAGGATTATTGGGTAATATTTGATAGGTGCCTGGTTCATTTAAAATGCGATGCATTTCTGTTTCATACTGGATTTTATCCAAAATCACTATTCCCCCTCCTTTGTCCGCTGGGCGGACCACCAGATCTTTACGTGCACATAGGGACTCCATACCCCCTTTTAACAGTGGGGGATGATGAGTACGTTTCATTGGTAACCTGGCTAAATCTTGTAGAATGAGGTCCCTAAAGATTTTCACAGCGGGAGCTGTGGGGACTGGGGGGGAGAAGAGAGAGGGATTGGCTAAACCGGAGTGGACAGTTCCAGATGTAGCAGCCGGGTAATCGGTGCGAACTGGATTGGATACCAAATACCTCTGAATGTTAACCTTACGTATGTATTTATGAACATCCATAAATGTATGGAACTTGTCCAGTTTTTTTTTGGGGGGGGGGCGTATTTAAGACCCTTATCTAATATAGATAGTTCTGCTTCAGTAAGGGTTTGAGAGCTTAAATTAAAGACGCCTTGGCCTCTTATATTTTTTTTCGCTTTTCTTCTTTGTACTCTCCTCCCCCCTCTGCACCCTCTCTTTGATCTGGGCCTCGTTTTCTTGAGTGTGGGGCCTCGCGAAAAACCTGGTTCCCATAAGTGTAAGGGTTATGTATGTATGGAGTGTGATCATAGTCCTCTCTTCTACGTTCAGGGCTGTACGCTTCCCTAAGAGGTGAATACCTATTATAGGTGCGAACAGGAGAGGAATAATGATGATATGACTCCTCTCTGTGCTGAAAGTCTGGACCTGCTCTATATTCTCTAGGAGAGGGATGATATGGAGCATATTGAGAGTGGGTATCCGGGTGGTGTGTCCTATTGCGAGAGTTACCCCTACCACCCCTTTTCCCCCTGAAGTTATTTCTACCCCTATGGGAAGTTTGAGGACTATAGTGCTGAACCCGTTGCTGAGATACACGGGATACCCCATCATATCTTGATCCACCTCTCTGGGAATCACGACCCCGGGAAGGAGCGCCTGTAGGTCGAGATTGCACAGTGGGACCATTCATTGTTGGGGGGCCACCTGATGGTGTTGTACCCTCTGTAACATTAGAAGAAACCTCCATAGGGGGGGTGGCCTGAAAGAGTTTTTGCCAACCAAAGACCATATGGTTCTTATAGTCTCCTGCGTCCCTAGAATATTTCTTTTGTTTCTTTATTTTTTGATCACGATCCTCTTTTTCCAGATGTCCCAGAAGATTAGAGGAAAGGGAATTGTACTCCTGAGAGTTTTTATGGGTCAAAAGTTTGTCCTTTAGATCCTTAATTTCTCTGTCAATGACCTGAAGTCTGTTGTTTTTCTTAGAGATAAGTACCTTTAGAAAATTGATGCCTGCATCGTTAAAATATTTAAACCAAGAATCTAAATCTGTTTCCCCCTGTTGTGGTTGGACTTCCCAACGGAGGCTTCTAGGTACCATTTGTTCCGTGATGTATTGCTGTAAAAATGCCAGATCCCATTGTAGGTGGAGTTCGGTTGTCATAACATTTTTGAGTCTGAGGAATAATCCTCCAATCTCTGTATCACTACTCGTTGTTATAAATACTCCCTCAGTATTCACCCTATGGGAGGCTCGGTAGTCAAATACATCCATATTAAAAGCACTCAAGTGGGCAGCAGCAAAATTTAAGTTCTAAATATATACACCAAAATCACACCAATAGTAAAATTGCGCTTGCTCCAAATGGTAAGCCGCTAAACACTGCAAAAAGAATAATTGCCAAACAAATCTATAGAAACCAAAACGTGTAGCGCTAAATGAAAAACAAACCTTCAAACTGATAAGGTGAAGAGCTAGTGCTATAAGTAATTTAACCAAAAAAAGAAAGACACAGATAAAATGTCCATCACTAGAGAAGAATGAATATAAATAAAAGTCCGTGAACATATAGACTCTACTAATCACCACTTGTGAGTGATGTGTAAAGTACCATCACCAACGTATAATTATAAAAGTCTTAAAAGGATGATGCACAGCTGGTTCCTAAATAGTCCCACATATATATGTTGAGTAATGCGTGGATGGACCAACTCTTAATCATCACACCACAGTGTCTTAAAATTGTGCAATTCCCTCTGCCAGTGAAGATGGGGGCTTACCGGAGGGTTTGAACCCAGGACAGTATATACTGTAAGGGTCAAACCAGCTTTTATTGCTCACTAGCAATAGGAGGAGGACCTTGACAGCCTGAAGATGAAAGGATCACAGGGGGCTTCAAAGACGTGTCTTCTCCAAAATGTAACGATGGATCTCCCCACATATGGCTCATACAGGATAGAAAAGGGGCCACATAGTGTAATACCGTAACAACGTATTTTATTGTAAAAAGAAATACACTTACATTTTAGGATGATAAAAAGTGCTTGTACATAAAAAGAAGGCGGCAGTGCAGTCCTCCTGACGCGTTTCGTCTGATAAGACTTCGTCCAGGGGTACCCTCCACTGCAGCCTGACTCCCTAATATAGGTACTGTAATCCTCATGATGTGACTCCAGCCCATTCAATTCCGTAGATTGGCACTTCCGGGTTGCCCAAGATGGCGGACCCGCGTGCGTTCCAAGCCTCAGTTTCGTGGGTGTGCTATGCGTTCCACCTCCCAGTGTTATGGCCCAATATTCCCAATATACCGAATATTAATAAGGTTCTTACTAGTGTGATATAACGAGAGTGATCTTAAATTATATGTCCGCTTATATCTGGTGATTAGAGTATTAATTGTCTCCTAGTATGTACGGAGACAAATCCCGGCAAATCCCGCGATATGACGCCATGACGTCACGACACGGGAACAGGAGTACGCTTCTATGAGCCTCGTTCTAACATGGCTTGCGTTCCAACAGTGGTTAGCCGGAAGCTCTCAATGATTAAGAGTTGGTCCATCCAGGCATTACTCAACATATATATGTGGGACTATTTAGGAACCAGCTGTGCATCATCCTTTTAAGACTTTTATAATTATACGTTGGTGATGGTACTTTACACATCACTCACAAGTGGTGATTAGTAGAGTCTATATGTTCACGGACTTTTATTTATATTCATTCTTCTCTAGTGATGGACATTTTATCTGTGTCTTTCTTTTTTTGGTTAAATTACTTATAGCACTAGCTCTTCACCTTATCAGTTTGAAGGTTTGTTTTTCATTTAGCGCTACACGTTTTGGTTTCTATAGATTTGTTTGGCAATTATTCTTTTTGCAGTGTTTAGCGGCTTACCATTTGGAGCAAGCGCAATTTTACTATTGGTGTGATTTTGGTGTATATATTTAGAACTTAAATTTTGCTGCTGCCCACTTGAGTGCTTTTAATATGGATGTATTTGACTACCGAGCCTCCCATAGGGTGAATACTGAGGGAGTATTTATAACAACGAGTAGTGATACAGAGATTGGAGGATTATTCCTCAGACTCAAAAATGTTATGACAACTGAACTCCACCTACAATGGGATCTGGCATTTTTACAGCAATACATCACGGAACAAATGGTACCTAGAAGCCTCCGTTGGGAAGTCCAACCACAACAGGGGGAAACAGATTTAGATTCTTGGTTTAAATATTTTAACGATGCAGGCATCAATTTTCTAAAGGTACTTATCTCTAAGAAAAACAACAGACTTCAGGTCATTGACAGAGAAATTAAGGATCTAAAGGACAAACTTTTGACCCATAAAAACTCTCAGGAGTACAATTCCCTTTCCTCTAATCTTCTGGGACATCTGGAAAAAGAGGATCGTGATCAAAAAATAAAGAAACAAAAGAAATATTCTAGGGACGTAGGAGACTATAAGAACCATATGGTCTTTGGTTGGCAAAAACTCTTTCAGGCCACCCCCCCTATGGAGGTTTCTTCTAATGTTACAGAGGGTACAACACCATCAGGTGGCCCCCCAACAATGAATGGTCCCACTGTGCAATCTCGACCTACAGGCGCTCCTTCCCGGGGTCGTGATTCCCAGAGAGGTGGATCAAGATATGATGGGGTATCCCGTGTATCTCAGCAACGGGTTCAGCACTATAGTCCTCAAACTTCCCATAGGGGTAGAAATAACTTCAGGGGGAAAAGGGGTGGTAGGGGTAACTCTCGCAATAGGACACACCACCCGGATACCCACTCTCAATATGCTCCATATCATCCCTCTCCTAGAGAATATAGAGCAGGTCCAGACTTTCAGCACAGAGAGGAGTCATATCATCATTATTCCTCTCCTGTTCGCACCTATAATAGGTATTCACCTCTTAGGGAAGCGTACAGCCCTGAACGTAGAAGAGAGGACTATGATCACACTCCGTACATACATAACCCTTACACTTATGGGAACCAGGTTTTTCGCGAGGCCCCACACTCAAGAAAACGAGGCCCAGATCAAAGAGAGGGTGCAGAGGGGGGAGGAGAGTACAAAGAAGAAAAGCGAAAAAAAATATAAGAGGCCAAGGCGTCTTTAATTTAAGCTCTCAAACCCTTACTGAAGCAGAACTATCTATATTAGATAAGGGTCTTAAATACGCCCCCCCCCCAAAAAAAAACTGGACAAGTTCCATACATTTATGGATGTTCATAAATACATACGTAAGGTTAACATTCAGAGGTATTTGGTATCCAATCCAGTTCGCACCGATTACCCGGCTGCTACATCTGGAACTGTCCACTCCGGTTTAGCCAATCCCTCTCTCTTCTCCCCCCCAGTCCCCACAGCTCCCGCTGTGAAAATCTTTAGGGACCTCATTCTACAAGATTTAGCCAGGTTACCAATGAAACGTACTCATCATCCCCCACTGTTAAAAGGGGGTATGGAGTCCCTATGTGCACGTAAAGATCTGGTGGTCCGCCCAGCGGACAAAGGAGGGGGAATAGTGATTTTGGATAAAATCCAGTATGAAACAGAAATGCATCGCATTTTAAATGAACCAGGCACCTATCAAATATTACCCAATAATCCTACACATACATATAAACAACAACTCCATCAGCTGGTTTCAAAAGGCTATGAATTGAACATTTTGAACAAAAGGGAAAGAGATTTTTTGATCCCCACAGCACCTCGGATCCCTACCATATACTATCTGCCGAAAGTCCACAAAAATCCAGTCTGCCCTCCCGGTAGGCCAATTGTAAGTGGTATCAATTCCATCACAGCTAGAGTAGGCAAATATATAGATTTTTTTCTACAGCCTCTAGTGAGGAAAACACCTTCTTACCTGAAAGACACCAGTTCCACAATCAGACTCCTCGAAAACGTCACCATACAAGAGGGCTATATCATGGCTACTGCCGACGTGGCATCATTGTACACGTGCATACCACACGATAAGGGCATTGAAGCGGTGAAATATTTCTTAGCCCATGAACACTCTCTGGCGTCATTCCAATGCGACTATCTCGTGGAGTTACTTGAATTCGCAGCCAAACATAATTACTTTTGGTTTAATCACAACTTTTATCTCCAACAACGCGGAGTGGCTATGGGGGCGAAATTCGCACCTAGTCTCGCGAACCTATTCATGGCCAAGTGGGAGGAGGATGTCGTCTATGCTCATGGAACCAGTTCCCTGGTTCTGTGGGCCAGGTACATAGACGACATCCTCCTCCTATGGAGTGGAACTAGGGAGACACTTAAGGAGTTCTTCGAGTGTCTGAACGCAAACGATAGAGGTATATCTTTATCTTACGAAGCCAGTGAAACGAAAATCCATTTTTTGGACTTACAGATAGAGATAGTAAATAAACAATTTAGATTCAGCACATATTTCAAACCCACAGACCGTAATGGTTTTATTCCTGTAGACAGTTGTCATCATGTCTCATGGCTGAATTCGGTCCCACGGAGTCAGTTTTTGAGACTTCGTCGTAATTGTACAGATACAGAAGTATTTCTTGAACAAGCCAAAATTCTAAAACTCAGACTTCTAGACAAGGGTTACGATACTAATAGCCTGGATTACGAAATCCAAAGAGCTACCAATACAGATAGGAAATCTCTACTGGAAGTCAAACCTGAGAGAGAACCTGACGGGAAGTTTAGGTGGGCCATGCTGACGGCTTTCTCAACACAGCATAGACAAATCAAAAATATTATGAGGAAGCATTGGGGCGTCCTCAAGCAAGACAACATTCTGGGCCCACTCATCCCAGAAGAAGCCCAGGTTATTTTTAGAGGTGCACCATCAATACAGGGTCGGATAGCCCCTAACATCATTAATGCCCCCACCCGTCCCTCTTTCTTTCACGATTTGACTGGCTTTTTTCCATGCAGGAAGTGTGGTGTATGCCAGCATAACGCTGTGAGGACGCGTAAAGTGACGGAGTTCACTTCTACGACGACGGGAAGGAGATACACTATAAAACCATTCTGCACGTGCAGCACTAAATATATAGTGTATCTCATCACATGCCCCTGCCACAAACAATATATAGGCCGTACCACCAGGACATTTTCCATTAGAGTGGGGGAACACATCGCCCTAATTAAAAGCAGAGACCCTAAACATACGGTCCCGAGGCATTATAAAGAATTCCATGGTGGAAACCCAGATGGATCACAGTTTGTCATCATTGACAAATACACACCACCCTGGAGAGGGGGTGCCAAAATAAGGGGTGTATCTCGTTTAGAAATGTTCTGGGCGTATGAGCTACAGACATTTGCCCCTTTAGGGCTAAATGTCGAGATAGATCTCAACGCTTTTCTAGACCAATCATAGGGTATAGAGTTTATGGTTCGCTGATGCATCTGTATATATTTTTTGTGATTGTAAGTAGGTTATACATTGGATAGTAACCACAGATGTGAATTATGTGAATCCAGTTCATTGAATTCCCTGTATTTAGGATGCTGTATATGTTACATACATATACAGCTTTTTATATTTTTATATTTTTATAATTTTATATTTTCAAATTTTACATATATTTAACCTGGTTATGGCTATCTATATGGCCAATTTTTTTGTCCAGATTATCTATGATTTCAATTTTTCAATACAAGCATATAGAAAACACATACCCATACATATGGGGACATATTTGGGTTAACTCTCATTATTTCCCATCAGTTATCAGGACCGAGCAGTTGAAGTGCTTTAACATCTATTTTTATCTTTCAAACTGAACAACAAAAGCTCTTCTTACGAGAAATTAATCTTATATAAAAACATGTGTCCCTCTTATGAGTAACTGTGTCGATACATCTATAAGCATGGGAAGCTGCACTTGCCGGTTGTACGGCACGCGGTGGAACGCACGCTTCCGGTTAACCTACTGGAACTGGAACGCAAGCTATTTTAGATCGAGGCCTATCCAAATGTGCTTTGGCACTGAGAGCTTCCAGCTAACCACTGTTGGAACGCAAGCCATGTTAGAACGAGGCTCATAGAAGCGTACTCCTGTTCCCGCGTCGTGACGTCATGGCGTCATATCGCGGGATTTGCCGGGATTTGTCTCCGTACATACTAGGAGACAATTAATACTCTAATCACCAGATATAAGCGGACATATAATTTAAGATCACTCTCGTTATATCACACTAGTAGGAACCTTATTAATATTCGGTATATTGGGAATATTGGGCCACAACACTGGGAGGTGGAACGCATAGCACACCCACGAAACTGAGGCTTGGAACGCACGCGGGTCCGCCATCTTGGGCAACCCGGAAGTGCCAATCTACGGAATTGAATGGGCTGGAGTCACATCATGAGGTTTACAGTACCTATATTAGGGAGTCAGGCTGCAGTGGAGGGTACCCCTGGACGAAGTCTTATCAGACGAAACGCGTCGGGAGGACTCCACTGCCGCCTTCTTTTTATGTACAAGCGCTTTTTATCATCCTAAAATGTAAGTGTATTTCTTTTTACAATAAAATACATTGTTACGGTATTACACTATGTGGCCCCTTTTCTATCCTATATGAGCCATATGTGGGGAGATCCATCGTTACATTTGGAGAAGACACGTCTTTGAAGCTCCCTGTGATCCTTTCATCTTCAGGCTGTCAAGGTCCTCCTCCTATTGCTAGTGAGCAATAAAAGCTGGTTTGACCCTTACAGTATATACTGTCCTGGGTTCAAACCCTCCGGTAAGCACCCATCTTCACTGGCAGAGGGAATTGCACAATTTTAAGACACTGTGGTGTGATGATTAAGAGTTGGTCCATCCACGCATTACTCAACATATATATGTGGGACTATTTAGGAACCAGCTGTGCATCATCCTTTTAAGACTTTTATAATTATACGTTGGTGATGGTACTTTACACAGCACTCACAAGTGGTGATTAGTAGAGTCTATATGTTCACGGACTTTTATTTATATTCATTCTTCTCTAGTGATGGACATTTTATCTGTGTCTTTCTTTTTTTGGTTAAATTACTTATAGCACTAGCTCTTCACCTTATCAGTTTGAAGGTTTGTTTTTCATTTAGCGCTACACGTTTTGGTTTCTATAAACATTAAATACATATCATGTAATATTAAAGGATAAAAAACTTACCTTCATATAGTCCTTCTGCAGGACCTGAATTATGGCAGAACAAGTCTCTGGGATTATGATCCCCAGAGCCTGGGGGGAGATGCCTGTCGAGAACTTCAAGTCCTGAAGACTTCTCCCAGTCGCCAAGTAACGTAACGTGGCAACTAGCCTCTGCTCCGCAGTGATGGCTTGCCTCATGCAAGTATCCTGCCTGCAGATATAAGGGGTCAGCATAGCCAGCAGACGTTGAAAAACGGGGTCCATCATCCTGAGATAATTCCTGAAATCCTCAGGATTATTCTCACGGATTTCACGGAGCAAAGGCATGTGCAAGAATCGGTCACGCTGGCGCAACCAATTCTTCGTCCATGAACTCCTCCTCGCCCTGTTCATGGACTGGACTCGGGTCAAAGTATTAACCCCAACACCAAGTCCCCACGCAGCACGAACTCAAGAATGAATACGTCCTCGCACCATGGCTTCAAAACGGTCGGCTGGTCAAACAAACTTAGGACAAACGCACTGAAGAACAGCAAGGCCTATGAAGAGCGACCTGAAGATCAGGAACGAGCGGACCAGAACGGCCTGCTAGGCAGGATACAAACTGACCAACACGCACTGAAAACCAGATACAAACCTCACAAGCACAAACTGAACCGCAGAAAACGATCAAAATAAGCTGAAGTGTGAAAAGCGCGAATCGTCTCAGACCAAACTTCTACTAACACGAGATAAACACAAGATTAGCAGAAGGAGCCCAAAGGGTGGCGTAATGGGGCTTGAACTTCCTTTTTCTAGTCCCATCGTACGTGCTGTACGTCACCACGTTCAAAACCATCAGACTTTTGGAGTGATCGTGTGTGTCCAAGTCCGTCCGTTTGTAAGTCCGGCGCACCTACGCTACAAAGTCCATTGGAAAGATCGTCGGACCAAGTCTGCCGTAAAGTCTGCTTGAGTGTACAAGGCATTACAAGCATAGCACTATAGCCAAGTTCGGGCGTAATGGCATTTGGAAGCATTTCAAACCAAAGAGATGGCCGCAGGTGACGTCATACGTGACTCCTCCCCTGTACGCGTTACGTCTTATGGGCGGGACTCATATCCTGCCTCACATCAAAGCTATGAGAGAACCAGTAGATATGTGACAAAAATGTTACAAACTGAAAAAGTTAAAAAAGAGATTCTATTCATTATATTTTACCTAACTGTTGACTAAAAAATATGTATAAAATGGGAACATATATCAACATGAAAACAATATAAAAAAATCCCACTTATAACAATAAATACTAATCCCCAATTACATTAAAGGGGCACTCCACCAATCAAGGCAAACATGAGAATCAATAATCGAAATATAAAATCTAAACACTAACGATGTCACACCACGGCCATCCCTGTACAAGAATACGACAAAATAATAATTAGCAGTAATCTCAAAAATATTAAAAATATTCAAAAATGTATAAAATAAAAAAAATTAAATGAAAACAACTATCTAGCTGAAATAAAACAATTAAGATTGAAATCCACATTTAAGCCAGCAGGAGTCATAACCTTAGTTTCATATATATAGAATGACTCTCTCCGACTCAACTGGTGAATAAAATTGCAACCTCTCCAATGTTTGGAGACTTTTTCTATTCCCCAAAAATTGAGAATTTTGGGGTTACGATGGTGACGCATTCTAAAATGTCTGGATACACTATGTGTTTTTAACCCCTTCTTAATATTATTTATGTGCTCACCTACTCGTACATGTAATGCCCTACTAGTCCTCCCAATGTACTGAAGGCCACACTCGCATTCCAACATGAAAACCACACCTACTGTAGCACAAGTGATGAGATCCCTTATTTGATAATGTTTGTGTGTGATTGACGAACTAAACTCTTTACGTTTTTTAATGTTGTTTCTAGAGCTCTTACAGGCAGCACATCTCCCACAAGCATAAAAGCCAGATAAAAAGGCGAATAGTTTATTTTCAATGATCCTGGGGGGGGGGGGGTCAATGACTCCCGGGGCCAGGCTATTCCTAAGAGAGGGCACCGTCTGATAAATTAACTGAGGCCGTATAGGAAGTAGTGGGCCAAGAACTCAATTCTGTTTAAGTATTGACCAGTGTTTGGTCACGATTTTCTCAAATTTTTTGTATTGAATACTATAATCCATACATCATACGGAACACATTAATATTACCACTCCCACCTCTATTAGTATCTGCAGTAATGGTAGTTCTATCTATAGTATTGACCTTTTCTATCTCAGTCTCTATATTAGTATGTGCATAACCTTTTTGAATGAATGAATGAATGAATGATTTGTAAAGCGCTGCAAATGCGAACTGAATCGCCTCAAGGCGCTGGATGCATTCTCTGATGTCAGCTTCTCAGAAAAGGAAGGTCTTTAGTTTTTTTCTGAAGGCCTGGTGGTTTTCTTCCATGCGGATGTTAGTTGGAAGAGCATTCCATAGTCGAGGTCCTTGGACTGCGAATCTTCGTTCTCCCTTTGCTTTGTAGCGGTATTTGGGAACGGTAAGGAGGTTTTGGTTAGCTGATCGAAGACTGCGATTCGGTGTGTAGTGTTTTATTTTCTCGCGGAGATATGGTGGGGCGTTTCCTTGTACGCATTTGTGGGTGAGGCAGAGGGTTTTGAATGTGATCCGATTCTTCACGGTTAGCCAGTGTAGGCTCTTTAGGGAGGGGGAGATGGATTCCCAGGGTTTTTTTCCTGTTAACAGTCTTGCCGCCGTGTTTTGGATGAGTTGTAAGCGCGCAAGCTGATATTGGGGTAGTCCTACGTAGAGCGAATTTGCGTAGTCGAGTCGGGAATTGATGATTGTTCCCACAACTGCCGCTTTGTCCTCTTCTGGGATGAAGGGGATGAGTCTGCGTAGTTGGCGGAGGAGATGGTGGGATCCGCTCACCACTGATCCTATTTGTGCATCCATTGTCATTCCTGAGTCAAAAATGACTCCGAGGCTCTTGGCTTTGGTGTTTGGGGAGATGGTCTGTCCAAGGATGGTGGGAGGTGTCCACGGAGTCTCTATTTTGGAATTTTTGTTGGCATGTAGGAGAAGAAGCTCTGTTTTTGATCCGTTAAGTTTGAGGGAGCTGGTGGTCATCCAGTCATCTATTAAGGTGAGACATTTCTGTAATTGCTGATGACGTTCTTTTTGTCCGTTGATGCGAAGGTAGAGTTGGGTGTCGTCAGCGTATGAATGGAAGCAGAGGTCGGTTTTCCTGATGATATTGAGAAGTGGGCGGATGTATATGTTGAATAGTACTGGTGACAAGGGTGATCCTTGAGGGACTCCGCAGGAGATTGCCCGGGCTTCCGAGGTGAATGTTCCTAGTTTCACTGTCTGGGAGCGATTCTCTAAGAAGGATGTAAACCATTTTAGAGCAGAACCTGTAGCTCCTGTTACTTCAGCGAGGCAGACAAGTAAAGTATTGTGGTCCACTGTATCGAATGCTGCGCTGAGGTCTAACAGTACCAGGAGACTCTGTTCTCCGTCGTCTGCTGCTTCAAGGGCGTCGTCCCATATTTTGAGAAGTGCTGTTTCTGTGCCATGGCCTGGGCGGAAGCCTGATTGCAGAGGGTCCAGGAGGAGGTGTGTGTCCAGGTGGTGTTGTAGCTGCTGTACTACTGCTTTTTCCATGATCTTGGAGATGGCGTTGAGGCTAGTTATTGGTCTACGGCAGTTAGGGTCCTTAGGGTCGAGATTGGCTTTCTTTAGCAGAGGTTTGATGATGCCTTACTTGAGGGAGGTTGGGACAGTCCCTTCTTTGAATGATTGATTTATCAGCTGTGTTAGGATAGGGGCCAAGATGTTGGAACATTCTTTAAGCAGTTTAGTGGGGATGATGTCGTTCGGTGATGTGCTGTCGCGAAGGCTTCTGATGATGTTTTTAGTTGTGTCTATGGTGATTGGGGACAAAAAGAAATTCGGTGGTTGAGTGATGTTTGTGTCGATATCCTCTTTTTGCTTTGGTTCAGTGAGGGTGATAGTTGTTTTCTGATGGATTGATTTCCGAATGTTGTCGATTTTGTCGATGAAGAAATCTGATAACTCATTGCAGAATTCTTGAGTATCGTTTCCTGGGGGCTCTAAGCAGGTCGGGTTCATAGACTGAGCCACTATTTTGAAAAGTTCCCGCGGACGGTTTAATGCGGATGAGATGGTGTCTGAGAAATGTTCTTTTTTGGCTTTGAAGATTGCCTTGTGGTATTTCCCCGTGAGTGCTTTGTAGTTAGCATGGTTTTCCTTGGTAGGATTTCTTCTCCATGCTTTTTGTAAAAACCTATTGGCTAAAACTTGGGACTGCAACAAAAATTCTTCCTGCGACGTACAATTACGTTGGAGTCTAATAAATTGTCCCCTGGGTATGTTGCATAGCCACATTTTATGATGGCAACTGTTTAAGGGTACAGTATGTATGCATTGTGATCAGTTGGCTTGAAGTTATTACTAGTATGGAAACAATCATCCTTTTTAAAAATTTCTAAATCCAAGAAGGTCGTTTGGTTTAAATCAATATTCCAAGTACCTATTGGTAAAAGTCTACAAACTGGCCATATACCTCTCCCACATCAGAATCAGATTGTCTATGTACCTCCTTTAACAGACCAATTGGGGTGGGCGATCTTTGAAAACAACCTCTTCCTCCCAGTGGGCCATGAAAAGACTGGCCACACTGGGAGCGAAGTGAGCAACCATCGCTACACCCCTGGTCTGTCGGAAGCACTGGCGTTCAAACCAAAAATAATTGTTCAGCAAACAGAATTTCAAACAATTGAGTAAGAACCTAACGATTTCTAGTGAGATCTGAACTAGCCAGAGCCCACTTAACTGATGCAAAAGCGTGACTAATTATGGTATACAATGATCCAACGTCTGTAGTAACCAAGATGCTCAAAAGTAGTACTAGTAAGTGTATCCAAGATTTGAATAATCTGCTTTGTAGCTCTCAAATAGGCATCCATCTTGGTGGCCGAAGGCTGAAGAAAGAAGTCTATATATTGACCTAATCTTGCAGTAACCAAGTCTATCCCATTCACAATGGGGCGACCCGGAGTATGTTCAATACCTTTATGTATTTTTGGCAAAAAAAATACATGATAGGGGTTCTACAGAACAAGGGATCCAGGTGTAAAGCTTCTTTAGTGGTAAAAATTCCCTTACTCTTCCCCTTCTCCACCAAAAAATGCAACTCCTCCTTGAACTTCAACATAGGATCATCTCCCAATTGTTGATATGTATCTTGGTCACCTAGTACAGTGGGGACGGAAAGTATTCAGAACCCTTTAAATTTTTCACTCTTTGTTATATTGCAGCCATTTGCTAAAATCATTTAAGTTCCTTTTTTTTCTTCATTAATGTACACACAGCACCCCATATTGACAGAAAAACACAGAATTGTTGACATTTTTGCAGATTTATTAAAAAAGAAAAACTGAAATATCACATGGTCCTAAGTATTCAGACCCTTTGCTGTGACACTCATATTTAACTCTGGTGCTGTCCATTTCTTCTGATCATCCTTGAGATGGTTCTATGCCTTCATTTGAGTCCAGCTGTGTTTGATTATACTAATTGGACTTGATTAGGAAAGCCACACCCCTGTCTATATAAGACCTTACAGCTCACAGTGCATGTCAGAGCAAATGAGAATCATGAGATCAAAGGAACTGCCTGAAGAGCTCAGAGACAGAACTGTGGCAAGGCACAGATCTGGCCAAGGTTTCTGCTGCACTTAAGGTTCCTAAGAGCAAGTGGCCTCCATAATCCTTAAATGGAAGATGTTTGGGACGACCAGAACCCTTCCTCGAGCTGGCCATCCGGCCAAACTGAGCTATCGGGGGAGAAGAGCCTTGCTGAGAGAGTTAAAGAAGAACCCAAAGATCACTGTGGCTGAGCTCCAGAGATGCAGTCAGGAGATGGGAGAAAGTTGTAGAATCACTGCAGCCCTCCACCAGTCGGGGCCTTATGGCAGAGTGGCCTGACGGAAGCCTCTCCTTAGTGCAAGACACATGAAAGCCCACATGGGGTTTGCTAAAAAAAAACACCTGAAGGACTCCAAGATGGTGAGAAATAAGATTCTCTGGTCTGATGAGACCAAGATAGAACTTTTTTGGCGTTAATTCTAAGCGGTATGTGTGGAGAAAACCAGGCACTGCTCATCACCTGTCTAATACAGTCCCAAAAGTGAAGCATGGTGGTGGCAGCATCATGCTGTGGGGGTGTTTTTCAGCTGCAGGGACAGGACGACTGGTTGCAATCGAGGGAAAGATGAATGCGGCCAAGTACAGGGATATCCTGGACGAAAACCTTCTCTAGAGTGCTCGGGACCTCAGACTGGGCCGAAGGTTTACCTTCCAACAAGACAATGACCCTAAGCACACAGCTAAAATAACAAAGAAGAGGCTTCACAACAACTCCCTGACTGTTCTTGAATGGCCCAGCCAGAGCCCTGGCTTAAACCCAATTGAGCATCTCTGGAGAGACCTAAAAATGGCTGTCCACCAACGTTTACCATCAAACCTGACAGAACTGGAGAGGATCTGCAAGGAGGAATGGCAGAGGATCCCCAAATCCAGGTGTTAAAAATTTGTTGCATCTTTCCCAAAAAGACTCATGGCTGTATTAGATCAAAAAGGTGCTTCTACTAAATACTGAGCAAAGGGTCTAAATACTTAGGACCATGTGATATTTCAGTTTTTCTTTTTTAATAAATCTGCAAAAATGTCAACACTTCTGTGTTTTTCTGTTAATATGGGGTGCTGTGTGTACATTAATGAGGAAAAAAATGAACTTAAATGATTTTAGCAAATGGCTGCAATATAAGAAAGAGTGAAAAATTTAAGGGGGTCTGAATACTTTCCATCCCCACTGTAGCCTATACATTTCCTCTTGGTAATAAGGTTTACTTAGCACCAATAGTCCCCCTCCTTTATCTGTAGGTCGGATAACTACCATATATACTTGAGTATAAGCTGAGATTTTCAGCCCTTCTTTTAGTTTTTTTGAGTGGGGCTGAAAGTGCCCCACTCGGCTTATATTCGAGTCACCGCCGTCTGCCTACCTGATCAGCATGTCATGCAGACAGACGGCGGCCAGCGTGTCATAAAAACATACGGCGGCCATTCCAGTGTTCAAAAGCTGCGTCTCCTCCTCGTGATCATGGTATGGATGAGCGGATGTCCGTGATAGGCTGAACACTGACTGCTGGGAAATTGAGTGTTCTGCCTATCACAGACGAGGAGGAGGCGCGGCTTTTGAACACTGGAATGGCCGCCGTATGTTTTTAAGACACGCTGATGGTGGCAATGGTGGCTGCAGATCGGCACACAGAGGCTGCAGATTGGCACACGGAGGCATGCACAGGACACAGAGAGAATGCAGATTGGCACAGGTAGGCTGCAATGGACACAGGGAGGCATGCACAGTACACAGGGAGGTATACACAGGACACAGGGAGACATGCACAGGATACATTGAGGTATGCACAGGACACATGGAGGCATGCACAGGACACAGGGAGGCATGCAGTTGCAGATGGGCATTGTTGACCCTCTTTTCCACTTACAGTAGCTGCTGCATTTCTCACCGTTGGCTTATACTCGGGTCAATACCTTTTCCCAGTTTTTTGTGGTAAATTAGGGGCCTCGGCTTATATTCGGATCGACCTATACTTGAGTATATACGGTATGTCTTTCCTCTTTTCTAATGAACAAATACCTTTCTTAATATGTTGGGAATCACTGATTTTTTTCACCTTAAGAGTATCTAAATCGCTACACATGATGTTTCTAAATACTTCCAGATGTCTTATCTGAACAAGGGGGATTAAATACAGATTTATTCCTGAGATTTGAATATCTAGTCTCAGGTTGGGAAAAATTCCTCTGCACTGGATTCGATAAGAAGTATTTAATAATAAGCCCTCGGATATACTAAATTCCGAATAGGGGCAAATTTGAAACCTTTGTCTAGAACCTGTATCTCATCATCTGATAAAAGGGGTCCCACTTAAATTATATATCCCTGTGCCTAGTGGGGTCTTTGCCTTTTGGATTCTTCTCCCCATCTACATACTCTCTGTCTTTTCTTTTCCTTTGGCTGAATTAGCTGTTCCTGACTGGACCCTGTTGGGGAGGAGGTCCTCTCCAAGGGATCCTTGGTTGTCCTAAAAAATGATCACCTAGATTGTCCTGCAGTGGGGCATCAGGGCCCCCTTGTGTCTGATGGTAACCACCACCTTGGTAACCTCTACCTTGGTTTGGTCCTGATATCCATGGAACTTCACTATTATGGGAGGAATTCAGTGGGAGCCACCCCTGTATGGTGACTGATGACAAATACCTCTACCCCTACCTCTCCCTCTTATATTGTTGCCCTTACGTCCTCTCTATTTAGGGGTAAACTTTCTATCTTTTACTCCATATGGGGGGTTGTTATATACCCAGGGTTATTCCTGTTCATAGACAAGACAGATAGAAAATAATGAATTTCTTTTGAATTGAATAGAAAATCATCAGTGTAAATTGTTTTGTGATAAAAGTCGATCAGGGAACTTTTTTCGGTTTGAAACATTCAAACGAACCTGATAGCTGTTTTTGTGATTTCCGTATGAAATATATTTGTGATTGAAATAAGTAAATTTTTTGGCCAACCTAAGGCATGACCCAAAACATTTGCAGAAGTAACAAATCTCTGGTAGTCAGTATATTTTCCATAAAATGTTTACTGTATGATCATAAAGGATTTGTTTTAATGGAATAATTCTCCTTCTCCACAGAGTCTTGCTTTAAGCCATTGTAATTTCAGCTCATATTTTGGCAATTATTAGGATCCGATGAAATTAGAAGCACACAAAAAACGAACTAAACACATATGTAGCACCCTCTAGTTAGGAAGGTGCTAGAGGTTGGATTTTTCTATAGAGTAGGTCAATTTTGGCAGGCCTAGCTGGTGGCTAGGCCTGTTTGTTTTCATTCTGGGCTGGGAGTGGCTCAGGGCAGGGCGACTCACAGGTAGCATCACTGTCACCTCCCTCTTCTTTCTAGAAGGTGCTAGAAAGAGAGGAGGAAAGGAGAGGTGGAGCTGGCTGGGGTATTCTGAGGAGCCCTGACTAATCCCCAACTTGTATTGGCAGGGCCCAGGGGCAGGCCTCCTTAAATACCCAGGGTCATCTCATCTGGGGAGGTGTTGTAGGGTGGAAGAGCTGGAGTGAGAGTGTGTGGAGGCTGTCGGGGCCCACAGGGAGCTCCCCAGTCTGGGGGGGTGACCTTAGGCCTGGGCTCGGGTGCAGCCAGGAGAACAGATCCTGGAGGAGAGGCACATGAGAGAGCAAAGAGACGACAGCAGGAGAGATCACTGCCAGGAGACTCCAAAGAGGACAACTGGTCACAGCCAGGAGGGCTGGTGAGTGAAGCACAGACAGGAGGACTGGGGAGGCACGCCTGAGAGAACTGGGAGAGTTTGCAGTTTGAGATGGGTGCAGAACCAGAAGACTGGACTGTGGGAAGGGCAGTGGAAAGAGACAACTGCAGCCAGGAGGGCTGGCAGGGCCTGAAGAGGGTTTACTGGGATCAGTAGCCGAGTTGAGGACAGTTAGCACCAGAACTATTTGGCTCTGCAGAGTACTTGCTCTGTTAGCTCCGTATGTCTGGAACTATAGCAGACAATAAAGATATTATTGTAAAATTAAAATGTTGCTTGTTGGCCTAATATGAAATTTTACGCTCTCCTTTATTGAAGTGAATGTGTGTTTTGAGTGATTTCCCTTTGAAGTCGTATGATCCTTGAAATATAGGTCAGCCTGTCTGTGACTTTCTCCTCTAGACGGCTCAGGCTTGGCCCCAGGAGGGATAAAAGATGAAGATTTATCAATGTTACCAGCTCTGCTTTCTCTCTGCTCTCCGTGGCCCATCTCCTAAACAAGCCATATACAATATTTACACCAAGACAGAGAACGCAGCGACCGCTATCTGAGAGTTTAGATCCAGGCGGTACGTTTTCCCAGAACTAACCCATAAAACCGGTTAACTGCCGGCTATAAAGATGGCATAATATCACTGTCCACCTGGAAACGCCAACCCAGAAGATGGCCCATATAATGTCTCCCAATAATGTCACCTTATCGCCATTTTACTTATGGGTGTCCAGAGAGCCATTCAACCCCCCCCCCCCCCCTCCAACACAGTCACATGACGTTCATCAAACTCTGGATTTGGCATTACTTTTCTAGGATTGGAAGTGTATCCGAACAATTGTGCCCGGAGTGTCTTAGTATGATGTGATATAGAGATATACTGCACTATTTCTCTCCGAGGCGTGGCGGAGTACTGAACCGCAAGGAAGAAATGTGAGAATAAAAAGGTCATTATTCCGTGTGGAGAGAAAAGTGTTTCTGTACTGAATACATTTACAGAATCTATTCACTGCACACTGAATGAATTCATACAGTATGAATACACATATAATACAGCATATGGAACGTGAATACATATATAGAATATATATTAATTGATGACTGATGGTTGATTTCAGCCCAGAAATGTGTAAAGATTCACAGCAAAAATGAGCTGAGAATTTAGGAAAAACATTGTAATAGTAAAAATTGTATACAAAAATTTCAAATGTTAAAAAACCCTCAGAAGAATAGGCCTTGGGGTGGTGGATTGCTGGACTCCAGGCATGGTGGTGGTTCCGCCTAAATCAGATGATTGTTATAGTGAAGAGCTCTCTATTGCCCAAAGGGGACCCTTGGGGAATCAGCTTGTATGACGTGAAAGGATGAGAGCTCCAAGCCACAAGGATTGATGCGGATATGAATTTTTCTTTGTCACAAATAAAGAGTCTTTCAAAAGTTGGCAGCCAGCACATCTCTTGGGTCATACACAAACCCCCCTTCATCAGGGCTACAATAGAACTAAAACAATGTATATATATATATATTTATATATATATTTTTTTTTTTCAATACAGTCAATACATACTGTACATGCTTAAAATATTAAAATACTTTAAAGACAAAGACGTGGTTTAATTTGACTAAATTTGTGAAAGCACATCAGGTATAAATTGTAAGTTCATTCTGAGGACTATATTAAGTAACTGTGACTGATGCATAAAGTACCATATCTATAGTTTAATATAGGGGTTTCCAAATTACAGCCCATGGGCCAAGTATGGAATGCTGCAATACTTTACCTGGCCCTCCTATGTAAGAAGGGACTCTGATGGGGACTCTGATGTAAGGGAGAACTCTGTTAGAGACCTTGATGTAAGGGAGAACTCTGATGGGGACCCTGATGTAAGGGAGAACTCTGATGGGTACAGTGATGTAAAGGAGAACTCTGATGGGGACAGTGATGTAAGGGAAAAAAACTCTGATGGGGACCCTGGTGTAAGGGAGAACTCTGATGGGGACAGTGATATTAGGAAGGACTCTGATGGGGATCACATGTAAGGCTGTATAGGGGGATCATGTGGTTCGTAGTTTGTGGGGCTGTGTAGGGGGATTATGTGGGTCACAGTTTGTGGGGCTGTATAGGGGGATTATGTGGGTCACAGTTTGTGGAGCGGGGTTACCTCCACAAAGACTTGCTGGTGTATTATATAGGGGGGACTATGGGGGTCATAGTTTGGGGGGTGTCATGTCTTAAGATTTGGGAGGTGGTTCCAGGTCAGTGTTTGGTGGGTTACATGGCAGATGGGGTAGTTGTGGCCACAGTTTAGGGGGCTGTATGGAGTTATTCACAGTTTGGGGGGCTGCATGGGGGAATAGTTGTGAGATACAGTTTGGTGGGCTACATGGGGGTGGTTGAGAGGGCTTCATAAGGGGTGGTTTCATATCACATTTTGGGGGGCAGCATTGGGGAGGCAGGTGAGCAGATCAGTTTTCTCTTTTAAATTAATTCTCTTCTGACTTTCCTGGACCCCCTGGCTACACCTCCTACCAACATATCAAATGTATCCCTAGATGTAACATTTGGATTCTGGTTACAATTCCCATCAGAGCTCCCCCAGTTTGTGGAGGATTCTCTGAGCTCTGGTGTAGATGCGGTGGGACATTAATATTGTCATAAGCTCTTTTGGGCATAGAATAAAGAAGTTGCATTTAATGCTGAGTACCATCATTCATTAGTTTATTAGACCTATCATAAAAGTTAGTCGCCATCAGTTCTGCTTTACATGATACATTCGGACTCCAGAGGCTCGGTACCAGTGCACGTCTTCTGACGGTTTCCATCTTTCCAATACATTTTTATGAAGAGGATTTTCTCGGTGTAGATAGCTCAGGTAATTGATATCTATTGTACACGCCGCATCTTCAGACTTTCAGAAGTTTCCGTAATCCAAACTATAATCATAAAAATACAATTGTGATCAGAATAGAGCGCAGAAATACCGTAAGGGCCGGGAACACTCTGCGGGGAGATGGCACACAAATAAGATCTTCTTCACTAGATTGCAGGATGACGGCAGAAAACAGTGGAAGGAAAATGCCGCCTCTGTGTATCACTGAAGTGTGACAATGACATCTTATAGCAGATAACAATGTGTGTCCACTTGTCACCTGGGCATCTCACTTGTCACCTCAAATTCAATGCAATTTCACTTCTCTAACCTTTGGTTTGCTTTTCAGAGAAACGTATAATCTGATAACACTCTACAGCTGGCTAAAGAATTATGCAAGTGGACCTATCATCAGATACCGTATATTATTTCCTATTAACTGCGACATGCTCAGTAATGTGTCGGTGTAAAACTTTTTTTATTACCTCTCCCTGAGATCACAGTATTCCCCTTGACAATTTCTCCATTTGCTTTTCTCTCCAGAAGGACAGCAACATCTTTGTTCAGGCATCATTCAGGGTGAGGAAACTGAGGAAATGCTTTCTACTGTCTGCAGCAGACTGATGACATCATCTCAGCCTAGGAAAAGGAACCAGACTAGAACTCAGAGATGGCTTTTTAATGATAAAAGGTCAAACTTTTCTGAGGCATGATACTGTTTCTATATGTAGCACCCTCTAGTGTGCTACTAGCGTTAGTAGGTAAAGTTAAGCTTATGACTTATGGTATGTTATGTGAGTCTGTAATTGGGTTGAGTTACTGCAGGGCGGGGGGGGTGGCTCTACAGATGCAGGTCTCTGGTACCTCCCTCTGGATCTAGAAGCTTGGAGACGCTTTTGGAGGTTAGTGGGGGGAGGCCAGGAGGATCTGATCTGCATACTTGAGGGAACTTGGCCAGTACCCAGGCAGAATGTCCTAGCAGAGTAGCTAGATCAGTCCTTAAATATGGTGGAGCCATGCCAGCAGGGGAGTCAGGTGGAAGATGGAGTGTTGAAGAGGCTGTCAGTGGCTTAGGAGGGGTCCCCTAGGTCTAGGGGGGGGCTTAACCTCCAAGATGGGCTCGGGCTGGCTGGGAAGCATTCTTTTAGCATCCAGTCTGAGAAGGAATCTTATCCAAGAGCAGCAAGGAAGACATGGATGAGTACATCAGCACACCCAGGGATTCCCAAGGGGAGAGACGGCCACATATAGCAAGCTTTCAAAGGACAGCACTGTGCTTAACCCTTTTATCCCTTGTCCTGGGAGATCTTCGGAGCAGCCACGGGGGCTGGTAGACAGTAAGCTAGGAGGGTTGTTAGTACCTGCAGGCAGTGGAGCTGGGTGCACTTCTACAGAGGAGAGGAGATACTCCTGCAAGCGGTTTTGCAACATTTTGTGCTATTTTCCAAAGGGGACTAAGAGCTTCTAGTCCACGAGGGACATTTGACACTGAGCCTCAAAGACTGATTATGTCCAGGAAGGAGAACAGTCCAGAATCTTTTCTCTGTACATAGGCCTCTACCCCATCCAAGTTGTTACACCTATAAAAAAACAACAAAAACAATCCCAGGGACTGATTCCTTGTGTCTGGATGCAAGTGGAAAATGCGTGTTGCCTGGCTGTGCAGGAATAGGGGAGCCAGTTACCAGCAGCCCCTGTGGGGGTAGTGCTACATTAAGAATGTGGAAAGGATCAAAACAATGTTACAATCCCATTTATGTCCTAAAGTAGATTTATGTTGCAAGCGGTGTAATAAATCTGAATTTTGTCACTCTGAGTCAGAAGCTGTAGATGTGGCAGATCAATATCCAGCATGTTCATCAGACGTCTACCGTTACATTGTGACAATCTACACTGGAGGACCTGATGAGTGAACTGTGTCAGGTCAGAGCACTCTGCTCCTGGTGTACTAAGATCTACTGCACATGTGGTGTCCAGCCTTTGTGCGTGTAATCCCAATGTTTTAGTGCCTCTGGGATGCACAAGCGTCCAACCCCACCGCTGCAACCTGTGAAAGTCCATAGCAGGCTGAAATATGCTATAGCTGGATGTTGCACATGTGGTTTTCATGTTTATAGCCCTCTTCATTGAGGGACGAATGCCCAGAATGCAGAATACCAACATTCCAGGTGTCTGTTCCTTAACACATAAGGCCGTAAAGGTGAATACCACTCGGTACAGTGTCCAATTTTGTCCAGCCGCAGCATATTTCAGCCTGGCATGGGCTTTGACAGGCTGCCAGCAGTAGGGTTGGATGCTGCACCTGTGCTTCCCCGACGCACACTAAAATGTCAAAATTGGGTGCACAGGGGCTACACAACACACGTGCAAGGGGCCTTATTGTGAGGGAGCTCATGTTGTCTCTCTTTGAGTTTCTTGAGAGCATCTGTATTGTTTTTTGAATACCGCAGAAAGTTGTTTCTCATTCTGAAGTCTAGAAAAGGGGGTGGTGAGCAAATCAAGGAAAGTTCATTTTGCTGGACATTTGCCGAAAACTCTATAAACCCTGAACCCCACTGAGGTCTATAGGAACTAAATATTTTCATTTATTTCTCGACTTTTTCAAACCAGTTTGCAAGTTTTTAGTTAAAAAAAAAAGGGCATGGGTAACTGGGCACTTTATTGGGGACATATACCAATGCAGAAATTATTTTTATATATACCGTTCAGCAGAGAGCGGGTCATTTATTGTGGCTTAAAGAGCGACATTAAAGTGATTGTAAAGGTAATAAAAAAAAAATAACAAACATGTTATATAGTGAGGTAAAAGTTATTGGATCCCCTGCTGATTTTGTACGTTTGCCCACTGACAAAGAAATGATCAGTCTATAATTTTAATGGTAGGTTTATTTTAACAGTGAGAGACAGAATAACAACAAAAATATCCATAAGAATGCATTTCAAAAAAGTTATAAATTGATTTGCATTTTAATGAGTGAAATAAGTATTTGATCCCCTATCAATCAGCAAGATTTCTGGCTCCCAGGTGTCTTCTATGCAGGTAACAAGCTGAGATTAGGAGCACTTTCCTAAAGGGAGTGCTCCTAATCTCAGCTTTTTACCTGTATAAAAGACACCTGTCCACAGAAGCAATTCCAATCTCTCCACCATGGCCAAGACCAAAGAGCTGTCCAAGGATGTCAGTGACAAGATTGTAGATCTACACAAAGCTGGAATGGGCTACAAGACCATCGCTAAGCAGCTTGGTGAGAGGGTGACAACAGTTAGTGCAATTATTCGCAAACGGAAGAAACACAAAATAATTGTCAATCTCCCTTGGTCCGGGAGATCTGTACAAGATCTCACCTCATGGAGTTTCAATGATCATGAGAACGGTGAGGAATCAGCCCAGAACTACAAAGGAGAATCTTGTCAATGATCTCAAGGCAGCTGGGACCATAGTCACCAAGAAAACAATTGGTAACACACTACGTTGTGAAGGACTGAAATCCTGCAGTGCCCGCAAGGTCCCCCTGCTCAAGAAAGCACATGTACAGACCCAGGTGGCGCTGCCTGGATCTTATGTATGGTGTACAAAAAAAAGGATACATTGGGGGGTTATTTACGAAAGGCAAATCCACTTTGCACTGAAAGTGCACTTGGAAGTGCAGTCGTTCTAAATCTACGGGGTAGATCTGAAATGAGTGGAAGCTCTTCTGATTTTATTATCCAATCATGTGCAAGCTTAAATGTTGTTTTTTATTTTCCTTGCATGTCCCCCTCGGGTCTACAGCGACTGCACTTCCAAGTGCACTTGAAGTGCAAAGTTGATTTTCCTTCAGTAAATAACCCCCAACGTGAATTAAATAAAGTGAACAGAATGTGTACTGTCTCTTTAAGATGGACTATAAAATCTCCTAATTGCAAATAACTATACAGTGCATCTTAGTAAACAAATAGTGCTGCAACAATAAAAAATGAACAAGCCCACACAGTAGTAAAGTGTTAAACAAAAACAAGAAACAAAAAATAAAAAATCCAGTTTGTGAATCCACAGAAGAAATTCTTATCCCAAAGCGACTTGTGCTTGAGTGATTAATATCATGTAAATCATTGATAGAAGGTGGGTGAAATTCCACATGTGCTCCCCCCTCAGAACCGCAGTCACCAGAAGGCTGTACCCCTGCAGGGGTAAAAAGCATTACACTAGATCTGTTCCTAGTCCTCCTCCAATGGCTCTTCCTCCTCCACGGTGGATCTGATCATCGGGCACGTTCATATAGGGATGGATGGACGAAAAGGCATTCCATAGTGTGGATTCCATAAAGGTAAGTTTATTTAGAATAATTCTTTTTTAAAAAGCACACTTCCAATGTGGGGTCAATACAAGTTAAAAGCAGTATTTCTGGGATGCCTTGTGTTACACAGACGAGAATCCCTGAAACCGACGTAACAACGCTGTGAACTCCACCCTATGCATTTTGTCATGAAGATGTCATCAAGAGTAGGCCTGCTCCTATGTGTGTTACTGATTCCCCCTACTTTTTGGGCTCCCCCACCCCTGTTGTCCCCCCACCGCCCTGCAGTGCTGCTGACTTTCCCCCTCCACTCTCCCCCCTGGCTTATGATGTGGATGTCTCCGAATGGAGAGCGGGGGAAGGGACTAGTAAAATATTTCCTTTTCTAAATGAACATAGTGAACACACTTGCTCATTGTGTCCATTAAAAACTGAAGCATAGTACACTGTTTACTATGCTTCAGTTTGTGAATGAAAAGGAAGCCACTCAGCACAGAGCACTTCCCATTCATTCACGGTCCAGTGCAGCTGAGTCTGCAGAGAAAGACGTGTGTTTAAGCTTTAGGGTGCACACTCTAATACAATACCCCACGCCCAGGGCCTTTTTCTCAAAGAATAGGTGCAGAAACTTCCCTCTTCTAGGTCATTTCTTGTCTCTGCCCCTACCCACCTCTGAGCACCATCCATTGGCTGCACCCCCTACTCACCTTCCAGTGTTACCCCTTTTAGAGAATACAGAACCAAGTATTATTTTGTAGTGATAAGTAATTTGTACAGAATTTGTTCATAACAACAAGAAAAGCAGTAAAGTAGATCCCCATCAGCCAGCAGCAATAGACCCTTCCCAGCAACAATAGATTCCCCCAGCAACAATAGATCCTGACAACAATAGCAGCAACAACAGATTTCCCATCAGCCAGCCCAGCACAAATAGACTCTTCAGCAGCCGGCAACATTAGACCCCCCCCCCCCTCAACAGTAGATCCCTTCCAGCAACAATTGACCCTCTAGCAACATAAGCCCAACCAGCAACAATAAATTCCCCACCAGCAACAACAGACTACTACGCAAAGATAGATGCCCTCCAGCAACAATAGACCTAGCAACAGCCAGCAACAATAGATCTCTCTCTCAACAGTAGATCTCTTCCAGCAACAATTTACCCTCTAGCAATATAAGCCCAACCGGCAACAATAAATCCCCCACCAGCAACAACAGACCTCCCCAGCAACAATAGACTGCCAGGCAAAAAAAGATGCCCTCCAGCAACAAGACACCCCTCCCTCATCAGTAGATCTCTTCCAGCAACAACTGACCCCCCAGGAACATCCCCCCACCCCCACCGCCCCAGCAAAAACAGATCCCCCATGCACCAGCAGCAATAATAGACCTCTCCAGCAGCAATAGACCACCATTTAAACATAAGTCACCTCCAGGAACAATAGATCCTCCAGCAGCCAGCATCAATGGACCCTCCAGCTCATACATTTAGAGAATGCATTCAGATTTAAAAAAAAAAAAAAACACAACCTTTCTGCCTTTAAATCCACTTTAAAAAACAGACAATTCCTTGAAAGAACATGCTTGCTGCACACCTGTACCATGTACTCCAACAAAGGAGACATAAAAAACTGTTGCTAAATGACAGTTCCTTCCCTGGTGGGTTTTGTTTAACAAAGTCCCGGGTGGGGTGACATCATTGCCTACATATGGTCATGACTGAGCATATATGGTCAATTACATTAGTCAGCATCCCTGGTCAGTTTATTGACATTCAGCAGCCAGCCAGGAAACTGTCATTTGCGGCAGAAGGGCAACAGGGTGAGATCGTTGTGACGTGGGATGTCATGTCCATGGGTTGTAGAAGTGTTACTGATCAGGACTGATGGTGGCTCTACAAACATTAGGGCCCCCCCTGGAAAGGCAACCTCCTGATATTAACCGTTTTGCTGCCAGGTCCATACATGGTACTGACCTGACAGCGGGGGTGGGTTTCACGTCCGTGTCAGCCTCTCCATGCCCCTGGCTAGCTTAGCAGTCTAGAAAGTGAAAAGAACCTTGCGCTATGGAAAATAAACTAAATTAAGTGATAGTTTTAATAGTGTTTGGACGCTGCTCGCACTAAAATCACAACGCATCAGTGTGAACCGGGCCTAACCGTGAAGTAAGCATTCCATCAAAAACAAAAGTCCATATATTTGTTGTGATACGACTCGAATCTTTACACCGTCACCAATGGCAAAAACTTCATATAAATCACCCGGTGGATGTGAGTGAAAAGCCTACTCACCAGACCACCATATTCTCTTTAACTAAAAAGGTCGGTCGGTTTAGGCTGTGTTTGTAGGTCAGGAATCTTGCTGATGTACCGATAGAGATATAGCTGGGAACCTTGTTGTTCTCCACCGCAGTTACCAATTAAAAAACAGGTAAACACGGGACCATAGTGTAAAACTGTTGTAATATAAAAAATAAAAAAAAACGAAAGCCAAATGGCCGCTTACATGAGTTGGTGCCTTAGCCTGGCACTGAGGATGATAGCGTAAGTCACCAGGCAAATGGATGGTGCAGCCCTTCAGCTTCCGCTTGTGGGACCGACCCACCGCCATGGTATTGTAAAACCGGAAGTGGCCGGAAATTACGTGACCGGGATGCTCCTCGATGTACGTTTCGTTTTTATAACGTCATCAGGAAGCGTGAAGATGATGTTGTAAAACGAAACTCGGCTCAGCACAGCCCTGATATATCGGAGTCAGGGTAGAGGGGGGTAGGGTATAGCCAGGCAGGATCAGCCAGGTATTTTAGGTGATACAGGGGGCCAAATTACACAGCACAAGCTGTGCTGTATAACATGCTTTAAGGGAACAGGATCCATTTTTTTGGAGAAAAACAATGAAAAGGTCTTGCAAGCCACAGATGGATAAATGCCTCTGGAATGATTTTCAAATTAAAGATAAGCTGCAAACACTAACCACGTTTCATTTTGTGTGCATACCAATGATATATACATAATTGTGTCTGCGCTGGGAAGTAAATAAATAAAAAAGTGAAAAAAAGTATGTGCTAAATGATGAATATCAATATTTCAAAAAAAACTATAAATGTCAAATAATCATAGAAAATCGAATATATATACTAAGCAATAATATGTGCAATCCGTCTGTGAAATATGACCAAAGTGCAACATGCAAAAAAGTTATAAATATAAAGTCCAAGTGCTGGTTGCATAACAATAAGGTATCCACGTCTAAGTTCAAAAACAGTTCATAAGTAGCAAACGTAAAGTGCAGAAATATAGTGTCCATAAAAACTGGTATCCATCATGCTCATCCTTAACGGTGTACAAAATAAAGCATGCTTCAGTGCTCTCCTGTGACCCCCAACCGTGTATGCGCTCACCTCTGAGCGTGTGACACAGTAACTAAACAGTGTCTAAACACGCATTGGAGCCACTCCTGGGCTCATACAGGTTATGCTGATGCTGATCTCCAACTCGCTCAGATAACATCAATGGTTTCACATATAAGAAAGAAGAAACTGCATAGCGTAATATAGTCAGGGATTTATTAAATAAAATAAACAATTCCCCTCATGAGGGTACTCACAATGTACAGGTGCGTGAGTGCACCATCCTATCCAGAGTGTAATATACAGGTAATGCTCGTATGGCGTGCGGTGTGGTGTGTTCTCCTCTGCTCCTCCGTGCTGACAGCTCCGTCCTGGCCCCTCCCCTACGCGTGTTCGGCACAGGGATCACGTGCCTTCATCTGGGGGATCTTTCATCTGGGGGATTTTCACTTTTTTATTTATTTACTTCCCAGCGCAGACACAATTATTTATATATCTTTAGGATCCATTTTTTTGTTTTTGGGTTAACAAACGCTTTAGGTGTGTGGCCTGGTATGTTTCAGGAGTTGGGGGTGCACACTTGCTGCCCCTCTCTTCCCCGACCAGCCAGACTGCATGCCTAAATTAAGGTTTGGTTGGCATTTTTTCATGTACCTCATGCCATTTTTGCCTTGAACCACTTGCCGTCTGCACTATAGCCGAATGACGGCCACAACGCGGACCTGAATTTCCCAGACTCAGGTGCTCACAAATCTGAGTAAGGGGCCGGTTCCGGCCCCCTACCACGTGATCAGCTGTCAGCCAATGACAGCTGATCACATAATGTAAACAAAAGCTCGGTAATCGTTTTTTTTTTCTCCTCACACTGTCAGAAAAAGCCGATCACCGGCTTATCTGCAAGGGACATTGGTCCCGAAGAGGAAGAGGCAATTATGCCTCATCTGTGCCCACCAGTACCCCCTGCCAGTGCCACCTGCCATTGCCTCCTGCCAGTGCCCACAATGCCACCTATCAATGCCCATGAGTGCCACCTATCAATGCCCACCAGTGGTGCCAATCAGTGCCACCTAGCAGTGCTGCCTACCAGTGTAACTGATCAGTGCCCATTATTGCCACCCATCAGTGCCACCTATCGGTGCCCATCAGTGCCGCCTCATCAGCGCACATCAATGAAGGAGAAAAATTACCTGTTTGCAAAATTGTATAACAAAATATAAAAAAAAAAAAATTAAATTCGGTCTTTTTTAATTTTTTTAACAAAAAATAAAAACCGCAGAGGTGATCAAATACCACCAAAATAAAGCTCTATTGGTGGGAAAAAAATGATAAAAATTCAATTTGGGTACAGTGTAGCATGACCGCGCAATTGTCATTCAAAGTGCATCATCGCTGAAAGCTGAAAATTAGTCTGGACAAGAGGGGGGTTTAAGTGCCCAGTAAGCATGTGGTTAAAAATCCATACCAGACCAAGACATCCTGCTCCCCTACATGAATAAGTAAGGGATAGTACCCCTTGTTACTTATTCACAAAAAAGTAAAATAATGGTGACCCCATTTCCTTTTTTTGTGGCAATATGCCACTTCTCCACAAAATTTTGTTCAAGCCCCAAAGGTCAGTTGTGGATGGAGTAACCCTCAGACAGTGGAGACTCACAGACTTGCTGGCCTCCATCCCTGAGCGATGATTTCCTTCGGCCAGTAATCGATCCATAGCACCCAGTACAGCAGAGTTATAATGACCCTCCAAAGGACTCAGGACACAGCAATGTCTGCCCCGGCCTCCGCATTGATCCGTCTGACGAATGATTTCACTATTTCACTGAGAAGAATCAATCAATACTCAGCCAGAAACGCAGCAACACAACTGACCCTGAAAATATGTCGATATCTCCACAAATAAACAGAATCCGCCCGACACCTGATCAGAACCCCCCGTTCCGGGCCTGCTCATTATATACGCTACAGCGCCTGCACAGTCAATACTGTCCCTCAGCTGCCGGCAGAAACCACGGCCTGTTTGTCAATAATAGCTGCCTATTCTTCCCTCATCGCCCCATTACGATGACGTGCAATTGACTGTTTTTTTCTCAGTGTAAAACTTTGACATCGAAAATTGCAACAACACAATGCAAGACGAAACTCGGTTAATAGTAATCCAGCTCCACTCTGTTCACAATTATGGATGACACCCAGTTTACAGTGGAGTCAAATGATATTACTTTTTTACTTAGCTATACTTTTTCAGAGAAGGAAAAAAAAAAAATCTGTTTTTTTTTTTAGCACCTTAACCTCTTCCAGCACTCTCACCCCCCTCCTGCCCAGGCCATACATCCGCTTTCAGTGTGCTCACAATTTAAATGACAATTGTGCGGTTATGCAACACTGTAGCCCAAATTTAATTTTTATAATTTTTTCCCACAAATAGAGCTTTCTTTTGGCGGTATTTAATCACTGCTGTGTTTTTTATTTTTTGCTAAACAAATAAAAAAAGACTGAAAATGAAAAAAAGTTTCTTTGTTTTTGTTATAAAATTTTGTAAGTCATTTTTCTCCTTCACTGACGGGCACTGATGAGGCGGCACTGATATGCAGCACAGATAGGAGGAACTGATTGGCAATGATGGGCACTGATAGATGGCACTGATAGGCATTACTGATGGGCACTTATTGTCATCCCTGAAATGGTCACTGATTGTCATCCCTGGTGGGCATGGGTTGGCATCCCGGGTGGGCACAGGTTGGCACTTGTGGGCATTCCTGAAGGGCCTGCACTGATAATCGATGCGCTGATTATCAGCGTAGACACCCCGTCAGGAAAGCCGCTTATCGGCTTTCCTCTATTCACGCCTTGTCAGCGCGAATAGAGGTAAAGCCAATAAACGGCACTTCCTGCTTACCATGTGATCAGCTGTGATTGGACACAGCTGATTACATGGTAAAGAGCATACGTCATAGGCTCTTTACCAAGATCCGAGATGTGGTGTGTCAAAGTGACACACCACACCCCCGATCGCCGTTCGCCTTATCCTGCTGGATGTCATATGACGCCCAGTCATGATAACTGATCCCCGCTGTGGCTGTCATTTTACAATATGGTGGGCGGGAAGTGATTAAAGTAGAACTATAAACCCCTGTCCGATTTTATTTTTTGCCATTTGTTTCCCATTGCAGAAATTTCCCTTCACTTTCTGTCCCAAAGGCAAAACAGGAAGTGAGAGGAAATTCCTGTAAATTAAGGGAATCCCCCGGGGACCCCCAGGTCACCAGAACTAGTGCCCCCATTGGAAGATCTCCCCTTCCATTACTTTTCTGGGAAATCCCAAAATTTGGGATTTTCTTTCACTTTTAATGATAATGGTAAACAGGACAAATAGAGAAAGGGGATCTCCTTTTTGGGGGAACAGACAGCAATAAAAAATTACCTTAAAGTAAAAAAAACAAAGTTTTGCCTTTACTTTAACAAAAGCTGTATCAACAGATGGAACGGGCTAAATATGACTCCAAAAATGTGTTTGTTTCTTTCATAAATAAGCCCCTAAATGAGGTTTCTATTCCATAGTACCAGTGCTGACATCTTCTGGGTGAGGTTTATGCAGCTATTCATGTTGATCTCTTACCCAGAAGAGCTTACACTCTGAAAGCTTCATACTGATATGTGCTCCATGGGGCATGTTGGAACATAAAATGGTGATTTTTTTTTTTGTTGTTTTGTTTTTTGGAGTACAGTCCCCCCCACACAGGGCTCATGTGTAAGATAAAGTCTACAGGCTTGGAAAGATCAATTTGTAAATGGATAGAAAACTGGCTAAAAAAACAAATTCAGAGAGTAGTGGTTAATGATTCTTACTCTGAATGGTTTAAGGTTATCAGTGGTGTACCCCAAGGTTCAGTGCTGGGACCCTTAATTTTTAATATCTTTATAAATGATATTGAGTCTGGGATTAAAAGTACCATTTCTGTCTTTGCAGATGACACCAAGCTATGCAGTGGAATAACGTCCTTACAGGATGTCTCCAATTTACAAGCTGCTCAATGCTCTGTCTAATTGGGCAACTATGTGGCAAATGAGGTTTAATGTTGATAAATGTAAAGTTATGTACTTGGGGGCTAAGAATATGCATGCATCATACATACTAGGGGGAGTACAACTGGGGTAGTCAATGGTGGAGAAGGATCTGGGGGTTTTGGTAGATCATAAGCTCAATAATAGCATGCAATGCCAAGCTGCGGTTTCCAAAGCGAGCAAAGTCATTTCTTGTATTAAGAGAGGTATGGACTCCAGAGAGAGAGAGAGATCATTTTGCCCCTGTACAAATCATTAGTAAGACCCCATCTGGAATATGAAGTTCAGTTTTGGGCACCAGTTCTCAAAAAGGATATCAGGGAACTGGAGAAAGTGCAGAGAAGGGCAAACAAACTGATAAGAGACATGGAGGAGCTCAGCTATGAGCAAAGATTAGAGGAACTGAATTTATTCTCTCTTGAGAAGAGGAGATTAAGGGGGGATATGATCAACATGTACAAATACATAAATGGTCCATGTAGTGAACTTGTTGTTGAGTTATTTACTTTAAGGTCATCACAGAGGACAAGGGGGCACTCTTTACGTCTAGAGGAAAAGAGATTTCATCTCCAACTACGGAAAGTTTTCTTCACAGTAAGAGCTGTGAAAATGTGGAATAGACTCCCTCCAGAGGTGGTTCTGGCCAGCTCAGTAGATTGCTTTAAAACCCCTTTCACACTGAGGCGCTTTTCAGGCGCTTTCACGCAAAAAAAAAAAAGCGCCTGAAAAGCTCACGAAAACCTATTTTCATTAAAATCAATGAATGATTTCACACTGGGGCAGTACGCTGGCAGTGTGGTGAAAAAAACGCCCCTCTCCATTGAAGTAAATGAAAAGCGCTTCAAAAGCACCTGAAAAGCTCTTCAAAAGCGCCTGAAAAGCTCTTCAAAACTGCTCAGTGTTTTACTGCCAGTTTACAAATGCCTAAGGGCCCTTTCACACTGGGGCGGTTTGCAGGTGCTATTGCGCTAATAATAGCGCCTGCAAACCGACCCGAAAGTGCCGCTGCTGTCTCTCCAGTGTGAAACCCCTCGGGGCTTTCATACTGGAGAGGTGCGCTAGCAGGACGGGAAAAAAAGTCCTGCTAGCAGCATCTTCGTATACCGCTCCTTCACTGCTCCTGCCCATTGAAATCAATGGGACAGCGCGGCTATACCGCCGGCAAAGCGCCTCTGCAAGGGCGCTTTGCGGTGGTTTTTAACCCTTTCTCGGCCGCTAACGGGGGTAAAACCGCCCCGCTAGCGGCCGAATACCAACGGTAAAGCGCCGCTTTACCGCCGACGCCGCCCCAGTGTGAAAGGGCCCTTACTGTGAAAGGGGCCTAAAAAAAGGCCTGGATTCTTTCCTTAGGCTACTTTTACACTGGGGCAGGCGGGCGTCGGCGGTAAAGCGGCGCTATTTTTAGCGACGCTGTTCGGCGGTTCGGGCGGTTTTAACCTCCGCTAGCGTCCGAAAAGGGGTTAAAAGCCCCTGCAAAGCAGCGCTTTGGCGGTGCTGCCCCACTGTTTTCAATGGGTAGGGGCGCTTTGTGTATACACCGCTCCTACAGCGCTGCAAAGATGCTGCTTGCAGGACTTTTTTGACCGTCCAGCAAGCACACCGCTCCAGTGTGAGAGCCCTCAGCTTTCACACTGGAGACACAGGAGAGACTCTTTACAGGCACTATTTGTAGCGCTGTAGCGCCTGTAAAGCACTTCAGTGTGAAAGTAGCTTAAATGTACATAATATAATGGAGTACTGACATTTATAGGAAAAGTTGATCCAGGGAAAATCCGATTGCCTCTCGGGGGGGGATCAGGAAGGAATGTTTTCCCCTGCTGTAACAAATTGGATGATGCTCTGTTGGGGTTTTTCGCCTTCCTCTGGATCAACTGTGGGTATAGGATTGTGTATATGGAAAAATGTGCAAAAAACACTGCGCTAACTACTAAAAAAAGTGAGCAGCTACATACAGTGTGACAAAAACAGTGCAGAAATGGATAAAAAATGTAGCGCATGATATACAAACATAAATAATGTATTAATGATAATGAAGGGTAATAAAGTCCATATAACCACAAGTCCTTCAAACCAGTATGGTGACAAACAACTCAATGTGTAACAAACAAAAGTCTGACAAGCCATAGGCAAAAGAGTAATGCCGCGTACACACGGTCGTACTTTTCGTCTACAAAAGTCCAACGGACGCTGACGGACTAAAGCTGGCTGGTAATCCGATCGTGTGTGGGCTTCTCCGGACTTTCAACTGACTTTTTTAGCCTCAAATCCGACGTACTTTAGATTTGAAACATGCTTTAAATTTTTACTTCGTAACTACGACGGACCCCGAAATCCGCTCGTCTGTGTGCTAGTCCGACGGACAAAAAGCCACGCTAGGGCACCTATTGGCTACTGGCTATGAACTTCCTTATTTTAGTCCGGTGTACGTCATCACGTACGAATCCGACCGACTTTTGTGTGGTCGTGTGTAGGCAAGTCCGTTCGTTAGAAAGTAGGCCGCAAGTCCGCCGCAAGTCCACCGAAAGTCTGCCGGAAGTCTGTCGGACAGGCTGTCTGACTTTTGTAGACGAAAAGTACGACCGTGTGTACGCGGCATTAGTGATGTAGTCTGGCTGTGTGTAAACACGGATGCAACCACTCGGGATGATGGATTTCCAAGTGTTGGCAAAGAATATGTTGGCATGCCCCAGTAGTGTTGGCATGCCCCAGTAGAAGACCCTTAGGTCGAAACGCTTCGGGCTTTACACCATTCTCCATGTTGCCCTTGATTTTATTGTGATCACACTTTTATACTTTTGGTTTTTTAGAAATAAAAATACCTTTTTTTACCTGCACCTGTGTGGAAGCACAATTTTTTTCTCCACATATTTTCCTGATGGGAGTGAAATGTCCAGTTCTTGCCATACGTGGTGTCATGGAACGTCCCACACTCCGCTTGAGTGCTTCCATCAGTATACCGCTTCCTAAGTTCTGGAACACGAGTCCGATGGATCTGGCTATAGGAACTCCCAAGAACTAGACAACACCAGTCTTGTAGTACATCAGGACTAACTCTTTATTTGAGATCTCACACCAATTTATACAGCAGGATGACTCAAAGCTAACCTAATTAACATGAGCTAATTTACTAAAACATTTTCCCAGACCAGATGACTCAGAGACATGACCTGTAGGACATCCACTACTTTCCAAGGGATTCTGAGTTCCACGGGCCCTCCCATCACAGCTCTCCCCTTTCGTCAGAAGACTAATGGGGCGTACACACGGTCGGACTTTGTTCGGACATTCCGACAACAAAATCCTAGGATTTTTTCCGAAGAATGTTGGCTCAAACTTGTTTTGTCTACACACGGTCGCACAAAGTTGTCGGAAAATCCGATCATTCTGAACGCGGTGACGTAAAACACGTACGTCGGGACTATAAACGGGGCAGTGGCCAATAGCTTTCATCTCTTTATTTATTCTGAGCATGCATGGCACTTTGTCTGTCGGATTTGTGTACACACGATCGGAATTTCCGACAACGGATTTTGTTGTCGAAAAATTTTATCTCCTGCTATCCAACTTTGTGTGTCGGAAAATCCGATGGAAAATGTCCGATGGAGCCCACACACGGTCGGAATTTCCGACAACACGCTCCGATCGAACATTTTCCATCGGAAAATCCGACCGTGTGTACAGGGCATAACACAGGAGGAGACCCCAGACGGGTTGACTCCGAAGTTAGTAAGTAGTTCCAGTCCTCTAATGCCTGTACCCACACAGTACCCCAAATAAATTGTTCCAAACAAAGCATTACTCACCCAGCCAACCTCTGCCTCTCAGAGAACATATCTGCCGCTGGGGAGAGGCCTGGACTGGCCCTTCTCCCTGAAGTCCTTTCTGCCGCTGGAGAGAAGACAGGGTGACTGGGCTCACTCTGTCATGCTGTTGGGGAAATGGGCCAACTGCCCAGCATCCCTGGAGTATACAGGTGGAGATTGAAGTCCCATCCACCTTCACAGGAAATCCATCCTCTGTTAGTTGAGGGCAGAGTCCAGCAGTCCTCGGCCCTGTTGCCAGCCCTTCTGCTGGAAACCCCACACCATCTGCTCGGGTTAACTGTTGGGGAGGGAGGCTGACTGCTTCCTTTTCCACCCTGGCCAACTGTTGGGGAGGGGCGACACACACCTCCTCTCCCTTCTTCCCCTGTATCTGCTGCTGGGAAGTGATTGCCACCTTCTCACCCTGGGCCTCCGAAACTGCCACAGGTGTGGGGCAGAGGTCTTCGACCCTCTGTTCAGTAACCAGATCTTCAGCTGGAGAAGTTTGTTGTAACTCCACAGATACTGCTGTTGATGCTGGGCAGAGCACAGTGAAGTTTGGCCCTAATACCAGCTCTTCTGCTGGAGGCTCATCAGGTTGTTCTTCCTCAGCAGAAAAGTCAATTAAATCCCCTATCTCTATAACTGGTGTCTGGGGATAGAGGTTCACCATCTCCTGTCCATGGAACCCAGAAGATGTTATCAGTGCTTGACAGAGGTTAGCAGAGCTCTGCCCTGTGGTCAGCACTTCAGGTTTGGGGATGGCAATCTTCAGATTTTCCACTGCCGATTCTCTGGCATGGTGCTGAACGTGTTCTAGCAGTTTCCTGTATGCCCTTTCCAGATGCTGTTCCTTCCTTAGCAAATGGTCCAGATCAGGTTTGAGCTCTGAGACCCCTGCAAGACCGAGCATAGCCTCTCTATATTCTCGCAGGTCCTCAAGGTCAGGCTCCCCTTCATCACCAAACATAAAATGATCTGTAAGGCTCTCCCACAGCAATCCAGGGCCTCCAAAGTCATATCCCTCCGCAATGCATTCTGTTGTCTCCCCTAAATATCCCTCCTCTGCGTGCCATTGCAGAGCCCGATAACGATTGTCCAGCTCTATCTCCTGCTGGACCAGCCTGTCCAACTCAGTCACCCATTGCTCCTGGGGCCGCTCTCCCAGGAATGCCATCCGCAATGTCCGTTGGTCACTGGCCCGTTGCTCTTGGGTTGGAAAGCACTTGCCCTGTTTTATACCAGCGAGCTGGAGGGCTCCAATCCAGAGCTCCACCCGAATTTGCTGCCTAAGCTCCAGGTATTCATCCTCAGACACAGTCCTGGTGTATGTTGAAAGGATGATCCGCAGCAGCCCCGGGAACTCTGATGCCAGGTCCATATCTCCGCTGGGGTGACTGAAGTCTGCTATCCTGATCTTGGATCCAGGTGGAGGTTTAGATTTCCCAAACTGCCGGAAACTTCCCGCTGCTTGCCACCAATGTCATGGAACGTCCCACACTCCGCTTGAGTGCTTCCATCAGTATACCGCTTCCTAAGTTCTGGAACGCGAGTCCAATGGATCTGGCTATAGGAACTCTCAAGAACTAGACAACACCAGTCTTGGAGTACATCAGGACTAACTCTTTATTTGAGAACTCACACCAATTTATACAGCAGGAGGACTCAAAGCTAACCTAATTAAGATGAGCTAATTTACTAAAAAATGTACCCAGACCAGATGACTCAGAGACATGACCTGTAGGACATCCACTACTTTCCAAGGGATTCTGAGTTCCACGGGCCCTCCCGTCACACGTGGTACATCCTAATTCCAAGATTCCAATTGTGAGTTCCAGTAGTGACGATCCATCTTGGTGATCCCTGGAGTTTTCGTGGAGTTCATCCCAGAGGTTCCAACTGCCTGGATATTTCCCTATCCGCCCTGTGGGGCACACTGCCTTCAAGACTCCATGTCGCTGACAGGGGAGTCCATTGGATCCGGTAAGAGTATGCATTTATCACTTACCCATTGATGTTGTTCCCGTTTGATGTTGTTCTTACCTGTGGACCAACATATTCTTTGCCAACACTTGGAAATCCATCATCCCGAGTGGTTGCATCCGTGTTTACACACAGCCGGACACTATATCACTTACCCTTTTGCCTATGGCTTATCAGACTTTTGTTTGTTACACATTGAGTTGTCACCATACTGGTTTGTGTATATGGCAGGGTTCGACAAACCCCGGGCGCCAGGTCGCATTTGCGACTAGAATTAGCGACCTGGCGCCTGGGGCAGCACAGCTGGGGTATCCTGTGTCCGTTCGACACCCCCCCCCCTCCCGGCGCGATCGCGATGGGCCGCGCCGGTAATTGAGGCCCCGGCTTTGCGGCCTACTGCAGTCCTATGGTTCCTTCTGCAATCAGGCGCCCTCTGGTGGTGGCCGTTGGTATGACAAGACATCCATCAATTCTAATGGAGCTTTCCCTACCTGTTTTCACTGCCCGCTCATCTCCTTCCCTTTACTTAGAACCCCCAAACATTATATATATTTTTTATTCTAACACCCTAGAGAATAAAATGGCGGTCATTGCAATACTTTCTGTCACACCGTATTTGCACAGCGGACTTACAAGCGCACTTTTTTGGGAAAAAATACTTTTTTTTTAATTAAAAAATAAGAAAACAGTAAAGTTAGCCCAATTTTTTATATTGTGAAAGATAATGTTATGCCGAGTAAATTGATTCCCAACATGTCACGCTTCAAAATTTCAAAAGTCCGCTCGTGGAATGGCGACAAACTTTTACCCTTTAAAATCTCCATAGGCGACGTTTAAAAAATTCTACAGGTTGCATGTTTTAAGTTACAGAGGAGGTCTAGGACTAGAATTATTGCTCTCGCTTTAACGATCGTGGCGATACCTCACGTGTGGTTTGAACACCGCTTTCATATGCGGGTGCTACTCACATATGCGTTCGCTTCTGCAAGCGAGCTCGGCGGGACGGGGCGCGTTTAAAAAAATTTTTTTTTTCTTATATATTTTACTTTTTATTTTTACACTATTTTTTAAAAAAAAATAAAAATGGTTTCACTTTTATTTCTATTACAAGGGATGGGGCACATTTAATTTTTTATTTTTTTTCTTATTTATTTTAACTTTTATTTTTTAACTGTTCTTTTAAATAAAAAAAAAAGTCACTTTTATTCCTATTAGAAGGAATGTAAAAATCCCTTGTAATAGAAAAAAAGCATGACAGGTCCTCTTAAATATGAGTTCCGGGGGGGGGTCAAAAAGACCTCAGATCTCATATTTACACTATTATTAAAAAAAAATAAAATTGTCATTTGAAAAAAAATACTAATAAAATGTCCTTTTAAGAGCTATGGGTGGTGACGATTTGACATCGCTTCCGCCCTGCAATGACTTGGAGATGGGCGGGGGGGCCCATCTTCCTCTCACTCGTCTCCATGCCATGTCAGGCCAGGGACAGATCCGGATCACCTCCGCCGTTACCGACGGCCACAGTAAGCGGTGAAGGGCGCCGGAGAGCGGCGGTAGGGGGGGCCCTCTCCTGCCGCCGGTAAAAGTGATCTCGCTGCGAATCTGCTGCAGAGACCACTTTTATCTGAAAGAGAACCGCCGGCTCTTGAAGAAGATACCGGGGTTATGGTAGCTAGCTGCTACCATAAGAACGGTATTTCTCTTCAAAGACAGGACGTATATAGTCGTCCTGCGGGAAGGAAGTGGTTCATTAAAATGAATTTATTATTTGTCATCTCCCTGCTTGGCCCCTTTCACACGGGCTGTCTGATCAGGTTCACCTGTCAGTTTTTCAGGCGGACCTGATTGGATCCTTAGCGGGAATATGGTGGTCTTGTGTACCTGCATGGCAGGAAATAAAAGCAGTCACATTCGTTCTAGTCGTCTCTGTGTAAATTTAAGATTGGTTAATTTTTATATTGAAAATAAAGCTGTCGGTCGTTTAAAAAAAAAAAAAAAAAAAAAAAACCTGGCTCCTAACTTTTTTAGCTGGCTCCTAGATTCCAAGCAAATTTGTCAAGCCCTGGTATATGGGATTGTATTTTTTTTTATTGGTTGAACTAGATGGACTTGTCTCTTTTTTCAACCTGACTAACTATGTAACTATTACACCACCAGCCTGAACCGTTGATGCAAGGCAAGATGGATCCCTGCTTTCATGTTTACACCAAATTCTGAACCCTACCATCTGAATGTCGCAGCTGAAATCAAGACTCTTCAGACCAGACAACGTTTTTCCAATCTTCTATTGTCCAATTTTAATGAGCTGTGCGAATTGTAGCCTCAGTTTCCTGTTCTTAGCTGACAGGAGTGGCACCCAGGTGTGGTCTTCTGCTGCTGTAGCTCATCTGCTTCAATGTTTGATGCGTTGTGTGTTCAGAGGTGATATTCTGCACACCTTGATTGTAACGAGTGGTTATTTGAGTTATAAAGACAACAGTATCACCTCAAACCAGTCTGCCCATTCTTCTCTTTTTCGGACCATTCTTTGTAAACCCGAGAGATGGTTGTGCGTGAAAATCCCAGTAGATCAGGAGTTTTGAAATACTCAGACCAGCCCGTCTGGCACCAACAACCATGCCATGTTCAAAGTCACTTAAATCCCCTTTTTTCCCCCTTTATGATGCTCGGTTTGAACTTCAGCGAGCCATCTTCACCACGTCTACATTCCTAAATGCATTGAGTTGCTGCCATGTGATTGGTTGATTAGCAATTTATTTTACCAAGCAATTGAACAGGTGTACTTAATAAAGTGGCCGGTGAGTGTACAAACCCCATAATGACAGAATCCTGCTGGGAAATTCACTGAGGATCTCAGTGCTGCAAATCCCTGATCACATTGGGCTTGATAAGCTATTGGCAGTGCGAAAATAAAATAACGCAGGTTGTGACATTTATACTGGTGTGCCAAAAAAATTAATCACAGTGCATGTTCCCGTATTATTCCATATGTGCATCAGAAATAGTAAAGCCCCTCATTGGACATGTTGCTTACATTGCTTACTTGTTCATAAAGAGGACCTGTCATTTCCATTCTGCTATCACATAGGGGGCTTAATATAGTGAAATATAATTTAAAAAGACAAACGTAAACTCCCTGCCCCCACACATGTTAGATAACCCCCCCCCCCCTCCCCCAAACACTGGCGTAAAAGCAATCATTCTGGGGCTATCATTTGCTGTTAACTCTAAATTAATGAGCAGTATAGGCTTTTATAGCATCCTTTATGGGCAATTTTGGGTACCGAAGTTTGTTGCTGTTTCACGGCCATTTAATTTTAAGGCTTGAAGTGCTAGGTATCTATTTACCTATCCAACCTAATCTTTTACATGATACCAAAAAAATTGAGTTTTATATTGTTTTCATGCGCGCTATAATTAATTTTAGGTTTTTTTTTCTTTAATATAATCGATTAAATAAACATTTGTACAAATATTATGCAACATAAAAAAATTATAACTACCATTTTTTATTCTGTGCTTTTGTAAAATATATACATTGGGGGTTTTAAATAATTTTCCAGCAAAAAAAAAAGGATTTTTGTGTGTGAAGTGGTTGATTGAAATGTATATTTTGTATTTGTTTTGAGAACATAAATTGTGTGAGGTAAAAATGCAGTCAAATCTATTCCTTTTTGACTGAATTTAATGGTAGTAGTACGTAAATATATACGTAAGTATATAATAATTTGTATTTGATTAAATTAATATAATTTATGCAGAGCATTAAATACACTATATTGTCAAAAGTATTGGGACGCCTGCCCTTACACACACATGAACTTTAATGGCATCCCAGTCTTAGTCCGCAGGGTTCAATATTGAGTTGGCCCACCCTTTCATTTAGTTCTTTCATTTACACTATTAACAAAAGTATTGGGACGCCTGCCTTTACACGTACATGAACTAGTCCATAGGGTTCAATATTGAGTTGGCCCACCTTTTGCAGCTATAACAGCTTCAACTCTTCTGGGAAGGCTGTCCACAAGGTTTAGGAGTGTGTCTATGGGAATGTTTGACCATTCTTCCAGAAGCGCATTTGTGAGGTCAGGCACTGATGTTGGACGAGAAGGCCTGGCTCGCAGTCTCCACTCTAATTCATCCCAAAGGTATTGAATCAGGTTGAGGTCAGGACTCTGTGCAGGCCAGTCAAGTTCCCCCACCCTAAACTCGCTCATCCACACTATATTGCCAAAAGTATTGGGCAAAACCTCCATATCATTTGGTAGAGGGGGGATTATGGTGTGGGGTTGTTTTTCAGGGGTTGGGTTTGGCCCCTTAGTTTCAGTGAAAGGAACTCTTAAGATTTCAGCATACCAAGACATTTGACAATTTCATGCTCCCAACTTTGTGGGAACAGTTTGGGGATGGCCCCTTCCTGTTCCAACATGACTGCGCACCAGTGCACAAAGCAAGGTCCATAAAGACATGGATGAGCGAGTTTGGGGTGGAGGAACTTGACTGGCCTGCACAGAGTCCTGACCTCAACCTGATAGAACACCTTTGGGATGAATTAGAGCGGAGACTGTGAGCCAGGCCTTCTCATCCAACATCAGTGCCTGACCTCACAAATGCCCTTCTGGAAGAATGGTTAAACATTCCCATAGACACACTCCTAAACCTTGTGGACAGCCTTTCCAGAAGAGTTGAAGCTGTTATCGCTGCAAAGGGTGGGCCAACTCAATATTGAACCCTACGGACTAAGACTGGGATGCCATTAAAGTTCATGTGCGTGTAAAGGCAGGCGTCACAATACTTTTGACAATAAAATGTATGTAATGCTCTGCACAAATTATTATAATTTCATCAAATACAATTTTATATAATTATTTTTTATTTGGCACACTGGAAATGATTAATATTCTTCTATAATTTTACGTACTACTACCATTCAATTTAGTCAAAAATGAGTATATTCGACTGCATTTTAACCTCACATTATTTATGCTCTCAGAACAAATACAAAATATATATTTCAATCAACCACTTCACATATGGGACAATTTTAAAAATTCTCTTCACACACGTTAAAATCTTTTTTTTTTTTTTGCTGGAAAATTATTTAAAACCCCCAATTTATATATTTTACAAAAGCACAGAATAAAAAATGGTAGTTATAATTTTTTATGTTGCATAATATTTGTACAAATGTTTATTTAATCGATTATATTAAAGGCAGGTGTCCCAATACCTTTGACCATAAAGGATGTAATGCTCTGCATAAATTATTATAATTTAATAAAATAAATAAAAATATTTATATAACATTTTATTTGGCGCACTGGAAAAATGTCACATTATATTTTAATGGTGCACTGCCTAAGGTTTTAAAGAGGAACTGCAGTCTGCTCACATAATTTGTAATAAAAACATATGTGCCATTCTGAAGCTTCCCTCCAACCACTTTGCATATTATTTTATATATACCGTGATTCTGTACTTGCCAAATATGCTGCAGAAATGTCCCTCCACTGAGTCTGGCTGCAACCATTTTAACTTTGGGCAGCTGAAGCTGCTGCCTGTTCATTTCCTGGATTTACACAGACACACCTCCAGCTCTGCAGCTCTCATTGGCCCTCTAATGACTCATCCCCCCTCCCTTCCTGGCAAACTCTCACGAGAGTGAGAGAGAGAGAGAAAGAGTTGTGCATGATGTCATAAGCCTAGAAACAAGAAGTGGGCTGTAGAAGGTATTTACTGGCAGAAAAAAAAACTGTTTTACTATCCAAAGTTAAAACAAAAAGGGCAGAAGATTTAATAGATGGAAAGTTGAAAAAATGACTGAAGTTCCACTTTAAAGTGATTGTAAGGATTCATTTTTTTTAATTAGATTTAAAATAACAAACATGTCATACTTAACTCCACTGTGCAGCTCGTTTTGCACAGAGTGGCCCCGAACCTGCTCTTCTGGGGTCCCCAGTGGCTCTTGTGGCTCCTCCCCGCATCAGATAACCCCCTAGGGGGAAGCGCTTCCCCTAGGGGGTTACCTTGCGGGCGCGCGCCCGAGTCCAGCATTCGGCGTTCATAGCCGCCGAATGTATGACTAGGCCCCGCCCCCTGGTGCCCGCGTCATTGGATTTGATTGACAGCAGCGGGAGCCAATGGCTGCGCTGCTATCAATCTAGCCAATCAGGACACGAGACACCGGCTAGAGCTGGTGTGCTCATCCCTGGCACGAGAAAAAGAGGGTTCAGGTAAGTAAAAAGGGGGCACTGGGGGGGCTGCTCCACTGCAAGAGGTTTTGCATAGAATGCATTGAGGTGAAAAACCACGAAGGTTTACAACCCCTTTAAGTTTGTAAAAAAATAAAGAAAAAAGGAAAAAAAGAAAAGAAGAAGATGCCATCCCAGAGATGTCACCACCAGTGGTGGCTGGTGCTCAAAATTTTTGGGGGAGCGCAAACAAACTGAAAAAAATCCATCAATTGCAACTACTGTGCCCATCAAACGCAGCTACTGTGCCAAAACGCAGCCAGTGTGCCCATCAAACGCAGCCACTGTGCCTATCAAGCGCAGCCACTGTGTCCAAACGCAGCCAGTGTGCCCATCAAACGCAGCCACTGTGCCCATCAAGCGCAGCCACTGTACCCATAAATTGCCGCCACTGTGCCATCAAACATAGCTGCTGTACCCATCAATTGCTGCCAGTGGGCTGATCAATTGCCGCTACTGTGCCCCATCAGTTGCTGCCAGTGTGCCCATCAATTGCTGCCATGTGCCCCATCAATTGCTGCCATGTGCCCCATCAATTGCTGCCATGTGCCCCATCAATTGCTGCCATGTGCCCCATCAATTGCTGCCATGTGCCCCATCAATTGCCGCCACTGTGCCCCATCAATTGCCGCTAGTGTGCCCCATCAAATGCTGCCAGTGTGCATCGCTCGGGAGTCGGGACTTACCTGTCTCGCAGCGCGTCACGGTGGCGTCCTCTACTTCCACGCTCCTCTCTATCAGGCATCCAATCACAGCGCCTGTTGTTTCAGCCAATCAGGTGACAGGTAACCAGACCCGAGCACCTGATTGGCTGAGAGGCGGGTCTGTGTTCCTAAAACAACACTGAGTAAACAGCTAACTCACAGCATTGCGCCCGCTGTTTACCATTTTGGCAGCCTATTAGAGCCCACAGCTCTAATCAGGTGCTTCAAAAAAAACCTGCCACTGTAATTCAGGTGCCCGGCGCCGGACAAGGGGCTGGACACCTGAATAGGAGGTGGCAGCGGCAACCATAGATAGATTCATGCAATGCATGAATCTATCTATGGTGAGAGAGAGGTGACAGGAGAGAGGGGGCGGCGCTCCTGCGCCCTCTATGGACGCACCACCACTGGACTCACCGCGCTGACATCAGTCGTTAGTGGTCCAAAGTCTAATTTTTTTTAAGATGCTCAATACCCAGCAGGAATGCGGAGATTTAAAGCTAAACATTCACACAGATCTCTCATTGGATAAAAAGTATAAAATAAGTGCGGTCTGCAGGCTGGATGGTGCATTGGTTGTCATTACACGGAGGAGGTGTGTATACAGTGTATACAGGAGATCTGCTGTCTAGGTGTTCATGCAAAGCTACAATATGCACAATTTCTCTCCAGGAGATTCTCCTAAAAAATCATCAGAAACAAACAAAACAGACTAATTATGCAAAGCGCATGCAAAAATCATAGGAAAGGCGCGTGGGATTATTAGACGGCGCTTATGAATATGTACGCAGCCCGCGGCCCTCAGGCGGCACTGAGACCAGACGAGTCATTTGCTGCTACTTAAAATCTCATTTTGCACAGAGCGTTCGGGGCGAATCGCGTGTAAATATTTTATCAGCCGTCCCATTTGTTATGTCAGCAGAGTTACCCGCTTTGTTACAAACTTCACACCGTAACCGGGAAATGATCAAACCTAATTCGGAATAATTGGGACACCGATACGGAGAAGGTGACGCGGGGAGGGAACGAGTGTTGTCCCCTCCGTGATTCCGCGTGATGGAAGAAAAACGACATCGGTTACAGGAAGTGTCAGCGAGCGGATGATTCCGCCCCACCTGCTGCTCCTATTTATTTATCGAAGTTACGGCGTTCTGTTTATTTCCGGTAGAATTACAGAATGACAATCGGGCAGATTGGAGGCAGATCGCGGCTGGAGCATCATTTCAGCGGCATTATTCCAGAGATGAGGAATAATAATAACATCCTCCGGAGGTCCTCGTACACTGATTACCCGGAACGCCGCGTGACGCCCATCACTAATTATAAATTATTATGTAGAGCCGTTCACCCTCCGGGCACAACACAGACCTCGGTGAGGGTCCATTCACTATAGATGAGCGGAATGATTCAGGCAAATTTAATTTCACGGCGATTCTAATTTCATCAGCGATTCTGTGTTTGCCCCCATTGCTATGTGATAAGGGCTTGTCCACGCTGACATGTTAATCACCTAAATAAATACACTATGTTTTCAAAAGTATTGGGACGCCTGTCTTTACACGCACATGAACTTTAATGGCATCCCAGTCTTAGTCCGTAGGGTTCAATATTGAGTTGGCCCACCCTTTGCAGCTATAACAGCTTCAACTCTTCTGGGAAGGCCATCCACAAGGTTTAGGAGTGTGTCTATGGGAATGTTTGACCATTCTTCCAGAAGTGCATTTGTGAGATCAGGGACTGATGTGGATGAGAAGGCCTGGCTCGCTCTAATTTACCCCAAAGGTGTTCTATCGGGTTGAGGTCAGGACAGTTCCTCCACGCTAAACTCACTCATTCATTTGAATCTACCACAATGTGATTTTAGATAAAAATAAGGCATTCCTAGATTGTAAGCTCTAACGAGCAGGGCTCTCTGATTCCCTCCTGTATTGAATTGTATTGTAATTGTACTGTCTGCCCTCATGTTGTAAAGCGCTGCGCAAATTGTTGGCGCTATATAAATCCTGTATAATAATAATAATAATAATGGGAAAGAGGATTAATGCTTATGTAAAACCAAACTTGAATTAGAATTTAGTTTGCTGTGTTCACATTTTCTTTTAAATGAAAGCCTTGTTATTCCTTTTTTTCATCCATTGTAAATCTCAGTACTGCTCTCTTTCAGTCTTTTTGCAGCTACTTCCTGGTAACATGCCCTTCGGCAGTGGCTAGATGGAATTTCTTAGGGCGTTCTTCCTGGTGGTGACAACAGAGAACCACATCTGCATAATGTATGTAGAAATGGTCACATGTAGTCTTCAACAGAAGTCCATGTAACAGGGTGACAACACTGGAGCACAGTTGGGAGACACTGTTGTCACCCTATAACAGGAAGTGCCTGAGCAAGGACCTTTGTGGCAGAACCCCCGGGGATTATAGAATGAAAGCTGCAGATTTAAATAGATTGAAAATTACTTTGGAAGTTGCATGAACAGGTTAACCTCTTCCTGCCGACGCAACGCACTCAGTATATGCAATGGGCTTTTTTTCTGTGGGGCCGCATATATGCGTCTCTCCCTTTGTGCTGGGAGCGCGACGCATAGCGTGCTCCCAGAACAGAGACCGGTGTCTCACTGAGAGCCTCAGGCCCCGTACTAACGAGCGGGACCCGGAGCTCCTGATTCTGGGTCACCTGATTGATGTGGTAGCTTCTGATTGGCTATCATAGTGATCAGTCACTGTGAGGCCTGTCTCTGTGTTTCTCACTCTCTGTGAATGGAGAGGAAAGATACAATGGGGGGTTATTTACGAAAGGCAAATCCACTTTGCACTACAAGTGCAAAGTGCACTTGAAATTGCCGCTGCGTGACCTCTGCCTCTCTGCCCAGTGTCTATATACGCCGCATGATTCCTGACATCCACCACCGGCCCTGTCCCTCCCCCTGTCGTGGAGGCCGCTCTGCTCTCCCTCCCCCTGGCGTTGCCTGTCCTCTGACTGTAACAATGGCAGCGTCAGTGGAGTCACTGGCGGCGATCAGCGCTTGATGACAGGTGGAGCTTGCCTGGACTCAGCGAGGGTAGGCAGTGTTAAAATTGTTCGTTCCTCGCACTGGCAGCGGCAGCAGGGTCACACTGGCCGTCGGATGCAGATAGAGTACAGATACAGCTGCAGAGTTGAGCCCCAGTCAGAGTCAGACCGTCATCACCTGGTGAGCAAAAGTTTTCAGTCGTCACTGTAACTGAGAGATTGCATTATCACATGTACATGTATAAGTATATAATGATCTGCCAATCACTCTGATTTGTGTGTACCGAGGGGTCCCCCCTTCTCCCTGGTGAGGCTGCATTTGATGGGTGCTGGTGAGGCTGCATTGATGGGTGCTGGTTAGGCTGCATTGATGGTCGCTGGTGAGTCTGCATTTGATGGGTGCTGGTGAGGCTGCATTGATGGGTGCTGGTGAGGCTGCATTGATTGGTGCTGGTGAGGCTGCATTGATGGGTGCTGGTGAGGCTGCATTGATGGGTGCTGGTGAGGCTGCATTGATGGGTGCTGGTGAGGCTGCATTGATGGTCGCTGGTGAGTCTGCATTTGATGGGTGCTGGTGAGGCTGCATTGATGGGTGATGGTGAGGCTGCATTGATGGTCGCTGGTGAGTCTGCATTGATGGGCGCTGGTGAGTCTGCATTGATGGGCGCTGGTGAGGCTGCATTTGATGGGTGCTGGTGAGTCTGCATTGATGGGCGCTGGTGAGGCTGCATTTGATGGGTGCTGATAGGCTACATTTGATGGGTGCTGGTGAGGCTACATTTGATAGGTGCTGGTGAGGCTACATTTGATAGGTGCTGGTAGGCTTCATTTGATAGGCACAGGTAGTGTCAGACTTGTGCGTAGCAGACAGGTGAGCCCGATGTAGCAGGAGGAGGCCTCCCTTACGTATCTGGTTACCGGCCCCTGGTAGTATGGACAGGAGGCACGGGAGCACAGAGTGGTATGAGAGCCTGGCGGGTAGCTGCAGGAAGATCCCGGTTAAGATGGTTATGGAGATCACCAGTCAACTGGAGCACAGGCAGTGGGTGCAGAGCAGGAGTGGAGCGGGTTGGTCGGTCACAGGCAGAGGTCGGCAGCAGGCGGGCAACGCAGTACAGAGGAGCAGGCAGATTCGTAGTCAGGACGGTCCGGGATCAGTGGCAGGCAGCAAACAAGGAGGAACAGAGACAGGCCGGTGGTCAGGAGATCGGAACCAAACAGGAAACAGGAAGCAGGAAGCAGGAACACAGGAAGCTGAAGATCGGACAGCACCGAGCCCCCTGTGCAGATGGCCTAAATAGGCAGGTTGGCGCCAAACACCGGGCGCGCGCGCCTGCCGACGCGCGCCGACGCGCCGCGATGCCCACCAACAGCGCATCTGCCCAAGGGAACTCTCTGACAGTGCCCCCCCCCCCCCCTCAAGGGCAGCCTCCGGATGTCCAACTGTGCCAATTTGGAAGCGTGGGTACTCCTAAAAGACCTCAGAAGCTCTTCGGCATGTAAGTTGCCCTCTGGCTCCCAGGAGTTATCCTCTGGTCCGTACCCCCTCCATTTGATCAAATACTGCAACTGGTTGCGTCTTTTCCTGCAATCCAGAATAGCTTCCACCTCGAATTCTTCCTTGCTATTGACAATTATGGGTTCTGGTGGGTCAGTACTTCGACCAGCAAAAGTGTTGGGTACAACAGGTTTCAACAATAAAATGTGAAAGACCGGATGAATCTTCAGGGTACTAGGTAGATTGAGTTCGTAGGCCACATTGTTAATCCTCTTCTTGACTGCGAACGGACCCAAGAATTTGGGGCCCAATTTCCTTGAAGGGCAGGCCATTCTTATATTGGTCGTGGATAACCAAACCTGGTTGCCAGGTTCCAGGATGAGCTCTCCCCGCCTCTTCCTGTCAAACATCTTTTTATTATACTCTTGGGTCTTAGCCATGGTATCCTGCAAGAGCTTGTTGTTACAAAGAAAGAAGTCCATGGTCTCAGAGACCGCAGGGATCGCACATTCAGGTAAAGACCTGGGCAGAAAGGACGGGTGGAATCCGTAATTGGCAAAAAACGGTGTTTGCTTAATGGCCGAATGTAGAGAGTTGTTATAGGAGAACTCAGCGATTGGCAGCAGAGAGACCCAGTTGTCCTGAGAGAAAGATGAAAAACAACGGAGGTATTGCTCCAAAGTTTGATTAGTTCTCTCCGTCTGCCCATTAGTCTGGGGATGATAAGCAGAGGAGAGTGCCAGGTCGATTTCCAGGGAGTTACAGAGAGCCTTCCAGAACCGTGAGGTGAACTGAACACCACGATCAGATATGATGTTCGATGGAACTCCGTGCAACCTGACAATCTCTTTAATAAAGACCCTTGCTGTCTCCATGGCCGAAGGTGTGCCCTTCATTGGCAGGAAGTGAGCCATCTTGGTTAACCTGTCTACGACGACAAAGATGGTAGAGAAACCCTCTGACTGGGGAAGCTCTACAATGAAATCCATTGATATCATCTTCCACGGTCTTTCTGGGATGGGTAATGGCTTTAACAGACCCCAGGCTCTAGTCCGGCTATTCTTGTTCCGGGCACAGGTGGTACAAGATTCTACATAGCTCTTGCAGTCGTTCACTAACAAAGGCCACCAAAATGTGCGCTGCACTAACTCCGTTGTCTTCAGCACACCGAAATGTCCAGCCATCTTATGATCATGGCAGAGCTCCAGCACTGCCACCCTCAAATCTTCAGGGACTACGATTTTACCCTTGTGCCAAAAAAGACCATCCTGGGCCCTCACCAGCTCTCCGGAACTTGGGGTCCAATTTAAAGAAGCTTGTTTTATGCGGGATAATAGATCCACTTGAAGCAAAAGAAAATTTCCGGATGAAAGAATGGTGTCCGGATGCTCAGGTTTGGCAGAATCAGGGAACATACGAGAAAGAGCATCCGGCTTGGTATTCTTGGAACCAGGTCTGTACGTTATATGAAACTGAAATCTGGAGAAGAATAGAGCCCATCTTGCTTGTCGGGGTTTCAGTCTTTTGGCAGTTCGGAGATACTCCAGATTTTTGTGGTCCGTATAGACCAGGATAGGGTGTGCTGCCCCCTCCAGTAGATAACGCCACTCCTCCAAAGCGGATTTAATGGCCAGAAGCTCCCGATCGCCAACATCATAATTTCTCTCCGCTGAAGAGAGTTTGCGGGAGAAAAAGGCCACTGGGTAGAGAAGGGCCTTTGGGCCTTGCCGTTGGGACAGAACAGCTCCGACTGCGACCTCCGAAGCGTCCACTTCAAGGACGAATGGTAGAGCAGGATCCGGGCGTTTTAAAATTGAGGCAGGGGTGAACAGCTCCTTGAGTTTTTCGAAGGCAGATTGTGCCTCAAGGGACCACTGGAATCGATTCCCTTGTCTGGTTATTTCGGTGATGGGGGCAATTATTGTAGAGAAGCCCCTAATGAACTTCCTGTACAAGTTCAAGAAGCCGATGAACCTTTGAACCCCTTTTTTATCGGAGGGAGCGGGCCACTCCAGAATGGCAGATACTTTCTGCGGATCCATTTTTATACCATCAACAGAAATGATTAGGCCTAAAAACTGGATGCTTTGAAGTTCGAATTGGCATTTTTCTTGTTTAGCATAAAGTCCATGCTGCCTGAGACGAGCTAACACATTTCCGACATGCCTGCGATGATCTGAGACTGAGGAGGAAAAGATCAGGATATCATCTAGGTAGACAATAACATAAAGATCCAGAAAGTCACGGAAGATGTCGTTGACAAAATGTTGGAACGTAGCAGGTGCGTTGCACAGACCGAAGGGCATGACAAGGTATTCGTAATGTCCAAATCTGGTGCGAAAGGCTGTCTTCCACTCATCTCCTTCTCGAATGCGGATCAGGTTGTAGGCACCACGGAAATCTAGCTTGGTAAAGATTACTGCGGATCCTAATCTCTGGAAGAGTTCGGGCACTAAGGGTAGCGGGTAATGGTTCTTGATTGTTACTTTGTTCAATTCCCGATAATCGATACAAGGACGCAAGGAATGGTCCTTTTTCTCCACAAAGAATATGCCAGCCCCGGCCGGAGAGGTAGATGGGCGGATAAACCCTTTCTTCAGGTTCTCGTCGATATATATTTTTAGAGTATCCAGCTCCTGCTCTGACAGTGGGAAAATCCTTCCAAAGGGAACTTCTGCTCCAGGTAATAGCTCGATTGGGCAATCGTAAGGCCTGTGAGGAGGTAAGGCCTCTGCTCCTTTTTTGCTAAAGACGTCCAGAAAGTCCCAATAGGGTGCAGGGACCACCTGTTGAAGCTCGGATTCGATGTCTAAACAGAGTAATTGGGTAGACTCAGCAGAATTTGTATGTAAGCAGTGTTGTCGGCAGTAATGAGACAAGAACTTGACTTCTCCACTGGACCAGTCAATGCTGGGGTTATGGGCCTGTAACCATGGCATCCCCAATATGATGGGAAAAAGGGGAGAGGAGATGGCATCCAGGCGCAGAAGTTCTTGATGGTTAGGGCCCATGGTGGCCAACAAAGGAATGGTTTCCTGCGTGACAGGGCCGGAGCGAAGAGAGGAGCCATCTGCGAGATGTACCGAGAGTCCCCGGACTTTGGACTGAAGAGGAATGTGATGGTTGGCAGCGAAGGTCAGATCAATAAAACAGCTGCAGGCTCCTGAATCAATGATGACTGTAGCTGGAATAATCTTTCCTGGAAGCTGTAGGGTGATAGACAGAGTAAGATGATTAACAGGTTTAGAGAAAGCAGGTGCACAAATTGAAGAGATGGGCAGCGACTTAAGCGACTTACGTGTCTTATTTGGGCAAGACCTCACGAAGTGTCCAGGCTCCCCACAGTACATGCAGAGATTGTTAACTCTTCGGCGTTGGCGTTCTTCTGGATCGAGAGAAGGGCGGAATAGCCCGAGTTGCATTGGTTCGGAGGTGTCAGGAACTGATGTGGCCGGTGCCGGGAAGGACTGCCTGGGAGAGCTTGGAACCTTGGGTAGCATCCAGGTAGGGCGGAATTGTCTGGTAGACCTCTCGGAGCGACGCTCTCTGAGGCGTCGGTCGATCTGAATAGCCAGATTGATGAGTTCATCCAAGGTTTGGGGTACACCGACCCGTGCTAACTCATCCTTCAAGGGATCAGACAACCCCATGCGGAATTGATAACGTAAAGCCGCATCATTCCAACCAGTGTCGGAACTCCACCGCCTAAATTCCACCACATAGTCCTCTGCGGCTCTACGCCCCTGTTGAAGGGCGTGCAGGGCGGCTTCGGCAGTCGCTGTTACCTGAGGATCCTCATACAACTGGGACATGACGGTGAAAAAGGCATCAAGGTTGTCCAGTGCTCCAGACTTCTGTTCCAGGAGGCGGTGAGCCCAGGTCTGTGGTTCACCAGACAAGAGGGAGATCACAAAGCCCACCTTGGTCGCCTCCAAGGAAAAAGTGCGAGGTTGCAGGGCGAAGTATAGCTCGCAGGCATTGCGGAAGGCACGAAATTTACTGCGGTCCCCAGCAAATCTTTCGGGTACGGGTACCTTAGGCTCTGGAGGTAGCATAACTACTGAGGGCGCAGATGGCGCTCCGGCCGATGAAGCAGCTTGTGGATGGGTTGGAGCTGACAGGACCTGGACTTGTTCTTCCAGCCTTGTGTAGCCTTCCTGGAGGCTCTTCACAGCTTGCGTGAGACCCGCCAGGTGTCTACACAGTTCCTCCATGGGGGAAGTTCCCTGCTCGGGCTCGGACATGGCTGTCCGATACTGTCAGACTTGTGCGTAGCAGACAGGTGAGCCCGATGTAGCAGGGGGAGGCCTCCCTTACGTATCTGGTTACCGGCCCCTGGTAGTATGGACAGGAGGCACGGGAGCACAGAGTGGTATGAGAGCCTGGCGGGTAGCTGCAGGAAGATCCCGGTTAAGATGGTTATGGAGATCACCAGTCAACTGGAGCACAGGCAGTGGGTGCAGAGCAGGAGTGGAGCGGGTTGGTCGGTCACAGGCAGAGGTCGGCATCAGGCGGGCAACGCAGTACAGAGGAGCAGGCAGATTCGTAGTCAGGACGGTCCGGGATCAGTGGCAGGCAGCAAACAAGGAGGAACAGAGACAGGCCGGTGGTCAGGAGATCGGAACCAAACAGGAAACAGGAAACAGGAAGCAGGAAGCAGGAACACAGGAAGCTGAAGATCGGACAGCACCGAGCCCCCGGTGCAGATGGCCTAAATAGGCAGGTTGGCGCCAAACACCGGGCGCGTGCGCCTGCCGACGCGCGCCGACGCGCCGCGATGCCCACCAACAGCGCATCTGCCCAAGGGAACTCTCTGACAGGTAGGCTGCATTTGATGGGCGCTGGTGAAGCTGCATTTGATGGGCGCTGGTGAGGCTGCATTTGATGGGCGATGGTAGGCTGCATTTATGGGCACTGGTAGGTAGGTTATACATGGGCAGGGCAAAGGGGGTGGAGCCAAGAGGGGGGCGGAAAAATGAGGTTTCGCCTAGGGTGTCAAAAATCCTTGCACCAGCCCTGTGTAGATCTGAGGGGTAGATCTGAAATGAGTGGAAGCTCTGCTGATTTTATTATCCAATCATGTGCAAGCTAAAATGCTGTTTTTTATTTTCCTTACACGTCCCCCTCAGATCTACAGCGATTGTACTTTCAGTGCAATTTCAAGTGCACTTTGTACTTGTAGTTTGCACTTGTAGTGCAAAGTGGATTTGCCTTTAGTAAATAACCCCCATTGCATCTTTCTCTCTCTGTACAGAGAGGAAAAAAAGTGTGTAAAAAAAATAATAATAAATACCGGTAATAAAAAAAATATATAAAAGAGAATTACCTAGAACAAAGTTTCATCTAGGTTAGTTCCAGGGTTAGTGTTTGGGTCAAGTGAAGGTCAAAGATCAGGGTCAGCATATTTTGGGCAGGCTTTTTTTTTTAAATTAACATCAGTGCCAGTTAGGCTCGGTTCACACAGGGGCAACACGACTTACAGCACGACTTTGCAAGGCGACAAGGAGGTAGAGCTGCGCGATTCTGGCTAAAATGAGAATCACGATTTTTTTGCTTAGAGGATAGATCACGATTCTCTCACGATTCTCGCAGGGTAACATCATCTTTCACATTAAAACAAAAAAAAATTGTGCTAACTTTACTGTTTCGTTTTTTTTTTATTTATTGAAGTGTATTCTTTCCCCAAAAAATTGCATTTGAAAGACTGCTGGGCAAATACAGTGTGACATAAAATATTGCAGCAATTGCCATTTTATTCCCTCGGGTCTCTGCTTAAAAAAAAAAATATATATATTATATATATATATATATATATATATATATATATATATATATATATATATTCTCTAATGTTTGGGGGTTCCAAGTAATTTTTTTTTGCAAAAAATATTGATTTTAAAGCGGATCTTCACCCATCTAACGTTTTTTTTTTTTAGGAGTTCATTCAGAACCTTTTCTAATCATGATAATTTACTCACATGTTCTGTGAAGTAAGTCCGATTGTGGGCGATTTCGTTGCAAAGAATAACTTTTAAAAATCAAAGACAGCGGTTCCCATCTTCGTTGTGGGCATTTGAAACCCACAAGCATGAATTTCCGGGATGCAGTGAATGCTGTCCTCCCAGCATTCACCGCTCGTTCCCGCGCATGCCCAGTGTCATCGCCGTCTGATTCTGGGTTGCCATGACAACGGGCGGCGTCGTCGGAAGTTCCCGCCCCGTTGTGATGGCAACCAAAAAGTCTCACGAGATTTGGCGGAGGTTATCCGCAATGTCTCCTGGGATGAAAGACAATGAGATCCCAGGAGACATTGCGGGGAACGAAGGATATGACGACAATACCCGCAAAGTCCACGCCCACAGCCGCAGGGACAGAAGAAAGGAAAAACATATAACGTAAGGTAGGTAAAAAAAAAAAAAAAGCTCCATATGGCACTCGGTGCTGCTTTTAGAAGCCACCGAGATGCTGATTAAAAAATGGGTGAAGATCCGCTTTAACTTAAGAAAGAAGTGTCAGAAAAAGATTTAGACTTTAAGTGGTTAAACTTCCTGCATTTACACATTGTTCAAAAAATTGGCAGATTGCCTGGGTTATTTGGTTTGAGAACAGAGAGCTGCGCTTAGGACACTACGTTAGGTGTGCTGCCTCCCTTAAAAGAGCTTCCTAAAAGGATTCTCTATATGCTAATATATATGTATGTAAACAAGGGTTATGGCGCTTCCTATAGGGTACTGGATGGGAGGGGTGTGAGTAATGTGCACGGGTGGTGCCCTCAATGAGCCCCAATACAGGTACCTGGTAGTCACCAGGGACAAAAAGTGTTGACGTAAGGGTATGTATGTCTATACCTCGACATACACACATACATCCATATACACCCGCATAAAATAAAAGATATTAATAATAATAATAATAGTAATAATATTCCTGAAGATGGTTCATTCAGATCTAATACAAAAGGGGGGTGTGTGCTAGTTCATTCAAATTAAAAAGGGGGGTGTGGGCTGGAGCCCCTATGACTGTGATACGTATACCACCACTAGGTAATCATATGTGTGTAACCTTATAAGTGCTCTCTACCAAAATAATCCAAATAATCCAAAAGGGGTGTGGGCTAGAACCCCTGTGGCTGTGAATGATCCAAGCACTCTGCTAACCGTGCAAAGTGAACATACATATATGAACATACATAAAGTATATATATTATCCAACCATTACATATAGTAATCAACTAAACATAATTAAGTGCAAAAGAACCAACAATAGTGATAATAGTCCATAAGATAAAAAGCTTGTTCAAATCCAGTATTCCAAACAATTTCGTGACTTGGGTGCTCTCGGGTAATTCCTGTGACTTTAGTGCTCCCCCTTCAGGTCCCCACTCACCAAATACAACAACCCCGTCAAGGGGCAACCAGCATAAGATGTCTCTTTCACGATCTTTTCTCCACGCTGATCTGGCGGGCTTTACAGGATGGTTCCCGTTGGTTATCCCAATGGATTCCCGAATCCAGGTATACAGGTGGCTTTCTAATGGGTAGGATGTTCACAATGGCTCCCTCATGGAAAGGAAAAAATAGGAAGCTTCCATGGTGTAGTATGTAAAAGGCTTTATTGAAAAAACTCCATCAGCAAACAGCGGAGTATAATAGGCAAATATAAGTGCATAAACCATAAAAAATATATGAAAAAGTTTTTAGGCTAACTCAGACTGAAGCCTGAGAACAGACCCGTAGCTAGGTGGAAAGCGCGCACCGCCAGGCAAGAGCTGTGTGCGCTCTGTTACCGTTCCAGCTAAAGTTCGTGTCCGGAAGCGGTGTGCGCTCCACCTGCGTGTCAGCTAGGGTCCGTACCCGGAAGTGACGTAGCGTGCGTGGCGTCGTTGTACGCGTTTCGTCATAGACGTCCTCAGCAACGATCCGGGTACGGACCCTAGCTGACACGCAGGTGGAGCGCACACCGCTTCCAGACACGAACTTTAGCTGGAACGGTAACAGAGCGCACACAGCTCTTGCCTGGCGGTGCGCGCTTTCCACCTAGCTACGGGTCTGTTCTCAGGCTTCAGTCTGAGTTAGCCTAAAAACTTTTTCATATATTTTTTATGGTTTATGCACTTATATTTGCCTATTATACTCCGCTGTTTGCTGATGGAGTTTTTTCAATAAAGCCTTTTACATACTACACCATGGAAGCTTCCTATTTTTTCCTTTCCATGAGGGAGCCATTGTGAACATCCTACCCATTAGAAAGCCACCTGTATACCTGGATTCGGGAATCCATTGGGATAACCAACGGGAACCATCCTGTAAAGCCCGCCAGATCAGCGTGGAGAAAAGATCGTGAAAGAGACATCTTATGCTGGTTGCCCCTTGACGGGGTTGTTGTATTTGGTGAGTGGGGACCTGAAGGGGGAGCACTAAAGTCACAGGAATTACCCGAGAGCACCCAAGTCACGAAATTGTTTGGAATACTGGATTTGAACAAGCTTTTTATCTTATGGACTATTATCACTATTGTTGGTTCTTTTGCACTTAATTATGTTTAGTTGATTACTATATGTAATGGTTGGATAATATATATACTTTATGTATGTTCATATATGTATGTTCACTTTGCACGGTTAGCAGAGTGCTTGGATCATTCACAGCCACAGGGGTTCTAGCCCACACCCCTTTTGGATTATTTGGATTATTTTGGTAGAGAGCACTTATAAGGTTACACACATATGATTACCTAGTGGTGGTATACGTATCACAGTCATAGGGGCTCCAGCCCACACCCCCCTTTTTAATTTGAATGAACTAGCACACACCCCCCTTTTGTATTAGATCTGAATGAACCATCTTCAGGAATATTATTACTATTATTATTATTATTAATATCTTTTATTTTATGCGGGTGTATATGGATGTATGTGTGTATGTCGAGGTATAGACATACATACCCTTACGTCAACACTTTTTGTCCCTGGTGACTACCAGGTACCTGTATTGGGGCTCATTGAGGGCACCACCCGTGCACATTACTCACACCCCTCCCATCCAGTACCCTATAGGAAGCGCCATAACCCTTGCCTGGGTTATTTGTTTACACAGAGAAGTTTATCCCTTTGATCTAAGAAGGAAGTTAGATACAATGTTTCAAGTTCTAAACTTGGCAGACTGCCTGGATGTTTTCTTCTGACAGCTGAGTGAGCAGATAATCTCTCCACTTGTTTATATGAAAGAATCGGCAAACTCAGCAGGAGAGATCGTCAGGGGAGGTGAATCGAGATCACGATTTTTTAACAATTAATTGTGCAGCTCTACAAGGAGGCGACTTCAGTGCGACTTTGAGCAACTGACTTCAAGTTGCCTCCAGGACAGGCGACTTTGGCTGTGGCCAATCACAGAATAATCAGCTCTCTGGGAGGGAGGGAGGGGTTTGCCTGGGTAAACCATTTTCTTTTCCTGTAAAGTCCCTTCAATATAGATGGAGATCCGACTTGGAGGCGACTTCCATTGAAATCTATGGGTACAAGTCGCCTAAAAGTCGCCTCGAAGTAGTACAGGAACCTTTTCTGAAGTCGGAGCGACTTCAGTAGCGTACATTAAGACGGCTCTTATTAACTATAAGAGCCCTTGCACACTGGGGCGGTTTGCAGGCGCTATTGCGCTAATAATAGCGCCTGCAAACCGCCCAGAAAGTGCCGCTCCTTGCAATCCAGTGTGAAAGCCCCGAGGGCTTGCACACTGGAGCGATGCGCTGGCAGGACGGTAAAAAAAGTCCTGCTAGCCGCATCTTCAGAGCGGTGAAGGAGCGGTGTGTATACCGCTCCTTTACCGCTCCTGCCCATTGAAATCAATGGGACGGCGCGGCTATACCGCCGGCAATGCGCCTCTGCAGAGGCGCTTTGCGGTGGTATTTAACCCCTTCTCGGCCGCTAGCGGGGGGTAAAACCGCCCCGCTAGCGGTCGAATACCGACGGTAAAACGCCGCTAATAATAGCGGCGTTTTACCGCCGACGCCGCCCCCCGCCCCAGTGTGCAAGGGCTCTTATGGAATTTCTGATGTCAAGCGACTTGGGGCGACTTGAGCTCTGACATGTCAGATACCAAGACGCGGTAGTGTGAACCGAGCCTTAATGTCAGTGTGTTTTACGTAGACAAAAAAAAGCTCATTATTGTTTCTGGGCTGTACTACGGGTACAAACAACAAATAACATACCCAAAGGTTGTATCGCTGCTATCGTCAGGAGCAGGAGAACTTTTTTGGGGTTGTTCTTTGGTGGTAGGCTAGGGGTACTAAAAAAAATAATAATAATATACAGCTGAATTTAAAATATTTTTTATTTATTTTTTTTTATTAAAAAAATAAAAAAAAACAGGAGATATCCATAACCATTTACTACCAAATGAAAGCCCAATTTGTCCTAAAAAAACAACGTATAATCCACCTGGGTGCACAAAGTAGTTGTGATAATATGTACAGTTTTACTAACACAAGTCAAAGTTGCTAAATTGTGCTTGGGCATTAATATTTGTTTTTACGCTTAGGCATGAAGGGGTTAAACATTATGTGAGATTTTAGTGATTGTTTTAACATCTACTTCATCCTTACAACTTGCAATGAAAATGGGCAACTCTCACTCTCTTGTGTATGAATACATATAGTATGTATATATATATATATATCAGATCAATGCAAATTGAATTCAGCATTTAAACCTTCTGGATATACATCTCCGGAATCTGCATACATAATAATACGTCTCTCTGTGTGTATCATACACAATTCGGATGGCTTATTTCCAGTTTCCGCCCTTTAAACGAGACATTTTCCAACCCCGTTCTGTGCGGATTCCTCCCGCTCCGCTTCTGTCACTTTAATTTCCCTTTGTCTCTTGGAGATTTGCGCGGCGGCTCCGGGTAAAAATAGACTCGAGATTCTTCTCTGCCGCGATTACACATTCAGCAGGCGGCACTCCGAGTCATTTCATTTTCTCCCATTTGAAAAGTTCATAAAAAAGTTACATAACGAGGAGAAGACTCAGCAATTCATCGATTCCATTTCCTGCAGCTCTGGAGAAATTAATCAATCTTCCCATTTTATTACTCAGATTGGCGGCTGTGTTATTATCAAATCGGACGGATCCGGCTCGCGCCTCCTCCGGGCTTTATGGCAGGGATACTATGGCTGTAGACGGCACCTTTGGGCAGACTTAGGCTGCATTCACATCTGAGCGTTCCGCTAATGCACGCAAAACTGCGCATTTATGTGTGCGTTCACAGAATGCGAAAAAAAAATGTGTACTGCGCTTGTGGTGCCATTCATTGTCAATGTCACCCAAAACGCAGCAAGCATGGGTTTTGGCTTTTTCCAAACGCGCCAAAGTTTAACCCCCCGGATGGTACATAAACTTCTTTGACGACATGTGGCACAGCCAATTCATATGAATGGGGTGCCCTATGCATTTAGCATGAAAACGCACAAAAAAAATAAAAGCGAACAAATGTGCGTTCACATGAACCTAGCCTAGGGCCAAAGGCGTAACTAGATCATTCAGGGCCCGGGTGCAAGAAACCATAATGGGCCCCTTGATCCTCCGCCAGGGCTCGTTCCACTGATCCCGGGACCCTTAACTCCCACTGTGGGGTTCTTTATTACTGTCCTGCGGCAGGACACTTTCACGTGTTCTGCAGTGGGCTCCCTTCCTGCCATCTTGGGGTCTCCCAAGATGGCGGAATGCCAGGACTCAGTCAAAAGTGCAGCCTTTGCGACCCTGGTAGTTCTGCCACTGCTTAGGGCCCATTCCACTAGGAACTGCATGTGAATCTCACAGGTTCCTCTGATTCACATTCAATTCTGTGCAGTGCAATTTCAGTCTGTTTATTTTGAATGGCCTGAAATGGCACCGCACCAAAAGTAGTGCATGCATCGCACCACATCGAAAATATTGCATGCACTGCACCAAAAGTGGTGCATGCATCGCTCCAAAGTAGGGCATGCACCGCACCAAAAGTAGTGCATGCATCGCTTCAAAAATAGTGCTTATATCGGACAGCACCAAAAGTAGTGCATGCACCGCACTGAAAATAGTGCATGCACCACACCAAAAGTAGTGCATGCACCGCACTGAAAATAGTGCATGCACCACACCAAAAGTAGTGCATGCACCGCACTGCACCAAAAGTAGTACATGCACCGCACCAAAAGTAGTGCATGCATCGCACCAGTAGCATGGCACCGCACCAAAAGTAGTACGTGCACCGCACTGCACCAAGAGAAGTGCATGCATCGCACCGAAAATAGCGCATGCATTGCACCAGTAGCATGGCACCGCACCAAAAGTAGTGCATGCACCGCACCAACAATATTGCATGCACCGCACCAAAAGTAGTGCATGCACCACACCAAATGTAGTGCATGCACCGCACCGAAAATAGTGCATGCATCACACCAAAAGTAGTGCATGCACCGCACCGAAAATAGTGCATGCATCACACCAAAAGTAGTGCATGCACGGCATCAACAATATTGCATGAACCGCACCAACAATATTGCATGCACTGCACCAAAAGTAGCGCATGCACCACACCAAAAGCAGTGCATGTACCGCACCAACCATATTGCATGCACCGCACCAACAATATTGCATGCACTACTTTTGGAAAATGCACTGCAACCAAATCACATTGTACTATAGTACCATGCAACCCTGTGCAAGCAAAGCACTTCGTTTGCGACCTGCGCTTGGGTAGACATTAACTTTGCACCGACACCCGCTGCAGATCGCAAGCACAGTCCAATTGGAATGCGGTGCAGGAAACTGGCACAGAGCGCGGGTTTCCCACACAGACTTCTAGTGTGCAATCACCCTTTAAGGTCCAACTCTAGTCCATTTTTTTTAAATGGCCCCCTGGCAGCTAGATGTTCTCTAACTTCTCTGATGAATGACACCTCGCATCATCACTCAACCCAGAAAACTGAGGGAAGAATGAGAGCAAGGTGTCATGGCCCTGCCCCAGAGCACAGCACCCTGCATTTACAATGTATTGATGCATCTTTCAGAACCGACCGCCACCGGGAGAAGCGGACCTTGCATCACATGACTGGACAGAAGGCATCAGAAAACGGTAAAGCAAAAAAAAAAAAAGCATAATAAACTGTTGGCAAAAGCCTTAAAGCGGTATAAAACCCAAAACCAAAAATGTAATATATTGCATCTTACCAATCATTAGATGTGGTGGCTGCATTTGTTTTATTTTTTTAAGGTTTCCTCCGCTCTGTTTTCACCTGGTAATCTGGCCAGTAACATACCTCATGTATTAGAGTGTCCCCAATCTGGATGAAGGAGCACAGGGGGCAGATTTGGACAGCAGCATTGTCAGTCTTGGGGGAGGCGATTGTTAGGAGTTCTATCAGATTTAGATACACTAACAAATTGAAACTGAACTCCAGCTAATACTATATAAGTTATATACAGTTAAAGCAAACAGTATTTTTCCTTTTGGGATAAAGGTTTTACCTAAATAAAAGTAAAAACTTTCAGGACCAACCACAATTGAAAGCGCAGATCGGGACAGTCTTGAAAGGACAAAAAGTCAAATAATTAAAACGTTCAATGAGATAAAAGCATGTGTCGATTTAATAACATATGATTGGATGAACAATTATCTAGACATCTCCTTGAATAGATGGAACAACTGCAAAGCGTGCTCCTCACTGTGACAGTACCTTCAATTTTCAGCTTTCGGTGCTCTCACATTTTGAATGACAATTACTCAGTCATGCAACACTGTACCCATATTATATATATCTATATATATATATATATATATATAATGTATATATATATATATATATATATATATATATATATATATATATATATATATATTCCCTTTTTTTCCACACAAATAGAGCTTTTTTTGGTGGTATTTAATCACAGCTGGGTTTTTTATTTTTTGCGATATAAAAGAAAAAAAGACCGAAAATTCTGTAAAAAAATAATTTTTTCTTAGTTTCTGTTATACAATTTTGCAAATTAGTAATTTTTCTTCATAAATTTTGGCCAATTTATACCGCTACATATCTTGGGTAAAAATAACCCAAATTGGTGTATATTATTTGGTCTTTGTGAAAGTTGTAGAGTCCACAAGCTATTTTGCCAATCTCTGAAAATTGATCACACCTGATGTACTGACGGCCTATTTCATTTCTTGAGACCCGAACAAGCCAGGAAAGTACAAATATCCCCCAAATGACCCATTTTGTAAAGTAGACATTCCAAGTTATTTATAATAAGAGGCATGGTGAGTTTTTTGTAATTTTTTGGAAATCATAAATTCTGCCAGGGTATGTAAACTTATGAGCACAACTGTATATATGCATTATACCTATCTACACCAACAGGTGGTGCTGTTGTATTATAGTGTATAGTTCATGTATTCTATGATAGGAGAGGAAGTACCCTCTTTATCCAAGTATGCGTTTGTTTGTGTTTTCTTCCTGTTCTATGATAAAAGGCATGTAATGTATTTCTCTATGAAAGTAAAGCTAATTGCTGAAAGAAGAAGCTTCCAGCTCATAATTATTCAAAAACCCACTAATAGGGCTGGTTGCAGTACTTTGCTTGCTTTTATCCTGCCCTTGGGGCACTATTTAATTCCCTGACACCAACGTAGCATACCAAGACATTTTGGACAATTTTATGCTCCCAACTTTGTGGGAACAGTTTGGGGATGGCCCCTTCCTGTTCCAACATGTCTGCACACCAGTAACACAAAGTAAGGTCCATAAAGTCATGGATGAGCAAGTTTGGGGTGGAGGAACTTGACTGGCCTGCACAGAATCCTGACCTCAACCCGATAGAAAACCTTTGGGATGAATAATAGCAGAGACTGCGAGCCAGTCCTTCTCACCCAACATCAGTGCCTGACCTCACAAATGCGCTTCTGGAAGAATGGTCAAACATTCCCATAGACACACTCCTAAACCTTGTGGACAGCCTTCCGAGAAGAGTTGAAGTTGTTATAGATGCAAAGGGTGGGCCAACTCAATATTGAACCCTACAGACTAAGACTGGGATGCTATTAACCACTTCAGCCCTGGAAGATTTGGCTGCTCAACGACCAGGCCATTTTTTGTGATTCGGCACTGCGTCACTTTAACTAACAATTGCGCGGTCGTGCGATGTTGTACCCAAACAAAATTGACATCCTTTTTTTCCCACAAATAGAGCTTTCTTTTGGTGGTATTTGATCACCTCTGCGGGTTTTATTTTTTGCGCTATAAACAAAAGAAGAGCGACAATTTTGAAAAAAAAACACAATATTTTGTACTTTTTGCAATAATAAATATCCTCAATTTTTTTTAAAAAAAGCAATTTTTTTCCTCAGATTAGGCCGATATGTATTCTTCTACATATTTTTGGTAATAAAAATCGCAATAAGCATATATTGATTGGTTTGCGCAAAAGTTATAGTGTCTACAAAATAGGGGATAGATTTATGGCATTTTTATTATTATTTTTTTTTTTTACTAGTAACGGCAATGATCTGCGATTTTTATCGGGACTGCAACATTATGGCAGACAGATCGGACACTTTTGACACATTTTTGGGACCACTGGCATTTATACAGCGATCAGTGCTATAAAAATGCACTGATTACTGTGTAAATGTCATTGGCAGGGAAGGGGTTAACAGTAGGGGACGATCAATGGGTTAACTGTGTTACCTAGGGAGTGATTCTAACTGTGGGGGGATGGGACTGCCTGGGTGAGGAGGCCGATCCTTGTTCATACTAAGTATGAACAACAGATCAGTCTCCTCACCCCTGACAGCATGTAGATCTGTCTGTTTACATTGACAGAGCTCCGTTCTGTCTCTGTGTGGAGCGATCGCGGGTGCCCGGCGGGCAAGTGCATCGGCTCCCGTAGTCACGCCGTGGGTGTGCGCCCCCTAGTGGTCAAAAGGTGAGCCGACGTATAGCTACAACGGTTCGCCCAGGGGAGCCAACCTATTGCAGTATAACTGCGGTAGCTGGTCGCGAAGGGGTTAAAGTTCATGTGCATGTAAAGGCAGGTGTCCCAATACTTTTGGTAATATAGTGTATATATATATTTTTATTTTTTCTCATGGGACCTACTTTATCTTTATTTACTCCAACTGCTTAGTATATACAGTACTTATCTGTCTGTCATGTGACATCACAGCCGGGAGCCCTCCTCTCACCTATCACCATGGTATAATGTCTCAGCAAAGTGACTTGTACTAATCTGCCCCACATACAGCCATCAACAGAGGAACCGCCAACTTCTCAAACGCCGCACAAGATAAAAGAAACTTCAAACGTAAATGACGAAAGATAATTCAGACAAGACAAGAATGAAGCCGGTGGAAATAGGACAGAAGAGAGTCTATTTCAGGAAATCCGGGTCACGGCTTACACAAGTTCATCGTACGATGATCCGTAAAATCTTAAAATGACAATTTCTGGAGGTTTAGGAAACCTTTGTATACATTGTTTGACCTTTACAGCAATGTCTCACTATTCTATTCATCTTCCCATGGCAATCTCACCATTGTGGGAGGGGCAGAGACACAAACTGCTGCAGGGAAATCTCACTATTGTGGGAGGGGCAGAGACACAACTTACTAGAGGAAATCTCCCCATTGTGGGAGGGGCAGAGAGACAAACTACTGCAGGGGTTATCTCCCCATTGTGGGAGGGGCAGAGACACAAACTACTAGAGGAAATCTCCCCATTGTGGGAGGGGCAGAGACACAAACTACTAGAGGAAATCTCCCAATTTTGGGAGGGGCAGAGACACAAACTACTGCAGGGAAACCTCACCATTGTGGAAGGGGCAGAGACACAAACTACTGCAGGGAAACCTCACCATTGTGGGAGGGGCAGAGACACAAACTACTAGAGGAAATCTCCCAATTGTGGGAGGGGCAGAGACACAAACTACTGCAGGGAAACCTCACCATTGTGGGAGGGGCAGAGCTGTGTTTTGGCCTAGGCCGACAAGGCCCAGGCCTAGGCCTAGGGTGGCACCTTGTTGAAGGGCGGCAAAAAAGCCACCCCCTCTGCCCGAGTCAGCCTATTCACTGCCGGGGTTGCTGGCTTCAGCGTTCGGACATCGTCTTTCTCATTAAGCATAGAGCGTGTGCTGACAGCTCACTCCTCCCCCTCCCCTCTGCACAGACAGGAGAGCAGAGAGCTGGTCAGTTTTTCCTCCTCTTGTGATCCCCGGGTGCACATGGAACCACATCAGGGCTGGTCAGATTGTGGCTTTAGCAGCGGACCTGGCTACATTCTGCATATCCTTGAGATACGGATCCTCCTAGCTGTCTCTACCTGCAAACATCATGCTGCTTATCTGTGCTTCTGACTTTCCCCTGTTATCTACACTGCTGCTTCCCTAAATGATGAACTCTTCTGCAGGCTGGTCCTTCTGGTATTAATTGTATATAAAGCAGACCTTCGGGATTGGCAAAAAAATCCCCCATTACACCCCCCATCACACAAAACACACACAAAACACTAAACAATTGTGAAATTCCTCACCAATGAAGAGAAAATTTGAATTGAATTTTCAGGAAGTCAGCTCTGTAGTTCAAAAAATGCATCATGTATTCTGCCAAGGGGGAAGTGTTAGAACAGTGATTACATCATATCCTCTCCCCCCTCTCTTTACACTCATCAAACTACATTTCCCTTCATGCTTTGCAAATTGCACTGAATGTGGGAGGGTACATTAGGCCTGTACATGTAAATGTGAACAAGCCCACTTCAACATAAATCACGCCCCTCATTCTGTAGCCACACTGCTGAGCACAACACGGACAGTGAGAGGAAATTCTTATAACTGTAAAGCTTGCATGTGCTCTCCCATCCAGCCACAGCAGCAGATAAACAGATTTCCCTTACATGCTTTATGTAATCATTACTGAACTGTAGACACATCCCATAATGATATATTATACACACTGTACTCTGCTGTAATTCAGTATTAGAAGCACTATGCACAGAGCTCAGGATTGCACTATGCACAGAGCTCAGGATTCAGGATTGCACTATGCATAGAGCTCAGGATTGCGCTATACATTGAGCTCAGGATTGCACTATACATAGAGCTCAGGATTGTACTATGCACAGAGCTCAGGATTGCACTATACATAGAGCTCAGGATTGTACTATGCACAGAGCTCAGGATTGCACTATGCACAGAGCTCAGGACTGCACTATACACAGAGCTCGGGATTGCACTATACACAGAGCTCAGGATTGCACTATGCACAGAGCTCAGGATTGCACTATGCACAGAGCTCAGGATTGCACTATGCACAGAGCTCAGGACTGCACTATACACAGAGCTCAGGATTGCACTATACACAGAGCTCAGGATTGCACTATGCACAGAGCTCAGGATTGCACTATGCACAGAGCTCAGGATTGCACTATGCACAGAGCTCAGGATTGCACTATGCACAGAGCTCATGATTGCACTATGCACACAGCTCAGGATTGCACTATACACAGAGCTCAGGATTGCGCTATACACAGAGCTCAGGATTGCGCTATGCACAGAGCTCAGGATTGCGCTATGCACAGAGCTCAGGATTGCGCTATGCACAGAGCTCAGGATTGCGCTATGCACAGAGCTCAGGATTGCGCTATGCACAGAGCTCAGGATTGCACTATGCACAGAGCTCAGGATTGCACTATGCACAGAGCTCAGGATTGCACCATGCACAGAGCTCAGGATTGAACTATACACAGAGCTCAGGATTGCACTATGCACAGAGCTCAGGATTGCACTATACACAGAGCTCAGAGCCAGTGGCTGCTGGTGCTCCATTTTTTTTGGGAGGGAGCGAAAACAAAGCCCCAACCAACCCCATACCCCTCCCCCCGCTTTGCAGGTATGGTATGTCTTACTGTTATACTGTAATGTCACTTTGTTTTATTGTTAACCATCATTTGCTTAGCAGGTACGCCATTCACCTGCAGCACGGGTTTATTTATCTTGACAGCAACAGCGTTTGCTCCCATGATATGTAAAGCTGTGACTCCAGCGCTGTAGGAGGTGATTTCACCACCACATTTACAAAAAAAAGAGCATATATGCCAAAGTATGGGGGCAGGCATGGAAGAGAGATTTGCTCCTAACATTAGGGGCGGATTGCCCCCATGCTTCAGCATATATTTTTTTAGGCACAGATTGCGTTAAAAAAATTTTTATTTTTTTACTATGTTTTATTGTATTTGCTTTGCAGGTATGGCAAGTCTTAGAGCCCATTCACACAGGGGCAACTTTGGATCCGACTTCAAGTCACCCCAAGTCGCCCCTAGTCGCCTCAAGTCGCGCTACATGAAAAAATCAATGTAAATGAATGGATCTGTCTTAATGCACACTACTGCAGTCGCTCCGACTTCAGAAAAGGTTCCTGTACTACTTCAATCCGACTTGAAGGCAACTTGTACCCATTGATTTCAATGGAAGTTGCCTCAAAGTCTGATCACCGTTCATACTGAGGCAACTTTACAGGAAGCAGAAAGGAAACAGAAAGTAATTTCCTCTACTAAACAGCCAGCCCCCTCCTTCTCACACACAGCTGATAAGCTCTGATTGGCCACTTGTAAAGTTCCCTGTCCTGGAGGCGACTTCAAGTTGTGTTGTAAGTTGCCCCAAGTCGTGCTGTGATTCATACTCAAGTCGTGTCCAAGTTGCCTCCCAAAGTCGCGCTGGCAGTCGTGTTGCCCCTGTGTGAATGGGCAACTTTACAGGAAGCAGAAAGGAAACAGAAAGTAATTTCCTCTACTAAACAGCCAGCCCCCTCCTTCTCACACACAGCTGATAAGCTCTGATTGGCCACTTGTAAAGTTCCCTGTCCTGGAGGCGACTTCAAGTTGTGTTGTAAGTTGCCCCAAGTCGTGCTGTGATTCATACTCAAGTCGTGTCCAAGTTGCCTCCCAAAGTCGCGCTGGCAGTCGTGTTGCCCCTGTGTGAATGGGCTCTTACTGTTATACTGTAATGTTACTGTTACTTTGTTTTATTGTTAACCAGCATTTGCTTAGCAGGTACGCCATTTAGCTGCAGCACTGATTTATGTATCTTGACAGCAACATCGTTTACTCCCACGATAAGTAAAGCCGCGACTCCAGCGCTGTCGGAGGTGATTTCACCACCACAGTAAAAAAAAAATGGTGCATGTATGCCCATCATTAACCACTTCATTATCCGCCCATAGTCATATGACGGCCTGAGATGGGATCTCCCATCCTGGGTGGCCGTTATATGACGTCCTGGGCTTCCCGGCCGTCTCGGGGGCGCGCGCGCGCCCGCCACATTGCTCGGGACCCGGTGCGTGTGCCCGGCGGCCGCGATGTCTGCCGGGCACCCGCGATTGCCCAATAACCGAGCAGGACCGTGGATCTGTGCGTGTAAACACACAGATCCACGTCCTGTCAGTTGAGAGGAGACCGATCTGTGTTCCCAGTACAGAGGAACACTGATCGGTCTCATCCCCTTGTGCGTCCCCTCCCCCTACAGTTAGAATCACTCCCCTAGGAAACATATTTAACCCCTCGTGTCCCCCTAGTGCAGGGGTCTCAAACTCAAATTACCTGAGGGCCACAGGACGAGTTTTCATATCCCATGGGGCCCGCATACAAACTTTTAAGCTTCAAAAAGAATATTAAACTAGTATATATAGGGGTAGTGCTTGCTACCAGTCACTGCTTACTGCCAGATGCTTGGCAATGTTTGCACAGCTTGTGGGTCCTGCTGGGAGCTGGCTGTGGACCTGTGGGTCCTACTGGCCACTGACCTATGGGTCCTGCTGGTCTGTAGGCCGTGGCCAGCAGGACCCACAGGTCACTGGACAGGGTCCAGCAGGACCCCACAAGTCAGTGTCCAGCAGGACCCCACAGGTTCGCAGCCAGCTCCTAGCAGAATCTGCATGTGGGTCCTGCTGGCCATGGCCTATGGGTCCTGCTGGCCTGTAGGCCATGGCTAGCAGGACCCACAGGTCACATAGGTCATGGCCAGAGGCCAGCAGGACCCCACAGGTCAGCATCCAGCAGGACCCCACAGGTTAGCATCCAGCAGGACCCCACAGGTTAGCATCCAGCAGGACCCCACAGGTCAGCGGCCAGCAGGACCCCACAGGTCAGCGGCCAGCAGGACCCCACAGGTCAGCGGCCAGCAGGACCCCACAGGTTCGCAGCCAGCTCCTGGCAGGATCTGCCTGTGGATCCTGCTGGCCATGGCCTATGGGTCCTGCTGGCCTGTAGGCCATGGCCAGCAGGACCCGCAGGTCACATAGGCCATGGCCAGAGGCCAGCAGGACCCCACAGGTCAGCGGCCAGCAGGACCCACAGTTCTGCAGCCAGCTCCCAGCAGGACCCACAGCTTGTGGGTCCTGCTGGGAGCTGGCTGTGGACCTGTGGGTCCTGCTGGCCTGTAGGCCATGGCCAGCAGGACCCGCAGGTCAGCAGGACCCATGGCCAGAGGCCAGCAGGACCCCCAGGTCAGCGACCAGCAGGACCCCCAGGTCAGCGACCAGCAGGACCCCCAGGTCAGCGGCCAGCAGGACCCCACAGGTCAGCGGCCAGCAGGACCCCACAGGTTTGCAGGATCCACAGGCCACTGGCACTTGGGCAGCTCCCAGTGTTGAGGGCTATTTTGAGGTTACTGGATGGGCACTGGGGCAGGGTAAATGAGGTGTATAAGGGGGGGATAGATGGGATGATCAAATGTGGGGGTCAGCTGGGGGTGTCAGGGTCTCTGACCGTGACCTCAGCGATGGGCCGATGGCAGCTGCCAGCTCGGGCTCAGCAGGACAGGTCCTCCTCTTTGCACGCCGAGCCAGTGAGTCAGACTCAGCCACGACAGTGTCCAAGAAGATCCCACTGGGAGCTGTAGTTTGGCTGTAGTCAGTGGCGTCACTAGGCTTGGTGTCACCTGGTGCGGTAAAACATGGTGTCACCCCCCCTGTCTAGGCTGCACAGCACCATGCAGGCAGCGCACGGTCATGGGGCGCACCCCAAACCAGCCCCTGTAAATGATAGTATAGGGTGGTATAGTGGCAGATTAGGGTAGTATAGGGGGGTATAGTGGCAGGTTGTGGTGGTTTAGGGCAGTATAGGGCATGTTGGGGTGGTATAGGGCAGGTTGGGGTGGCACAGGGTAGGTTGGGGAGGCACAGGGCAGGTTGGGGTGGCACAGGGCAGGCTGGAGTGGCACAGGGCAGGTTGGGGTGGCACAGTGTAGATTGGGGTGGTACAGTGTAGGTTGGGGTGGTACAGAGCAGGTTGGGGTGGCACAGGGTAGGCTGGGGTGGTACAGGGCAGGCTGGGATGGTACAGGGCAGGTTGGGGTGGTACAGGGCATCTTAGAACTCTATGTAGTGACAGTGTCCAGAGTAATTTACATAGCATGCCTCATGTCTGCAGAGATACGGGGCTGCTGTGTCTGTCCTCGCCTCTATCTGCTTCAGCTGCGGCATCATCCATAGTGAAGGAGTCTGTGGGAGGAGTGGAGGAGGGATGATGCCACAGCCCCTCCCACATCCCCATAGCAATGCCAATGGCTGTATTTAGGCTGGCTGCGCTCGCTGCTCCCCAGACTCCACCTGCCGGGTACAGGGAGCTTGAGCGTACAGCCATGAACTCCCAGAAGCAACAGCGGCGCACGTCACGTGATGTCACCGACGTCAGCTAGCCCGACTTTCTCTGAGTAAACCAGAAAGAGAAAAAAAAACATCGTAAGCAGGCGGCCGTTGCTTACCAGGAAATGTATCAGTCCTGCGGGCCAATTGTAACCGCTCTGGGGGCCGTAAATGGCCCGCGGGCCGGTACTTTGAGACCCCTGCCCTAGTGGTTAACCCCTTCCCTGCCAGTCACATTTATACAGTAATCAATGCAATTTTATAGCATTGATCGCTGTATAAATGTGAATGGTCCCAAAAATGTGTCAAAAGTGTCCGATGTGTCCACCATAATGTCGCAGTCACGAAAAAAAATCGCAGATAGCCGCCATTACTAGTAAAAAAAAATAATAATAATTTTTTTTTAAAAATGCCATAAATCTATCCTGTATTTTGTAGATGCTATAACTTTTGCACAAACCAATCAATATATGCTTATTGCGATTTTTTTTTCCAAACATATGTAGAAGAATACGTATCGGCCTGAACTGAGGAAAAAATTTGTTTTTTTTTTAAAAAATTGTGATATTTATTATAGCAAAAAGTATAAAATATTGTATTTTTTTCAAAATTGTCGCTCTTCTTTTGTTTATAGCGCAAAGAATAAAAACCGCAGAGGTGATCAAATACCACCAAAAGAAAGCTCTATCTGTGGGGAAAAAAGGACGTCAATTTTGTTTGGGTATAGCGTCGCACGACCGCGCAATTGTCGTTTAAAGTGCGACAGCGCTGAAAACTAAAAATTGGTCTGGGAAGGAAGGGGGTGAAAATGCCCTGTATTGAACCAGTTAAAAGTGGGTGGATGAAGGGTGGTATTCTAATGGTGGGCATACCCACCGATCAATCTCTTTTTTTCGTTCAGCCCACAGGCTGCATGAAAAAAAGAACATTACAATATATGCCCAACAAGGACCAGTGACGTACTGGTATGTTGCTGGACTGAGTGGTTATACCAGAATGATGCCTCCAGGTTTAGGTATCATCTTGGTATCATTCTTTTCAGCCAGCGGTCGGCTTTCATGTAAAAGCAATCCTTGCAGCTAATTAGCCTCTAGACTGTGGGAGGGAAGGTTCCCCCCCCCCCCCACCATCTTCCATGGTTTTCTTGGGCTCTCCTGTCCCAACAGGGAACCCTAGAATGCAGCTGGTGGTTCCCGCCAGCTGACCATAGAGCTGATTAGAGACCAGAATGGCTCCAATCATCTCTATGGCCTAAGAAACCGGACACGGCGAGTACCTGTCACTAACTATTGCTTTCATAGGGGATATTTACATTCCCTGAGATAACAATAAAAATGATTAAAAAAAAAAAATGAAAAAGAACATTTTAAAAATAAAAAGCACCCCTGTCTCCCCATGCTTACGCGCAAAGGCGGTACACAAGCTTCAGTCTGGTGTCATTTGTAAACAGCAATGGCACCATGCATGTGAGGTATCACGGCGAAGGTCAGATCGAGGGCAGTAATTTTAGCAGTAGACCTCCTCTGTAAATCTAAAGTGGTCACCTGTAAAGGCTTTTAAATATGTATGTAGTTTGTCGCCGATGCACGTTTGTGCACGATTTTAAAGCATGTCGTGTTTGGTATCTATGTACTAAGCATAAGATCGTCTTTTTTATTCCATCAAACATTTGAGCAGTATAGTGTGTTTTAGTGCATTAAAATTTTAAAAAAGTGTGTTTTTTCCCAAATAATTGCGTTTGAAAAATCGCTGCGCAAATACTGTGTGAAAAAAAAATTGCAACACCCACCATTTTAATCTGTAGGGCCTTTGCTTTAAAAAAATATATAATGTTTGGGGGTTCAAAGTAATTTTCTTGCAAAAAAAAATTTTTTTTCATGTAAACAAAAAGTGTCAGAAAGGGCTTTGTGGTTAGAAGAATGGGTGGTGTGTGACATAAGCTTCTAAATGTTGTGCATAAAATGCCAGGACAGTTCAAACCCCCCCCCCCCCCCAAATAACCCATTTTTGGAAAGTAGACACCCCAAGCTATTTGCTGATAGGCATGTTGAGTCCATGGAATATTTTACATTTTGCCACAAGTTGCGGGAAAATTAAAATTAAATTTTTATTTTTTTGCACAGTCGTCACTAAATTATATATTGCTCAAACATGCCATGGACATTACAAACTAAAATTATACCCCAAAATACATTGTGCTGCTTCTCCTGAGTACAGGGATACCATATCTGTGAGCCTTTTTGGGAGCCTAGCCGTGTACAGGACCCCGAAAACCAAGCACCGCCTTCAGGCTTTCTAAGGGCGTAAAATGGTGATTTCACTTCCTCACTAGCTATCACAGTTTCGGAGGCCATGAAATGACAAGATAGCACAACCCCCCCCCCCCCCCCCCCCCCAAATGACCCCATTTTAGAAAGAAGACACTTCAAGCTATTTGCTGAGAGTCATGTTGAGTCCATGCAATATTTTATCTTTTGCCATAAGTTTCGGGAAAATAATGTTGTTGTTTTTTTACAGAAAGTTGCCACTAAATGAAATACACAACCTGGAAGCTTATTGGTTTCAATGCAGGAGTGAGCCTGATTTTGCACTTTCCAGCTTTAGTAAATAAACCCCATTGTGTACTTAAAAGTGGGGTATGCCTGTATTGCTAAAACATGGCATGGTTATATGTGAAATTACACCCCAAAATACATTCTGTTGCTTCTCCTGAGTACGGGGATTCCACATGTGTGAGACTTTTTGGGAGCCTAGCCGTATGCAGGGCCCCGAAAAGCAAGCACCGCCTTCAGCGACGCAGTGCCAAATTGTAAAAAGTGCTCTGGTCATTGAGCAGCCTAATCTTCCAGAGCTTAAGTGGATATAGGAATGTGTGTATATAGGCGTGTGTCCAACATGACAACGACCTCAAACACACCTGCCACTGCCTTGCTAAAGAAGTTTAGGGTAAAGGTGATGGACTGGCCAAGCATGTCTCCAGATCTAAACCCCATTGAGCATCTGTGGAACATCCTCAAAACGGAAGGTGGAGGAACGCAAAGTCTCTAACATCCACCAGCTCTGTGATGTTGTCATGGAGGAGTGGAAGAGGACTCCAGTGGCAACCTGTGAAGCTCTGGTGAACTCCATGCCCAAGAGGGTTAAGGCAGTGCTGGAAAATAATGGTGGCCACAAAAAATATGGACATTTTGGGCCGAATGTTTACATTTTCACTTAGGGGTGTACTCACTTTTGTTGCCAGCAGTATACACATTTATGGCTGTGTGTTGAGTTATTTTGAGGGGACAGCAAATTTACACTGTTATACAAGCTGTACACTCACTACTTTACATGAAAAGATATAATAAAATATTTACAAAAATGTGAGGGGTGTACTCACTTTTGTGAGATACTGTATGTATATATTTTATATATATATATATATATATATATACACATATATACACACACACACACACACATATACACACACATACACACACATCATAAAAGATCACATTTATTACAAAAATTCATAAATAGCATTAAACGATATAACAATATATCAAATTATGTGTGGCCAAGGCCAATCACAATGCTACAATCATTAAAATTGTTACAGATGCTGCTGCAAGGAGTAAGCCTATGCGTTTCGCAGAACCGTAGGCTGCTTCTTCTGGGCGACTCTACATGCATCAATTTACTTTGATTTCTGTGGCCTGCAGCATCATAGCAGAGCTCAAAACGTCATCCGGCAAGTGATCAAATAGTGTCAGTACCACTGATCTGGTCTGGTGGACATCGGACCATAGCCAAGGAGAGGGTAGGGATCAGACTTTCCCCAGCGAATACCTCCACTTCACTAAGGGTGTATACTGTATAACAAGGCTGTAATATGCATGCCATTGCCTTAAACCGCAACTTGCGCCTGTCCTGATGTCAGCGTCCCTGACCACCTTGTTCAGCCACACCCTAAGATGACGTTGCTCCATCCCTGATTTCCAGTTAAGCTAGGGTGACCAGACATCCCCGGTTTCTGGGGACAGTCCCCGGATTGAGGACACTGTCCCCGGACCAAGTCTGTTCCCAGTTTTGTCCCTGGATTGGATTTGAACAGGGGCTGAGGCAATTTCAAAGACAGCCCGTGCAGAATAAAAAAAAAATCTGAATTGCACCCCCCCTCCTCTGCCGCTCCTACTAGCTTATGGGGGTTTATTTTTTTCCATTATCTGTGCCCCTTTCTGATGATCATGTGCTGGTCAGAGCGGAGGGACTATTTCTTCAGTTTCAGGCGCATGCCCATTCAGCTCCACTCGCATGTTCTTCTGCCTTGGCTCAAGTCCCGGCCAGCCGCCTGCCTGCTTACCTCCTTGCCTTCCCTGGTGGAGTGATCTTCCTCTGCTCCCCATCCAGTAGTAGCCGGGGCCCGAAGAGTAAAGCCCCATACACACTATCAGATTTTCTGCTGATTTTTGTCTTGAGATTTACCAAAACCATGTAGTGCAAGGGCCTGCCCGATTGCATACAAATTGAAACTCCTAAGCTTTGACCTCATATTATATGGTTTTGGTAAATCTGAAGGAAAAAAAATCAGTAGAAAATCTGATAGTGTGTATGGGGCTTTAGACTTGACAGGCTGTGAGGCAGGTGGCGGAGACGGGCAAAGAGTCGTTGATTGCTGCCATTAAAAGTAAAAAAAAAAATATGTCCCGGGTTTCATTTTAAAAATCTGGTCACCTTAAGTTAAGCTCCTGCATTGTCTCCCTGTCACATGGACTTCTGATGGAGACTACAAGTGGCCGTTTCAGCACATATTACACAGACATGGTCTAATGTTGTCACCATCTGGAAACCCACCCTGAGAAATGCCATACAACCATCACTAATGTGCATGTAGACTGGAAGTTGTTGCAGAGAGGCTGCAGGAGATCAGCAGCACTGACATAAAACAAAGAATGAAAAATAGAAAAACCAGGATTTTATTAAAGAAATAATACGTGTTAATGATACACACTGCAGACTAAATGCCATCCAGTTTGGGTTTATATCTACTTTAAAGCGGAGTTCCACCCAAAAATGGAACTTCTGCTTTTCGGATTACTCCCCCCTCCGGTGTCACATTTGGCACCTTTCAGGGGAGAGGGAGGGAGTAGATACCCGTCTGATACTGGTATTTTGCTTCCACTTCCGGGCATAGATACCAGAGCCACCCGCGGGTATCTACGCCAACCCCCCCCCCCCCCTGTCTTCTGGGAGACACACAGGTCCCAGAAGACAGCAGGGACCAGTGAGATCACGCAGCGCGAGTCTCACATGCGCAGTAGGGAACCAGGAAGTGAAGCTGCAAGGCTTCACTTCCTGATTCCCTCACTAAAGATGGCAGCGGCAGCACCCGAGAGCCAAAGGAAAGATCGGCTTCGGGTTCCGACATCGTGGGCGCCCTGGACAGGTAAATGTCCTTATTTTAAAAGTCAGCAGCTGCAGTATTTGTAGCTGCTGACTTTTTAAGCCTAAAGCGGCGTTTTTTTAAAAGTCAGCAGCTACAAATACTGCAGCTGCTGACTTAAAAAAAAAAAAAAAGGTGTAACGCCACTTTAAGCTGTGTTATAAGAATAAGGAATGAGTAGAAATGGGAAATCTGTTGTAATCTGTACCTGCCAGCAAATTCATCCACCAGACCCCTCCAGCCATTCCCAGATGTCAGTTTTCCTCGAAATATTCTACGGACATCATTCTGAGTGTTTTGGTAGTTATTTATGTAGTAAACTACCCCCCCCCCCCCCCCCTCCGCGCTCAGTAAATACATAGAAATGTGATATACAACAAGGCCTAATGACTGGAAAACATCATTACTGCTCTGTGTAGAGTTACAGCTCATTAGGAAAATACACAGGGATCTGTCTACCTGATAAATATAGAATATACGCATGTCCCTATTATTCCTGTCTGGGCTATATATGTGACATATATCATCCCTCATCATCCCTCATCATTGCCGCATACTTTTAGCAAGGATCGCTAATAGAAAGAAAAGTATTACAATAACCGTATTGGATTGGTGAATTATCTAGGCACCACATACCAGATCATATCAAAGGAGACGTTATTATAATAAAAAAGAGAATTTTAGGGCACTAATAAGAAATCATACCAATAATCTTAAAAAATATATAAATTAAAAAAAAAAAAAAAGGATTAGGCTCAAATGCATATACCATGAGTTCACAAAAAATACTCCTGACCCCTCGGCTCTTTGTTTTCTGGCTGTTTCATTTATTTTTTTATTCATTTTGCATATCCCCCCCACCCTCCATTCTCACCTAGGCAAGAATAACCTGCTACGCTCCTGGTTACTCCTGGGATATGCACATCACTTTTCCCAGGAGGCATCGGTTTCCATTCAAGGAAGGAGGAGGGGCTCAGCCCTGAGGGGTGTGTCCTCAGGAGGCACAGTCTTTTGGTCCATTTCAGGTCCGAATTCAGGTCAAAAATTCGGACTGAAATCAGACCTGAAACGGTGAACGGGGACGCACCGGACCCCTGCTGTGAGCTGCATGCGGCAATAATGTGAACCCAGCCTCAAGTTGCATTAGTAAATACAGTTCGATAAAACAAAAATTGTGTCTGTCTTCATTGCCGGCTGCAAAGCAACAAAATGGGATTATTTTAACGTTTTAACGGGGGTGATTCTTTTTTTATGTCCAATATATATATATACGCCGATATATATATATCGGTATATAACACGCAACCCAATTTAAGCGGAAAGTTTCAGGGAAAAAAACTTTTTTTTTTAAAAATAAACCACTTTGAAGCAAAATAATGGTCAGAGCATCAATGCAGCATGATTAGTGCCCATCTGCAGCTTCAGTGCAGCCTGATCTGTGCCCATCTGCAGTCTAATCAGTGCCCACCTGCAGCATTGCTCCTCACTGCAGCTTGATCAGTGTCCATCTGCAGTCTTGCCGAGGGGAAAGAGGGGACGAGCGCTGCCGAAATAGAGCTGGATCTCCTGTGTACTTGGCTCGGCGTCATGCCCAGTCCCGCCCCTTGGCCCAGATCCTATGATGAACATAAGATGTCCAGGGGGCGGGACTGAGCGTGACTGTGAGCCGAGCCGAGTACACAGGAGATCCGGCAGCGCTTGTATCCTTCTTCCCCTCATTGGCAGCCTATATCGGCTATAACATGCACACACGATTTTCCCCCTATTTTAAAGTGGTGTTCCGGCCGAAATTATACTTTTTGAATAAAAATACCCCTATAATACACAAGCTTAATGTATTCTAGTAAAGTTAATCTGTAAACTAAGGTCTGTTTTGTTAGTTTATAATAGTAGTTAGTTATTTTATAAAGTTACAGCAGGCCGTGGCCATCTTAAGTGTGGGCATCCGAAGCCAGACTGTATTTCTTCCTGGATCTCATCCTTGCAGATCTCGCACATGCTCAGTGCAGCACAAGCAGTGTAATAAGTTTCAGGTCAGGTTTCCATAGCAACGGCAGTTTCAGAGGAAGTTGCCGCCCCTTCCCAGAAGGCATTGCAAACAGGAAATGATGCGATGGGCCGCGGCCAGGGAGGAGGAAGTGAAAAATGAATACAGCAGATATACAGTAGGTGCTGAGAAAAAAAAATATATATATATCCAATTTGTTTACAGTGCACAGTTTAGTGAGGGATGCTGAAGAGTTGTAAAAATTATAATTAATATATATATATATATATATATATATATATATATATATATATATATGAGGACTTTTGAAGCTTGCATTTTTTTGTATTTTATGAAAAGTCCCTTTTTTTTAGCAAAAACTATAACAGTTTCCTTTACCTCACCCTACATCGTATTTACCGTTTTTTGACTCAAAGCCAATAATAATTTTGTTTTCCCCCCTAATTTTCCCATCCTCATTCATGTGTTTGGAAAATATTAGAGATCAATTTTAAAGCATATTTGGTAAAAATAGCAGCCTCTTTGTGTGCGATAAAAGCTCTGCGGCAATTCTGTTTATTGTCAGATGAGCTCAGAATTTTCTAACTTGCGGTGCCTCAGATGGAGATTAATAACTATTAGAGATTCTTAAATATTTTCTAAAAGTACAAAATAAGGCAAATGATGAGGACTAGTCTAGCTGTCATTTTTTTTTGTACAATTATACACATGAAGCGTCTCGTCTGAAGTAAATTTCTGCATTTTGCCATGGAAAAATCATGCCGCGCTCTGATTAAACAAGCCGTCTGTGTTTACTGTACGTCTTCCCAGCCTTTTGTGCCATTCGCAGATCTTGAGATGTTGCATTTATTTGCACGCTGCGGTCCCAGCGGACTCGGCTTGTCAACATCTCGATCACAGAACAGAGATAAACAATGCTGCTATTGGCAACCTGCTCGGGATTGGAGAGAAGAGAAGCCGCCGACAAACTCTTCTCTGGCAGTGAAATTGGGAGATTTTGGCAAACAAATGCCTTCCGAGCTGGTAAAGAGCGGCTCCTCGCCTGCCGGGCCTAAATATTTAGACAAAAGACACACCCTCAGCTACCCTGCCATCTTTTCAAATAGAAAAAAAAAGGGAGTGTTTTAAGAGACATCAACAATACAAAAAAAAAAATAAAATAAAATGAAAACGTGGGATTGGATGGGGGTTTAGAACCCATTATAGGGGCCTATTACAGAAATTATTCTAGAGAGGGATGGGGGCCTAAAGCCCCATACACAAGGGTCCAATATCCGGCAAAATCAGTCGAACAAGCATGCTGGAAAACCAGCAGCCGATCGCCGACCGATCAGGGCTCTCAGCGCTGACTAGTGTGTGCTGGCGGGGGGGGGGGGGGGGGAGACACACAACAGCGTGGAGCTCACCGTACTAACATCGCATAGTTAGTACAGCGGCTCCTCGCGAGCACTTTTTTCGTTCAGCCTGCTGGGTTAAACAAAAAAAAACAACTTGCCATGTGTGCCAGGCAGGGCCGTTGATAGAAATCATGGAGCCCCGTACAGCCTACCTGACGGAGCCCCCTTCAGCCCCACCCTCAACCCCCACCCCTGGCCCCGCCTTAAAGCAGTGTTCCACCCAAAAAAATGGAACTTCCGCTTTTCCGGTTCTTCCCCCCCTCCAGTGTCACATTTGGCACCTTTCGGGAGGGCAGATCCCCGTCTAATCCAGGTATTTGCTCCCACTTCCGACTATAGATCGCCACAGAATCCGCAGCGATCTATGCCGTGTCCGGCCCCTCCCCCCCAACTGTCTTCTGGGAGACACACAGGTCCCAGAAGACAGCAGGGACCAGTGAGGACGAGCAGCGCGACTCGCGCATGCGCAGTAGGGAATCAGGAAGTGAAGCTGCAAGGCTTCACTTCCTGATTCCCTTACTGAAAATGCCAGCGCCTCCACCCGAGAGCTGAGGGATGGGTCGGCTTTTGGTGAGGACATCGTGGGCACCCTGGGTGGAAAGGGGTTAATGACAAGAGGTGCTCATGTCTTACTTTGTGTACTTACAATATTTATGTGCATTATATTAAAGTATACAGCAAAGTCAGTATAATTGGCAGAAGATGCAGGGGGGGGGGGGGGGTCAGTCACATCACATCAGAGCCCCCTCCATCACATCAGAGCCCCAATTTCACATCAGAGTCCCCCAATATCACATCAGAGTCCCCTCCATCACATCAGAGCCCCCCAATATCACATCAGAGCCCCCCATTTCCCATCACATCAGAGTCCCCTCCATCACATTAGAGCCCCCCAATATCACATCAGAGCCCCCCATTTCCCATCACATCAGAGTCCCCTCCATCACATTAGAGCCCCCCAATATCACATCAGAGCCCCCATTTCCCATCAGAGCCCCCTCCATCACATCAAAGTCCCCTCCATCACATCAGAGTCCCCAATATCACATCAGAGCCCCCATTTCCCATCAGAGTCTCCTTCATTACATCAGAGCTTCTATTTCACATCAGAGCCCCCTATATCACATCAGAGCCCCTATTTCACATCAGAGCCCCTATTTCACATCAGAGCCCCCTCCATCACATCAGAGCCCCCTATATCACATCAGAGCCCCCTCCATCACATCAAAGCCCCTATTTCACATCAGAGCCCCCTCCATCACATCAGAGCCCCCTCCATCACATCAGAGCCCCCTCCATCACATCAGAGCCCCTCTCAACATCAGTCGCCATTTCAGGTTGGTGGGGGGAGGGGGCCTGTCAGGAGGTGTAAGGCCCCTTTCACACTGAGGCGCTTGTAAACTGCCAGTAAAACATTTGTGCGCTTTTGAAGAGCTTTTCAGGCGCTTTTGAAGAGCTTTCCATTCATTTCAATGGAAAGGGGCTTTTCTTCACTGCCCTGCCAGCCCACACACCCCAATGTGAAAGCATTCATTGATTTTAATGAAAATAGGTTTTCGTGAGCTTTTCAGGTGCTTTTTTTAGCGTGAAAGCGCCTCAGTGTGAAAGGGGTCTTAGGATCATTTACATCAGTGGTCATCAACCCTGTCCTCAGGGCCCACTAACAGGCCAGGTTTTATGTATTACCTTGGGGAGATGCAGACTAGAATACTGCAATCACTGAGCAGCAAATGATATCACATGTCATGTATTTCAGTTATCTTACAAACCTGGCCTTTTAGTGGGCCCTGAGGACAGGAGTTGATGACCATTGGTTTACATTACAAAACTTTTCTGACTGACTGTGTTGTGTCTGTGCTGACAGGCCAGATACAGTGTCAGTGTTGCCTGTTGTAATCTGTGCCCACCTGAGAGAATTCTCCTCCACAGCGGAGTGTCTCTTACCTCAGAAGCTCCTGTCCCGGGCTGCTAATCCTCTGAACTGAAATTCAGACTTTTCTCCTCCAGCCAATGAGAGCAGCGGAGGGGTGTAGTCTGGGCACCTTCCCTACCCTCCATCGGCCGCCGTGTCACTGGGCGCCTGATGCGCGTCCCCGGCGGCCGCGATGTCCGCCGGGCACACGCGATTGCCTGGTAACATGGCAGGACCGTGGATCTGTGTGTGTGTAAACAAACTTATATAACTATAACTTTTGCGCAAACCAATCAGTATAGGCTTATTGCGATTTTTTTTTACCAAAAATATGTAGAAGAATACATATCAGCCTAAACTGAGGAAAAAATTTGTTTAAAAAAACAAAAAATTGGATATTTATTATAGCAAAAAGTAAAAAATATTGTGTTTTTTTCAAACTCGTCACTCTTCTTTTGTTTATAGCGCAAAAAATAAAAACCGCAGAGGTGATCAAATACCACTAAAAGAAAGCTCTATTTGTGGGGAAAAAATAATAAAAATGTCATTTGGGTACAGTGTATTACATAGTTACATAGTAGGTGAGGTTGAAAAAAGACACAAGTCAATCAAGTCCAGCCTATGTGTGTGATTATATGTCAGTATTACATTGTATATCCCTGTATGTTGCGATCATTCAGGTGCTTATCTAATAGTTTCTTGAAGCTATCAATGCTCCCTGCTGAGACCACCACCTGTGGAAGGGAATTCCATATCCTTGCCGCTCTTACAGTAAAGAACCCTCTACGTAGTTTAAGGTTAAACCTCTTTTCTTCTAATTTTAATGAGTGGCCACGAGTCTTGTTAAGCTCTCTTCTGCGAAAAAGTTTTATTTCTATTGTAGGGTCACCAGTACGGTATTTGTATATTGAAATCATATCCCCTCTCAAGCGTCTCTTTTCCACAGAGAATAAGTTCAGTGCTCGCAACCTTTCCTCATAACTAAGATCCTCCAGACCCTTTATTAGCTTTGTTGCCCTTCTTTGTACTCGCTCCATTTCCAGTACATCCTTCCTGAGGACTGGTGCCCAGAAATGGACAGCATACTCTAGGTGCGGCCGGACCAGAGTCTTGTAGAGTGGGAGAATTATCGTTTTATCTCTGGAGTTTATCCCCTAGGACCCCCAGGTCCTTTTCCATCCTAGATTCCCCCAGAGGTTCTCCCCCCAGTGTATAGATTGCATTCATATTTTTGCCACCCAAATGCGTTATTTTACATTTTTCTACATTGAACCTCATTTGCCATGTAGTTGCCCACCCCATTAATTTGTTTAGATCTTCAAGCAAGGTTTCCACATCCTACGGAGAAGTTATTGCCCTGCTTAGCTTAGTATCATCTGCAAATACAGAGATTGAACTGTTTACCCCATCCTCCAGGTTGTTTATAAACAAATTAAATAGGATTGGTCCCAGCACAGAACCCTGGGGAACCCCACTACCCACCCCTGACCAGTCCGAGTACTCCCCATTTATCACCACCCTCTGGTTTCGCCCTTGTAGCCAGTTTTCAATCCATGTACTCACCCTATGGTCCATGCCAACGGACCTTATTTTGTACAGTAAATGTTTATGGGGAACTGTGTCAAATGCTTTTGCAAAATCCAGATACACCACGTCTACGGGCCTTCCTTTATCTAGATGGAAACTCACCTCCTAGTAGATTTGTTTGGCAAGAACGATTCTTCATGAATCCATGCTGATTACTGCTAATGATACGTTCTCATTACTAAAATCTTTTATATAGTCCCTTATCATCCCCTCCAAGAGTTTACATACTATTGATGTTAGGCTAAGTGGTCTGTAATTCCCAGGGATGTATTTTGGGCCCTTTTTAAATATTGGTGCTACATTGGCTTTTTTCCAATCAGCTGGTACCATTCCAGTCAGTAGACTGTCAGTAAAAATTAGGAACAACGGTCTGGCAATCACTTGACTGAGTTCCCTAAGTACCCTCGGATGCAAGCCATCTGGTCCCGGTGATTTATTAATGTTAAGTTTCTCAAGTCTAATTTTAATTCTGTCCTCTGTTAACCATGGAGGTGCTTCCTGTGTTGTGTCATGAGGATAAACACTGCAGTTTTGGTTACTGAAGCCCCCTGATTCACTCGTGAAGACTGAGGAGAAGAATAAATTCAATACCTTCGCCATCTCCCCATCCTTTGTAACCAGATGTCCTTCCTCATTCTTTATGGGGCCAATATGGTCTGTCCTCCCTTTTTTACTGTTTACATACTTAAAGAATTTCATGGGATTTTTTTTGCTCTCCTCCGCTATGTGTCTTTCATTTTCTATCTTAGCCGTCCTAATTGCACCCTTACATTTCTTGTTGCATTCTTTATAAAGACTGAATGCTGAGGATGATCCCTCAACCTCGTATTTTTTGAAGGCCTTCTCCTTTGCTTTTATATGCATTTTTACATTGGAGTTAAGCCATCCAGGACTTTTGTTCGCTCTTTTAAATTTATTATCCAATGGGATACATTGGCTAATGCCCTTATTTAATATGCTCTTAAAGCAAACCCATCTCTTCTCCGTATTCTTTGTTCCTAATATTTTATCCCAATTTATGCCTTTTAGCAAGGTTTGTAGTTTAGGGAAGTTGGCTCTTTTGAAATTCAGTGTCTTTGTATTCCCTTTATGTTTCCTATTTGTGTGATTTATACTGAAACTAATTGACCTGTGATCGCTGTTACCTAAATTGCCCCGTATTTCCACATCCGTGATCAGGTCTGTTTTGTTGGTAATCAGTGGATCCAGTAATGTTTTATTTCTAGTTGGTGCGTCTACCATCTGACCCATAAAATTGTCCTGCAAGACATTGAGGAACTGGCGAGCCTTAAATGAATGCGCGGTTCCCTCCGCCCAGTCTATGTCTGGATAATTAAAATCCCCCATTATGATAACACTTCCCATCCTTGCTGCTAATCCAAATTGTGATAGGAGATCTGTCTCCACTTCCTCCCTCAGGTTAGGGGGCCTATAGTATACTCCCAGTATTATTTTCCCCTTAGCTTCATCCCTTTGGAGCTCTACCCATAAGGATTCCACCTCCTCCCTAGCTCCCTCAGTGATGTAATCTCTCACATTCACTTGTACATTATTCTTGATATATAGGCATACCCCTCCCCCTTTTTTACCCTTTCTATCATTGCGGTAAAGGGTATACCCTTGAATGTTTGCCAGCCAATCATGAGAGCTGTTGAACCAGGTCTCTGAAATTCCCACAAAATCCAAATCTTCTTCGTACAACAGTATCTCTAGTTCACCCATCTTGTCTGCCATGCTCCTGGCATTGGTGAACATGCCACATAGTTTAGACCGGTCGCCTATTGTCCTCGTATTGCTGTTTCGAGATTGCAAATAGGACTTGCTACTATACTTACCTTGTGTTTTTGTGCTTTGGTCAACCTACCACTAATGCCCCCAATACTACCCTCTGGAATATCTTCCGCGCTGACTATCTCTACCTCTGGACCCCCCCCCCCCCATCGCCTAGTTTAAAAACCCCTCTAACTTTTTGGCCATCTTCATTCCCAGCAGATCTGCACCCTCCTCATTTAGGTGCATTCCGTCCCTTCTATAGTACCGGTTATCGACTGAGAAGTCGGCCCAGTCCTCCAGGAACCCAAACCCCTCCTTACTACACCAGCTCTTCAGCCACTTGTTTACTTCCCTAATCTCCCTCTGCCTTTCTGATGTGGCTCGATGTACCGGTAGTATTCCTGAGAATACTACCTTGGAGGTCCTTTTTCTCAATTTAGCTCCTAAGTCCCTAAAATCATTCTTTAGGACACTCCATCTGCCTCTGACTTTGTCATTGGTGCCAACGTGCACCATGACAGCTGGGTCTTCCCCAGCCCCTCCCAGTAATCTGTCCACAAGATCCGTGATGTGCCAAACCCGAGCACCCGGTAGACAACATACTGTTCGGCGCTTCAGGTCTTGGTTACAGATTGCCCTCTCTGTCCTTCTAAGAACTGAGTCCCCTACCACCAGAATCTGTCTTTCCTTTCCCTGCCCCCCCACTCTTCAAAGTTCGACTCTTCAAAGTTAGAGTTAGGGTCTGCAGGATACAGGGTGCCTTGCCGTGGCCTGCAGCTTATGCATATATTTGCAAATGTATGTAACTAAACCCCTGTTTTTAACGCATACTGTTAGGCAGGTTAATTTGGTTGGTCGCAGGCTGGTTGGTAAGTTGAGCTTGGAAATTCTTTGGTTTTATTTTACATGCGTTTGCCCTTCCAGTGCTCCTTGCTGTGAAGACCAGTTATAGGTGAGGGCAGTGACCTTTTTTTTTTTGTAATATACGGCGGGTGCCCTAATGCTATAAAAAACAAACGAACTAACCAGCGTCACACGTAACACTAATAGAGTGATCACTGGTGACAGGGGGTGAAAGGGTTAACTAGGGGGCAATCAGGGGGTTAAAACCTTTATTAGGTAATATATGGGGTTACCTGACGCTATAAAAACCTGACGGTGAAACTAATCAACTAACTGGCTAACTAACTTACCAACCAGCCTGCGACCAACCAAATTACCCTGCCTAACAGGTTGGTTGGTAAGTTGAGCTTGTAAATTCTTTGGTTTTATTTTACATGCGTTTGCCCTTCCAGTGCTCCTTGCTGCGAAGACCAGTTACAGGTGGGGGCAGTGACCTTTTTTTGTATTGTTGACATATTGGTCAGGCACCGCACCGACACCTTTGCTGCCATTGTGCAATGTGCTGAGTGTCCAGTGTGCTCCTGCACCATTAAGGAGGGTTGGGCTCCCTCCAGTCATCTGCCCTTCATCTATCCATTAGAATACTTGTGCTCCCGGGGCGTGGCTTAGCGATGGCTGTGTGAAGACGTGTTTGTCTGGAGCTCCCTGCCAAAACCCACTTACACAGACCGAAAAACATCTTTTATCTCATGTGAGCGAGGCATGAACTACTCCACACGGTACAGGACGAGATCAACTACCAGGAGATCTAATCATCGATCTATACAGCCGGGGATCCCGCACTTTTTTAACGGCAAAACAGCCCTCTCTCCAGGCGCCATTGTGGCTGCTCCACGTGTAACATCCATGGCTGCTGCTTCGGCGAGATCGCAGTGTCCGCCCCCTGCCGACACACAGACACCTATTCCCCTCACGGGAACGCCGGCGATATTCTGCTCAAATATGGAGGGTAACTCAGCTTTCGAGCCCCCTATAGAGGAAGACCTCCGCAGCATGCTCAGAGCCCTCCCTACAAGAGCTGATATAGAGGCCCTCATTCAGAGAATTGAGGAGGCCCACAGTAAGGACATCCAGGAGGTGAAAACAGACTTACATAACGTGGAGAACCGCGTCACCTCTGGAGAAAGCAGACTTACGGCTCTGGAGGAGAAAATACAAGTTTTGGAGCAAACACAACAGGCACACTCATTAGAAGCCCAGGAGATGCAATTGCACATAGAGGAAATGGAAGACCGCAGCCGCCGAAACAACCTAAGGTTGCGGGGGATCCCTGAGGCCACTGGTCCTGAAGACTTGGCCGAAACAGCGACGGCAATTTTCCGTGGGCTCCTGTCGGATCCGCCGCCTAGTATGGAAATAGACAGGATACACCGTACCTTGGGGCCCAAGTCGTCAGACCCGTCCAGACCCAGGGACGTCCTGTGTAGGCTGCACAGGTTCGCCCAGAAGGAGATGATCCTGAGGAATGCCTGGGAACAGGGAGAGATCGAATTCGATGGTGCCCACATCCAAATCCTCCCAGACTTATCCAGGGCCACGCTACAACGTCGGGCCATGCTAAAACCAGTGCTGGAAGAGGCAAGACGACGAGGATGTACATACTGGTGGGGTTACCCGTTGGCAGTTACCTTCCGGGCGGAGCGATCATCCTTCACGCTGCGCACTCCGGCGGATCTCCCTGCTCTCTTCACCTTCCTGGAGTCAGAACCAATTACGGTCCCAAATTGGCGACAGAAGATACACCGTCCTACAGGTCGCCTAAACCTGACTGCGGGAAGAGCTAACCCACCCGCACGCACCCAACGGTCTAGGGGACGTTCCCGCATCAGGCCTGGAAATAATAATGATGTCCGTGAGTCCTAATGGGAGATCGGAACCCTGAGAAACCGCACTTTTTGCTTGTTCTTTATTTGTTTTTTTTTTCCTTTATTACAGACGTTAAATTTCCTGCCCCCTTGGCTTTTGATGGCAAACACTCGTGTATCACCGCGGACAGCCTCAAATGCATAACCCCTCCTCACTGATTTGCAACGGGGCACCTAGAAGGCGACACCCCTGCCTCCATCTTACCCACACAGCTACATTAGACCTCAACCCCCCAGCTGACAACAATCCACCGGAAGATACCACCCCCCTGCTGTATATGGATCCTACCTCTTGGTGGAAGGAGCGGAAAGCACATCGGACGGCAACAGGAGATAGTGAGCTCTTGAACTCCCTACCATCGAGACGATCCTCCACCACCTCTGCCTGCACACAACAACACATGCCGGAATGCGAGGTGTGAGGTGGTACCCCCCCTTGGGCTTTGAATACCGGACAACCACCCTGAGAGACACTCACTGAAAATGTAAGTGAAAGAAGAGGAGCAAGCTCCTGGCGGGGGGACTTCCTAACGCGATCTATTCACCTGAGATGCCAGACAGGTCTGTGTGCACCTCCCTACTAACCTTGTAACTGTCATCATTGGGATGCCCTGCAACATACTGGCTTTATATCCACGTCGGGAGGGGGAGGAGGGGAGAAGGCGGGTCCTGATGATGTATCCGATGGCAACAGGACTAATAACTGTGATATGTAAATAATGCGGGGGGGGGCGGAGGGGATTACATCACTTTACTGTACTACTGTAGTGATATGTGACTGAAGGGGCCTCGAGGTTGGTGAGGGGACGTATACCGGTGCTATGGAAGGTGGGATGGTGCCCTTGCACCCTGGCCAACAGGCTCTCCCAGGGAGCAGCCACTGAGGCTTGATACTTACCATATAGGGGTGCAGACGCCTTCCGTAGTACCGATAACTAAGAAGCTTTTAAAAGACCAGAGATGGAGGGAGCTAATGAGCGGGGGAGGAGGGGGCTGTACCGCCAGGGATGTAAATGCAAACATATTTGGTTGAAAAAGTTACTGGGGTGTTCTTGTTTGGTTACCATTGTTCAGGCTGATCATATTCAGGGGATGCCGGGAATGGATAATATTATTTGTCAGTGATGCCGCCTGGTTCTTGCAAATTTATTAACCTCGTTCACATACTCATATATAACTATAGGTCTGGGGGAGTTGGGGGACGGCGGGGTCCTCCATACATGGCCTTGGCTTGACTCTCCTCCACATAGGCAAACGCTTCTGCTTGGGTAATACCCAGAGGCGTGGAAGCAATTTTGTTTTTGCTTAGTCTTGTAGACATAACTGTGGAGGTAGGTGTTTCCTGAGGAAGTTACACTCGGAGTACACCTAACCACTACGTTCTCCTAACCTACTGACTACTCTTTCTCTACTTTACTTACTTTTCCTTACTTTTCTTCCATTTCTTTCCCTTGATTAACCTTCCTCTCCCATCCCCCCCCCCCCTCCCCCTTCATCCCTACCCTTAACCCGCTCATAAACATGGAGGAACTAAATGTGATCACCCTTAATGCGAAAGGGCTTAACATCCCTGAGAAGAGACGCATGCTTTTAAACGACATGAAGCGAATGAAAGCAGACATTGTGCTGATACAAGAGACGCACTTTAAAGACAATAAATTACCGATACTCAAAAACAGACATTATCCGACAGTTTACCATTCTACCCACTCAGCAGCCAAATCTAGGGGGGTATCTGTTCAGATTTCAGCAAAAGTCCCGTGGACCCTGACGGACATAAAGACAGACACATTAGGGAGATTCCTGTTTGTAAAAGGCCTCATAGGTGGCAGTAAGGTGACCATTGCCAATCTATATGCCCCAAACACTCAACAAGACTCCTTCATAAAAAGACAACTAGACGTACTTCAAAAATTTACTGAAGGCCAACTCTTAATTGGGGGCGATTTTAACATTCCACTACTCCCCGCAGAGGACACCTCTACAGGATCCTCATCGATCACAAGAAGCACACGTAAAAAGATACACTCGGCACTTCACACATAACAACTGGTAGACGTCTGGCGTCTCTTTCACCCAGGAGAAAAGGATTATACCTTTTTCTCACGGCCACATCAAACATACTCACGCATTGACCTCTTTCTAATACCCCAAAACCAATTACACGCAGTCAAAGGCTCGAAGATTGGCAGTATCACCTGGTCGGACCACGCACCAGTCTCAATGACTTACGCATTAGCCGACTACTTCAGGGGACAAAGGAACCCGTGGAGACTTAATGAAAGCCTTCTACAGAATCCAGAGGTAGTGGCAGATGTGACGACAGAAATCACACGATACTTCCACACTAATACTACGGGCGACGAAAATGGGGGCCTAACTTGGGAAGCACATAAAGCGGTGATCCGTGGAGTGCTTATAAAGCATGGTGCAAGGTTGAAAAGGCAAAGAAACACACAACTGACAACACTGCTGACTAAGTTACGCGCTCTAGAAAGAGACCACAAACAGAACCCGACCGGGACTCGAGGAAGAGAACTAGACACGGTACGCACACAGATCACGGATCTTTTACAATTTAAGGCGAAGGCAGCGCTCCAGATATCTCGGGGAAGAATATACGAATCGGGCAATAAATGCAGTAGATTACTAGCTCAATCACTCAAAGCGCAGAAACTAGCGACTTATATCCCACATATATTCAGTCCCACAGGACAAAAGAAGACTATTCCCCAACAGATCACACAGGAATTTATGTCTTACTACAAGACACTGTATAACCTGCAGACATCTCCAGTCCCTACTGAACACATAAAGGACTATATCACAAACTCTCATATGCCCACTCTTCCGACTACAACGTGAGACCTTCTTGACGAACCTATAACAATATCTGAACTTCACGCAGCAATAAAACATGCCAAAAAAGGGAAATCTCCAGGCCCTGACGGTCTGACCATACAATATTATAAGACGCTACTCCCGACACTAGGACAACACATGCTCAAACTTTTCAATGACTTAGGTAAAGGTAACGCATTTCACCATGCAACCTTACTGGCCCAAATTGCAGTGATCCCCAAAGAAGGTAAAGACCCGACGCAATGCGGGAGCTATCGCCCTATATCTCTATTAAACACGGACTTAAAACTATTCACTAAAATACTTGCCTCCAGAATACAACAACAGATACCCAGCTTAATCCATCTAGACCAAGTAGGCTTTGTCCCATCCAGAGAAGCACGGGACAATACTACCAAAGTATTGAACCTACTCAATAAAGCAACCACACATAACATACCGACGGTCTTCCTTAGTACTGACGCCGAGAAGGCATTTGACCAGGTAAACTGGTCATTCATGTTTGCCACCCTAAGACATATAGGCCTGGGAGATAATATGTTAAATTGGATCTCTGCTATTTATACTTTACCGTCAGCAGGGGTCAGGGCTAATGGAGTAACCTCAGAGGCTTTTCCAATCACGAACGGTACACGTCAGGGTTGCCCACTGTCGCCTTTACTCTTTGCACTCTCACTGGAACCCTTCCTGTGCCATGTAAGACGGAATCCAGATATAACTGGAATATCCATTGACCAAACGCAACATAAAGTCTCCGCTTACGCGGATGATTTGATGTTTTCACTATCAAATCCAATAATCTCACTCCCAAATTTATTGAAAGAATTCACTGAATACGGCAGACTGTCACACCTAAAAATTAACTTTGCAAAGTCAGAGGCAATGGGGGTGGGGATTCCACCCACTCAACTCACACATCTTCAAGCTAGCTTTAAACTGAATTGGACAAGCAGGGCACTCAAATACTTGGGCACACTTATTCCCCCATCATTATCTCAGTTGTATGAGCTCAACTTTCCCCCCTTGCTAAAGAAAATTAAAATGCTTCTCAACAACTGGCAGAGTGGTCTACATTCATGGCTAGGCCGTTGCAACATTTTAAAGATGTCCATCTTGCCAAAAATCCTATATCTATTACAGGCAGTCCCCATACACATCCCCTCTGAATTCTTTAAACGAGTACAATCAACTTTCACAGACTTTGTTTGGGCAAAGAGGAAACCCAGGATATCCCACAAAATATTGGTACTCCCTAAAAAAGATGGAGGCCTCGCGCTACCAAACGTCCGGGCATACTATCACGCAATACATATAGGAAGGCTCATAGACTGGTCTCACCATAAAGAGACCAAAATGTGGACCCTTATAGAGCAATCACATACCAATATTCCCCTAGAAGGCACCCCTTGGTGTTACCAGGGTATGCCTACTGAACTCAGACGCCATCCATTGATAGGCAACACGGCACGAATATGCGCACAACTTATCTCCAAGACGACACTCACTTCTCAAAATTCACCCCTATATCCCATAATAGGCAATCCTCTGTTCAAACCGGGACTAGAAGATGGAACCCTCCGGAAACTGGGAGAGAAGGGACTACATCTAGCATCACACTTTAGCACGGGGGGACGATGGAAAACGAATAGAGAATTGTCTGACCCCAATGGTCTATTCAGACTGGACTTTTTACGTACTCTCCAGCTGAGACATTTCCTCAATTCCATACCACCCCCACCCGCGGACAATACTCGAACACTAACGACACTAGAGACAATCCTCACAGAGACAGGTACTTTAACACACACATTATCGCTGGCTTACGGTCTCCTGAATACCCCCCCTCCAGACTTTGTCCCACCTGGGCTGTTAAAATGGGAGGTTGAGTTGGACTGTAGGTTTAGCGACGTAAAGAGACAACGGATTCTTGGATTCACGCATAGATCATCCATCTGTGCCAGGACCCAAGAAACAAATTACAAAATACTATCCCGGTGGTATAGGACCCCTGAGCTATTACACAAATACTCCTCTGCGATACCGGATACATGCTGGCGTTGCCAGAAGGAAAAAGGGACCCTCTTACATGTATTCTGGTCTTGCCCCAAGTTGGCGCACTTTTGGAAAGTGGTGAAAGAAACAGAACAAAAATTTACGGACAGGACAATTACCGACGACCCCGCACTCTTTTTACTACACGCGACAGATACCCCAGAGAAAATTTACAAGAAGTCGGTGATACGCCATTTACTGGATGCCGCTAAGGCGTGTATCCCACTCTGCTGGAGATCTCCGCTACCTCCGACCATAACTATGTGGTTGGAGAGAGTGGAAGAAATAAGAAACATGGAAGACCTTATCCTGACGGCACAACACAGAGAAGAAACATTCTCTAAGACCTGGCAATTATGGACTATGTTCATATACTCGTCAGAGGGCCAAACTTTGAGAACACCAGTGTAACCCAGATTGTGCGGTCAAATCCTTGATAAACTCAAAACAACCGTCGCCCCATGTTTATGGGTCTCAAAACCATCCCTTCCCCCACAACACCAAGCTCCATATCCCCTCCCTTCTTTCCCTTGACCTTTTTTCCCCCTCTCTTCTTTTTCTCTCTTCTCTTTGCTACCACCTTGCTTCTTTCTACATATTTTTCCAATTTCTCTCCATACAAAAAACAAAAAAAAGGGATCAGGCCCGTGGACACTAACCAGCCAATCACCAAGTGAGAGATTAAAACAGGAGTGTACCCTTTTGAGCATTTTGGTTCACACCCAATTAGTACTGAAATTGTTAGAAGGTTTTACTAGAAATAAGTTACTGCAATGCACAATGTTTATCCTCTTATGTCACTCTGTACTAAACATGTTGTAAATGTGATGATATGTACTTTGTGGGTCCATTTGGACCGGGTTCTACTTATAAATAAACAATTAAAAAAAAAAAAAAAAAGAATACTTGTGCTCCCACTGTGGAGACTCTTCAAAGTTAGAGTTAGGGTCTGCAGGATACAGGGTGCCTTGCCGTGGCCTGCAGCTTATGCATGTATTTGCAAATGTGTGCAACTAAACCCCTGTTTTTAAAGCATACTGTTAGGCAGGTTAATTTGGTTGGTCGGAGGCTGGTTGGTAAGTTGAGCTTGGAAATTCTTTGGTTTTATTTTACACGCGTTTGCCCTTCCAGTGTTCCTTGCTGTGAAGACCAGTTATAGGTGGGGGCAGTGACCTTTTTTTGTACTGTTGACATATTGGTCAGGCAACGTACTGACACCTTTGTTGCCATTGTGCAATGTGCTGGGTGTTCAGTGTGCTCCTACGCCTTTAAGGAGGGTTGGGCTCCCTCCAGTCATCTGCCCTTCATCTATCCATTAGAATACATGTGCTCCCACTGTGGAGACTCTTCAAAGTTAGAGTTATGCCGCGTACACACGGTCGGACTTTTCGTCTACAAAAGTCAGACAGCCTGTCCGACAGACTTCCGACAGACTTTCGGCGGACTTTCGACGGACTTGCGGCGGACTTTCTAACGAACAGACTTGCCTACACACGATCACACAAATGTCCGTCGAATTCTTACGTGATGACGTACACCGGACTAAAATAAGGAAGTTCATAGCCAGTAGCCAATAGGTGCCCTAGCGTGGCTTTTTGTCCGTCGGACTAGCACACAGACGAGCGGATTTCGGGGTCCGTCGTAGTTACGAAGTAAAGATTTGAAGCATGTTTCAAATCTAAAGTACGTCGGATTTGAGGCTAAAAAAGTATGTTGAAAGTCCGGAGAAGCCCACACACGATCGGATTACCAGCCAGCTTTAGTCCGTCAGCGTCCGTTGGACTTTTGTAGACGAAAAGTCCGACCGTGTGTACGCGGCATTAGGGTCTGCAGGATACAGGGTGCCTTGCCGTGGCCTGCAGCTTATGCATATATTTGCAAATGTATGCAACTAAACCCCTGTTTTTAACGCATACTGTTAGGCAGGTTAATTTGGTTGGTCGCAGGCTGGTTGGTAAGTTGAGCTTGGAAATTCTTTGGTTTTATTTTACACCCGCCGTATATTACCCAATAGAGGTTTATCCCCCTGATCGCCCGGTGGGTGATATCAGTTAGGCTTTAGCATCAGTCAGGGTCTGCGTCGCCCCAGGCAGCGTCAGATTAGTGCCAGTAGCGCTAACACCCACGCACGCACCATACACCTCCCTTAGTAGTATAGTGTCTGAACGGATCGATATCTTTGATCTGATCAAAAATATATTAGCATCCCCAATAGTTTAGGGCTTCCAAAAATGCAGCGTTAGCGGAATTAGCCCAGATACCTGCTAACATCTGCGTTTAGCCCCTCTGCCCAGCCCAGCCCACCCAAGTGCAGTATCAATCGATCACTGTCACTTACAAAAACACAACACACATAACTGCAGTGTTCGCAGAGTCAGGCTTGATCCCTGCGAACGCTAACAGGTTTTTTTTGGTAGTGTTTGAATCAGTGGCTGACAGTCAGGAGCTCTTTTTCCTGTGAGTCTCACTAGTGTACCAGTAAATTTAGAGACCAAAATGTCAAATCGAAGGTACACTAGTGAAGAGGCCTACACGTTTCTGAGCATGACAGATAGTGAAGAAGAAGTCACTCATCTGTCAGATTCAGGCTCAGAATACGATCCTGTAGACAGCAGCGGCACCCTGACAGATAGCTCTGACGACGGAGTTGTGGTCCCTGCCAAGGTCAGGCGTTCTTCTGCTGTTGTTGAGCTGCAAGAAGCGCAGGGCTCTCGTATGGAGCAGAGAGCCAGTACTAGTGCCGCTCATCCTTCTGGTGAACTGGCAAGCACCAGCGGCCTAGTACATCCTGGTGGTAGTCAAACCTGCACTGCAGTATCACATGGTGACATGGCGAGTCCCTTAAGTGCAGTTCAAGCTGGTGAGGTGGTAAGCACAACTAGTGTCCCGCAGCCACCAAGAAGACAAACACAGGCCCATAGTGCCCTACCTGCTGCATTTGCCAATCCTAATTGGGAGCCCACCACTTCTGCAGCACCCGTACTTCCCCCATTCACTGGCCAACCCGGAATTCAGGTGGAAACAGTTGATTTTATGTCACTTGATTTTTATTTGCTGTTTTTCAAAGAAAATCTCTATAGATCTATTGTGGACCAAAGCAATTTGTATGCTGGTCAATTTATTGCCGCTTATCCCCATTTGACCCTTGCCAAAGAATGGAAACCTATTACGGTTTCTGAATTTAAGTTCTTTCTGGGCCTATCCCTCCTCATGGGCATAACTAAAATGAGTGAGTTGCGGTCATATTGGTCCACTGACCCAATTCACCATATGCCCGTGTTCTCTGCCTCCATGGCCAGGGCACGATATGAGCAGATCTTGCGGTTCATGCACTTCAATGATAATGAACTCTGTCGTCCTCAGGGTGACCCTGGATACGATCGGCTCTACAAAATTCGGCCCCTCGTAAACCACTTGTTTACTCCTGATCAAGTTGTTTGCATTGATGAGTCCCTGATTACGTTTTCTACAATGCAATGTTTTACAGTTACTACCCTGTTTCCCCGAAAATAAGACCTAGCGTGATTGTCCGTGATGGCTGCAATATAAGCCCTACCCCCCAAATAAGCCCTAGTTAAAGTCCTTGTAGGTCTTATTTTCAGGGTAGGGCTTATTTTTGGGGAAACAGGGTAGGGCTTATTTGGGGGGTAGGGCTTATATTGCAGCCATCACTGACAATCACGCTAGGTCTTATTTTCGGGGAAACAGGGTATATTTTATCATGTTTGCTTTTCAGGCATGTAATTCTTTTATACTTTACTGTTTACTGTGTTTTATTGTTAACCGTTTTTTTGTTTTCAGGTACGCCATTCAGCTGCAGCACTGATTTATTTATCTTGACAGCAACAGCGTTTGCTCCCACGATACGTAAATCAGCGACTCCAGCGCTGTAGAAGGTGATTTCACCATCACAGTTAAAGAAAAAAAAAAAGAGCATGGGGGCAGGGGTGGAGGGGCGATTGCCCCCATGCTTCGACACATATTTTTTAGGCACAGATTACGTTAAAAAATGTTTTATTTTTACAATGTTTTATTTTATTTGCTTTGCTGGTATGGTATGTCTTACTGTTATACTGTAATGTTACTTTGTTTTATTGTTTATTTGTTTCATCATTTGCTTAGCAGGTATGGCATTCAGCTGCAGCACTGATTAATTAATCTTGACAGCAACAGCGTTTGCTCCCACGATACGTAAATCAGCGACTCCATCGCTGTAGAAGGTTATTTCAACACCAGAGTTAAAAAAAAATGGTGCATGTATGCCCATCATTAGAAGTCGGTGGATGAAGGGCATACCCACAGATCAATCTCTTTTTTTTGTTCAGAACATTACATTGTATGCCCAACAAGGAGCAGCAATGTACTGGTATGTTGCTAGATTTTGAGTGGTTATACCAGAATGATGCCCGCAGGTTTAGGTAGCATCTTAGTATCATTCTTTTCAACCAGCGGTCGGCTTTCATGTAAAAGCAATCCTATCGGCTAATTAGCCTCTAGACTAAACGTCCCCCCTTCCCACCGTCTTCCATGGTTTTCTCGGGCTCTCCTGTCCAAACAGGGAACCCAAGAATGCAGCCGGTGGTTCCGCCAGCTGACCATAGAGCTGATCAGAGACCAGAATGGCTCCAATCATCTCTATGGCCTAAGAAACCGGAAGCTATGAGCATTTCATGACTTAGATTTCGCCGGATATAAACAGCGCCATTGGGAAATTGCATTTTATTACACAGATCTTTGTGTGGTCAGATGCTTTGAGGGCAGAGGAGAGATCTAGGGTCTTATAGACCCCAATTTTTTCAAAAAAGAGTACCTGTCACTACCTATCATAGGGGATAATTACATTCCCTGAGATAACAATAAAAATGATTAAAAAATATATCATTTAGTGACAACTTTGTGTAAAAAAAATAAAATAAAATAAAAAAAATATTTTCCCGAAACTTGTGGCAAAATATAAAATATTCCATAGACTCAACATGCCTCTCAGCAAATAGCTTGAAGTGTCTTCTTTCCAAAATGGGGTCATTTGGGGGGGTTTTGTGCTATCTTGTCATTTCATGGCCTCTGAAACTGTGATAAGTAGTGAGGAGTAAAATCGCCATTTTACGCCCTTAGAAAGCCTGAAGGCGGTGCTTGGTTTTCGAGGTCCTGTACACGGCTAGGCTCCCAAAGAGTCTCACACATGTGGTATCCCCGTACTCAGGAGAAGCAGCAGAATGCATTTTGTGGTGTAATTTCAGATATGCCCATAGCATGTTTGAGCAATAGATCATTTAGTGACAACTTTGTGCAAATAAAAAAAAAAATTGTAATTTTCCCGCAACATGTGGCAAAATATAAAATATTCCATGGACTTAACATGCCTATTAGCAAATAGCTTGGGGTGTCTACTTTCCAAAATGGGGTCATTTGGGGGGGGGGGGGGTTGTGCTATCTTGGCATTTTATGGCCTTCAAAACTGTGATAGGTAGTGAGGAGTGAAATCAATAATTTACACCCTTAGAAATCCTGAAGGCGGTGATTGGTTTTCGGAGTCCTGTACACGGCTAGGTTACCAAAAAGTCTCACATATGTGGTATCCCCGTACTCAAGGGAAGCAGCAGAATGCATTTTGGGGTGTAATTCCACATATAACCATGGCATGTGTGCGCAATATATCATTTAGTGACAATTTTGTGGGGGGGTTTTTTGTCATTTTTCAATCACTTGTGAAAAAAAAAAAAAATATTCAATGGGCTCAACATGGTTCTCAGCAATTTCCTTGGGAGCAAGGGGGGTTTGTACTGCCCTGCCATTTTAGCACCTCAAGAAATGAGATAGGTAGTCATAAACTAAAAGCTGCATAAATTCCAGAAAATGTACCCTAGTTTGTAGACACTATAACTTTTGCACAAACCAATAAATATACGCTTATTGACATTTTTTTTTACCAAAGACATGTGGCTGAATACATTTTGTCCTAAATGTGTGACTAAAATTGAGTTTATTGGATTTTTTTTATAACAAAAAGTAGAAAATATCATTTTTCTTTCAAAATCTTCTGTCTTTTTCCGTTTATATCGCAAAAAATAAAAATCACAGAGGCAATCAAATTCCATCAAAAGAAAGCTCTATTTGTGGGACGCAAAAAAAAGGATGCAACTTTTGTTTGGGTATAGCGTTGCATGACCGCACAATTACCAGTTAAAGCAGCGCAGTGCCAAATTGTAAAAAGTGCTCTGGTCATTGAGCAGCCAAATCCTCCAAGGCTGAAGTGGTTACGATCACTTTGTGTGGATGGCAGTCTTTGACCTTAATAGAAGAACCGGTGCTGGGAAAAGATGGTGGGTTTTTGGCTTATTAGAAGGGCCATTGTGAGGGAGGAGAGTGAATGGTGGGCTTTGGGTTTCCTAAGCAACAACTGCTGGTGGCAGAACTTTAGGCTCATTAGAGACACACTTGTTATAGGTAATGGGAAAAGTTACTAAGTAAATCCCCAGGCCTAGTTTTTCTGCAATGGATTCTTCACTCTCTCCTAAATAGCAGATAATGTGTACATCCCCTGATGGAGCCACAAACATTACTGTTCACAGAGCTTCAGACATGAAAACAATAATCATCCATAGAGGAGAAAATTGCAGCAAAGCTCAGGATACCTGTCAAGGCCGTGCTGATAAAAGCTCCACACAGTCTAATGAGGAAACCGTGCGTGACATTGGTCCTCATATTGAACAACAGTCGTCTGTACGGAGGAGAGATGCCGCCTGGTCACATGGAGAGTAAATAGTGGTGCAGGCAGAAGCAAATGGTGCCATATCACCTGCACCGCGACTGTCGTCTGAGAAACGCTATTTCTGTAAATAGGGTCAAATATAATTCTGCAAGATCAGACAACAGGCGAGCGCGTCCTCTTTGTCTTGTGTTGATATCAAACAGCTCAAGCCTTGCTGTATGAACGAAAGTTTATTTAATTTGTTATTCCGTATGTCGGTCCATCTGCTTCCGATTCCTAGTGAAATCTCCTTCACAGATTCTGAGCGCGTCCTGAAATATTCTGATACGGAGCCGTCTCTTCTGTAGTTTTGGAGGCAGACGTGCGCTCTCGCTTGCTAGACGTTGTTTGTGTTTTTTTATATTCAACCTATCAGTCCGGCTTCTGTGGAGGATTCAACTGATGGTATAAGACAGACTTGCAAACTTTAATGCCGCGTACACACGATCGGACATTGATCGGACATTCCGACAACGAAATCCTGGATTTATTTCCGACGGATGTTGTCTCAAACTTGTCTTGCATACACACGGTCGCACAAATGTTGTCGGAAATTCCGATCGCCAAGAACGCGCTGAGGTACAACACGTACGACGGCACTAGAAAAGGGAAGTTCAATAACCAATGCGCCACCCTTTGGGCTCCTTCTGCTAATCTCGTGTTAGTAGAAGTTTGGTGAGAGACGATTTGCGCTTTTCAGCCTCGTTAAAAAATACAAGATAATAATGGTGTTGTGGTAACTTGACACACAAAACGAAAAAAAATATTATGGAGATCACTAGAAAAAACAAAAAAATAAATAAATCAGGAGATCTTGATAAAAAAAAAAAAAGTAGATCACTATAAAAAAAAATATAAACATTATTCTGGAGATCTGGCAAAAAATTTTTTGTAAAGATTATTCATGAGATCACGAGAAATAATAAAGAAATCAGTTTGTCAGAACTCTGTGTGAATATCAGCAGCAAAACAACTACATTATTCTAGCATTATAAAGAAGAAGAAAATGCGCTGCATTAACCGCTTGCAGACCAGCCGTTGTCATTATACTGCGTCAGGTCGGCACGATCCCGCGAACCGTCGTAGCTATACGTCGGCTCGCGGGATCGGGATAGGAGGCGCCTGCGCGCCTGCTGCACAGCGGGGGTGCCGATGTTTGTGGCCAACGGTCATGATGACCGCCGGCCACGAGCGATCGCGAGCATGAGGGACAGAACACGGAAGTGTGTATGTAAACACGCACACATCCGTGTTCTGCTCTGAGAGGAATGACAGCTCGTGTGTTCCTATTAGCTAGGAACCACGATCTGTCACCTCCTCTAGTCAGTCCCCCCCCCCCTTCAGTTAGAATCACCTCCCAGGGAACATAGTTAACCTCTTGATCACCCCCTAGTGTTAACCCCTTCACTGCCAGTGACATTTTTACAGTAATCAATGCATTTTTATAGCACTGATTGCTGTATAAATGCCAATGGTCCCAAAAATGTGTCAAAAGTGTCCGATGTGTCCGCCATAATGTCGCAGTCACGATAAAAATCACAGATTGCCACCATTACTAGTAAAAAAAAAAATTATAATAAAAATGCTATAAATCTATCCCCTATTTTGTAGACGCTATAACGTTTGTGCAAAGCAATCAATATACGCTTATTGTGATTTTTTTTTACCAAAAATATGTAGATATGTAATATATACCCCAGTCGAAGTCCTATCGGACGAAACGCCTCGGGTTGTTATGCCTGTCTTGCCACTATTTGATCTAAGTGCTTTTTTATATACACTTATACCTGACTTTATTTCATGAGCCAGAGTATGTTTTATTGCATCGTTTTTTAATAAAGCTTTCAAAAAAGCTGATTTACACTATGGGGAAGTTTTCTTTTTGATCCCTATTCATTTGAGGACCTATACCTACTACATGGAGCTAGACCTCTGGTGAGCACTTCTGCACCTACACCTTGGACGCCGGGAGTCGGTGAGACCAGAGAGGTTCGGTCGGTGAGTGCCGCAGTTTTCCACCATCTTAAGCTGCTGTGGATAAAGGGCTGCCTCCCCTGCTTTATTGCAAGCCTGTCTGACTCCCAAGCCGCTGGCTGGGGAGTCCATCACTGCTGGTAAGGGTATTTTTGCCTATCCCTTTTACATATAAGTTGGATACCTTATCTTGTGGATGCCATTCCCGGATTCAAGGGCCCCATACTACCAATCCCGGTTGTTGTCGATCGTTTCAGCCACATTCCCAGATGCTTACCCACATATTCATGTTGGAATTCTAGTTACATCAGTAATTCACGAGTTTATGTTGGACTTTTAGTTACATCAGTAGTCCATGTGTTGATGTGCTGTATTTTATAGTTCACATTACCAACATCACAATCACAATTTTAGTTCTACCTATCCACTTTATGGTATCATCACTTATTTGTGTTATAGCACTTTTTTGTGATGTCTTAGTAACTCCACATTATTATTGATTCACGGATTTTTCCCATGTATATAACTGCTCCTCCCCATTTCTGGGATTTGTAGTTAGTTATTATAGGATTCATTTTATTTATCCTCTTAACTTCTTTATAACCACTTCACAGTACTTACCTCTGCTAGTGTCAGCTAACAGTTCATACACGATCAATTTTGTGTTTCATTAATATACTTTATTGGTCTATAGAAGGGCCTGGTGACTCGTTTGGAGGACGTATCCAAAAGTAACTATACAGCATAGTGTTGCCGGCTCGGCTTAAAGGTTCAGGCACTTGACTGACTTTCACTACAGCAGATCTATACATCCTGTGGCAGAGGATCGTATGGATTTTATTCCCAAACAAGTCTGTGGCAGAGACTTTTGATTTGTGCTGCGTACTGGCTGCTAGACCGGTGAGAGAGGCCTAATCAGACGAGCAAAGAGTGTGTCCCACGAGGGGAGCGCATTTCAAATAGTATTTGAATTATACCAAGACCTTTTGCCAAGAGAACCCTTTCAGAGAATATTTGAGTTTCTCCTGCGAGTTTCCTTTCTACCTCTTTCCTGCTACTTCCTAAGTCGTTTGTTTAATAAAGCATTGAAAACGTACTCCAGTGTTGGTGCGTGTGTCATCCAGAAGTAAACTCAACGGAACCCTAGACCCGGTCCCGGTGAAACAGATGGAAGCAGAGTGAAGGTAACAAGCCCGCTTAAACCAGCAGCTCCACCGAGAGTTAGTGCTACATAGGTAAAAAGCCAAAGGGGTGAATACTTTTGCAAGGCACTGTATATATATTGTGGCCTTTCCGTATCGTGACTTCTCTTTCTCTGGTTCCCCTTGCAATGTGGAGTCAGGTTAGCCAGGCTTGGAGGAAACAGTAGAAAAATATCTGTAGATAAATTATTTGCTGAAGCTTTATGCAGGGCAGAGAATACAATGAATACAAATGAAAGAATAGTAACAACAGATTCCAGGTCACACAATGACCTGGTACATACAGTCCACGTGACTTTGAACTGCTTAAAATTTAAAGCTGGGCTTTCCTGATTTCAAAGAGGTCCTCTCTTCCCCATTACACATTGTCCTCCTCAAAATTTTGCTTCTTCAATACTGGCCTAGGCCAGGATGGTGTAGCAGGACCTAATGCATGTGTGGAAACACCACAGTTCACCTGCGCATGTGCAAGATCTCATAAAGTGCCTCCTGGTATGGACATCTTGGGATCTCATGCATGCGCACGCAAGCCTTATGGTCTATGCTAGAGAACTGGCAGAGACCAGCACATGTCTGTGCATGCATTGAGGGATCTTGTGCGTGCACAAATGGTCTCTTCCAGGTCCTGTAGACCTGGCAGCGACTTGTGACTATCTGTGCATGTGCTGAATCTCCACTGAAATTGGCAGCACTGGAGAACAGCACTGAAGAGGGGACTTCAAGACAACACTGGACTCCATGGTCTACTAAGTTGTTTTTCTAATTTTGAGACAAGGACAAGTGTTAGGGGGTATGCGGTATAAGGCAGGGTTACGTTCCTCTGTAATCACCTCAAGTCTGGATACTTTCACCCCCTTCCAGTCCAGGCCAATTTTCAACTTTCAGCACTGTCACACTTTGAAAGACAATTACAGTATTCAGGCATGCAACAATGTATCCAAATGTCTTAGACCCCTTTCGCACTGGGGCGCTTTGCAGGCGCTACAGCGCTAAAAATATCGCCTGCAAAGCGCCCTGAAAGAGCCGCTCCTGTCTCTTCAGTGTGAAAGCACTGGCAGGACGGTAAAAAAAGTCCTGCTAGCCGCATCTTTGGAGCGGTGAAGGAGCGGTGTGTATACCGCTCCTCCACTGCTCCTGCCCATTGAAATCAATGGGCAACGCGGCTACACCGCCAGCAAAGCGCTGCTGCAGCAGCGCTTTGTGGGTAGTTTTAACCCTTTTTCGGCCACTAGCAGGGGTTAAAAAGCATCCCGTTAGCGGCCGAAGACCTCCGCAAATACGACCTTAAAACGCCGCTAAAAATAGCGGTGCTTTACCGCCGACGCCACCCCCACCCCAGTGTGAAAGGGGCTTTATTTTAAATCTTTTTTTGGCAGATAAAGTCTTCTTTTGGTGGTATTTTATCACCACAGTTTTTTTATTTGCAACATAAATGAAAAAAAAAGTATGCATCTAATAATGATCAAGGACACTATAACTGGTGCGGCGGTGATCAGTGACACTTTAACTGATGTTACGGGGATTGGGGGCAATATGACTGGCATAGTGGGGATCAGGGACACTGTAACTGGTGTGGCAGGGATTAAGAGAGATATGACTGGTGTGGTGGTGATCAGGGACACTGGTACTGGTGTGATGGTGATCAGGGACACTGAGACTGGTGTGTCAGTGATCAGAGACACTGGGACTGGTGTGGCGGTGTTCAGGACAGTGGGAATGGTGTGTGGATGATCAGGGACACTGTAACTGGTGTGGCAGTAATTAGGCAGTGGCAGTAATTAGGAAAACTATGACTAGTGTAGTAGTGATCAGGGACACTGTAACTGGTGTGACAATGATCAAGGACACTGTAACTGGTGCGGCGGTGATCAGTGACACTTTAACTGATGTTACGGGGATTGGGGGCAATATGACTGGCATAGTGGGGATCAGGGACACTGTAACTGGTGTGGCAGGGATTAAGAGAGATATGACTGGTGTGGTGGTGATCAGGGACACTGGTACTGGTGTGATGGTGATCAGGGACACTGAGACTGGTGTGTCAGTGATCAGAGACACTGGGACTGGTGTGGCGGTGTTCAGGACAGTGGGAATGGTGTGTGGATGATCAGGGACACTGTAACTGGTGTGGCAGTAATTAGGCAGTGGCAGTAATTAGGAAAACTATGACTAGTGTAGTAGTGATCAGGGACACTGTAACTGGTGTGACAATGATCAAGGACACTGTAACTGGTGTGGCGTTGATTAGGAACAATATGACTGGCGCGGTGCTGATCAGGGACACTGTAACTGGCGTGGCAATGGTTAGGGACAATATGACTGGCGCGGTGGTGATCAGGGACACTGTAACTGGCGTGGCACTGATTAGGGACAATATGACTGGCGTGGCGGTGATCAGGGACACTGTAACTGGTGTGGCACTGATTAGGGACAACATGACTGGCGTGGCGGTGATCAGGGACACTGTAACTGGTGTGGCACTGATTAGGGACAATATGACTGGCGTGGCGGTGATCAGGGACAATTTGACTGGCGTGGTGGTGATACGGGACACTGTAACTGGTGTGGCGGGGATTAGGGACAATTTGACTGACGTGGTGGTGATACGGGACACTGTAACTGGTTTGTCAGTGATCAGGGAGTATATGACTGGTGTGGTGGTAATCAGGGACACACTGACTGGTGAGAGTATGTAGAAAAAAAAAAAAAAAAAATTTTTTTATTACAATTTGTTATGAGAAATGTAAATCACATTCTCATTATGAAAGACTTACCTTAGAACAAAGCTCTATCATCGGCATCCGCACACTGCTGACATCTTCCCCGGAGTTTCTTCCGGGTTCGCAGCCTCCAGCGCTGTGATTGGCCGGAGCCGCGATGTCGCCACTCCCACGGCCCGCGCATGCACGCGGGAGCCACCGGTCACGGCACAGGGGCAGTTTCCTCAGAGCTCATGCGCCGATGACTTTGGCGTATAGAGTAAATATCTCGTAAATGGTGCAGGTTTAGGAGATATTTACAGTACCTATAGGTAAGCCTTATTATATGCTTACCTATAGGCACAACTAAAAAGGAAGACTTTACTTCCTCTTTAAGGGGGTAAAACCTTTCGGGGCTGAAGTGGTTAATTAAGAGGATTGATCACAGTGGTGCAGGAGAAGATTTTCTAGAAGATATACACAGACTGTTTTCACTGCTACCAGTTGGATGTTTATTTATATGTTGAACATTTTTTTTTTTATTGGTACTGCTACTTATTAATCAAAAGAATATTCTTTGTATATGTTTTTTATCTGCTGTGCTCTGTGAAGTAATAGAACTGTTACTTTTATGAACAAAAAATATATTTTGTTGTATAACTGTTTGTGTTTGCTATGCACTGCGGGGTTATATAACTGCTTGATTATTTTTATCACAGTTTAATAGGTGTTTTATTGACACTTGTATGATGGCGGCAACTTTAGGTTTATAGAAAAGGCACTTCATTTCTGTCTACCTGCTGCATGTTTATGGCTGATTTCCTAAGATGGAACGTACAGAACAAATCAGATGGGCAGCAACCTATCTCATTATAACGCGAAAGGTTGCGCTTTCTGTTTGCCTGCGGCGCTTTGTGCGGGTTACCCACCATTTCCCATAGACTTCTATTAGATCATGCGTTTTTGGTGCATTTTCTGAAAGCGTATTAAAAGTCCTGCATGCTGCATCTTTAGTGAGCTTTCAGAAAACGTACCAAAAACGTGCGATCTAATAGAAGTTTGAGTAGAGATTGCCTTCATGACAGGTGCTCTTTAACCGCTTGCCGACCAGCCGCCGTCATACTGCGGCAGGTTGGCACGGCTGCGCAGATCGCCGTAGCTGTACGTCGCCCGCTTTTAGAGAAATAGTAGGTGTGTGCGATGTCCGTCGGCCACCCGCGATCGCTCCACAGAGAGCCAGAACGGGGATCTGTCAATGTATACAAACAGATCCCCGTTCTGACAGAGGAGGAGAGCGAGATCTGTTGTTCCTAGTGATCAGGAACAGCGATCTCTCTGTACTCCTTTCCCCAACAGTAAGAAACATCTCCCAGGGAACACTAAAAGGGGTTGTAAAGGCAAACATGTTATACTTACCTCCACTGTGCAGCTCGTTTTGAGTGGCCCCGAACCTGGTCTTCTGAGGTCCCTCGGCGGCTGTCTCAGCTCCTCCCTGCAAGAACTAACCACCTTCATGCGAGCTCTCTCACATGGTGGTTAGTTCTTGCGGGCGCGCTCCCGTAATACAGCCGGCGGCTATAGCCACTCACTAAAGCACTCGGCCCCGCCCCCCCCCCCCCCCCCCCCGGCGCGCCGCGTCACTGGATGTGATTGACAGCAGCGCGAGCCATCCACTCTATCCAATCAACAGCCAGGCTGAGCGGTGAAGAGGACATCGGGGGCGAGCGCAGCAGGTGAACGGGCTCAGGTAAGTAAAACGGGGGGGCTGGGGGGGATGGTATTGTCGGATGTTTTTTCACCTTAATGCATAGGATGCATTAAGGTGAAAAATAACTGCAAAGCTTTACAACCCCTTTAACCCCTTAATCGCCCCCTAGTGTTAACCCCCTCCCTGCCATTGACATTTATACCATAATCAGTGGCTATTTTTAGCACTGATCGCTGTATAAATGTCAATAGTCCCAAAAAAGTGTCCGATCTGTCCGCCGTAATGTCGCAGTCCCGCTAAAAATCGCGGATCGCCGCCATTACTAGTAAAAAAAAAAAAATAATAATAAAAATGCCATAAATATATCCGCTATTTTGTAGATGCTATAACTTTTGCGCAAACCCATCAATATATGCTTATTGCGATTTTTTTTTATTACCAAAAATATGTAGAGGAATACATATTGGTCTAAACTGATGAAGAAATATATATATATATATTTTTTTTTTTTGGATATGTATTATAGCAAAAAGTAAAAAATATTGTTTTTTTTTTTTTTTCACAATTGTCGCTCTTTTTTTGTTTATAGCGCAAAAAATAAAAACCGCAGAGGTGATCAAAGACCACCAAAAGAAAGCTCTATTTGTGGGGGGAAAAAAGGACATCAATTTTGTTTGTGTACTACGTCGCACGACTGTGCAATTGTCAGTTAAAGCGACCCAGTGCCGCATTGGCCTGGTCATTAAGGGGGTAAATCCTTCCATGGCTGAAGTAGTTAAGAGAGGCTGTTGTTTCCAGCTGCTGTTTTTTCATATTGGTGTGTCGCGGTGACAATAGTGACAACTTCCTTTCTTCATAAATGGGGCAATTTGACTTTTTTACACCCAGATTTACATTAAATACAGTTTCTGGCCCGGTTGCTCTTTGTTAGTCATTATCCATCATTATCCTTCAGCGAGGGACGAGTGCATTGTAATGTGCGCTGAAAAGAGCCTCGCATAATGGATCAATAGCGGCGGTTCACGGAGGCGATGAGCCGGAGATGTGAGCAGTGTGCAGCCTCTATTGGAGGGGGTCAGGTGGGGTCACCTCTACATTGTGCGCCGTGTATTGTGCTGCCGGCTATTGTGTGTGAATGTGTCAGTAAACATGCCGTAACAATGCACTCCCCCACCCCCCCTCCCCGCTACCGTCCGCCATACACACGTAGTGCAGGTGGTAAACGCAGGCAGGTGTTCTACATGGCTGGTGACATGCGTCACACTGCAATCTCTGCAATTTACTAAATCTAATTATTCAAAATTATATCCCAACAGGTGATAGTGGGGGGGGTGGGGGGGGCACAAGGGACCTCAGTCTGTCCACTGAACTGGTACAAAACGCAGCGGAGCCTTCTTAGGATACAATGGGGCTGATTTATAAAAGGAGAAAAGCATGTTCACTGTACAAGGGTGAAGCTGTGCTGACGTCTATTGTCCAACCAGGTGCAAGCAAAAATCTTTTTTCTTTCCATTTTCCTTTCACATGATTGGGTATTCTTGGCAAATATTCTTTGCCATATTTACAAAAAGAACATTTCCTTTGCAATAGGAAAATTCAGTTTGCATAGTAAACCTGATCTACTTCTAAGTATTCTGCGCTATACTGCTCTACCCTAGTAACATGGCCTACTCTACTAATAATTTACCAGTACTAATCTACTAGTAATAATAACTACTAACCTACCAATAATCGGCTAATACCCTACTAATGATCTACTTTAGTAACATATTCTATTTCGAATCTAGTAGCATGCTCCACTACTCTATTCTAATAGCATGCTCTCCTCTACTAATAGTAATCTACTACTACTGTCAATCTACTACAAATCTACCACTAACTACTACTAATTCATTACTAAACTACACATATTCTACTAATAATCTACTTGAATAACATGCTCTAATGTAGTCTAGTAGCATGCTCCATTAATCCACTCTAGTAACATGCTCTACTCTACTGATAGTTTACTACTAGTCTACTAATAGTAATCTACTACTACTATCAATCTACTACAAATCTACCACTAACTACTACTAATTCACCACTAATCTACAAATATTCTACTAATAATCTACTTGAATAACATGCTCTAATCTAGTCTAGTAGCATGCTCCACTACTCTAGTAACATGCTCTACTCTACTAATAGTTTGCTACTAGTCTACTAATCGCAATCTACTATTACTATCAATCTACTACAAATTTACCACTAACTACTACTAATTCACCGCTAATCTACAAATATTCTACTAATAATCTACTTGAATAACATGCTCTAATTGAATCTAATAGCATGCTCCATTACTCCACTCTAGTAACATGCATTCCTCTACTAATAGTTTACTACTAGTCTACTAATAGTAATCTGCTGCTACTATCAATAGTGTATAGAAAACAATCAGCGCCACCCTACCAAAATGCTAAGTGCAAAAAAACCTATGCAAAATTACAATTAATAGTCCACAGCTGCTGTACACTTCTGGTGAATCCACCCCACCATACAGTACAGCGTGATAATTATTTAAAATAATTGCAGCGCTGCCAATCCCTTACGTGAAATGAATATTATTATCAAAAATACTAATTATTAAAACCAATCATGTTGAATAATTGATAAATACAATATATATAATAAATTATTCACCTATAAAATACAGTTCATATATAAATAAGTGAAAATAAACTTCTGTGAATCCTTAATTGTTGTGAGTTCTAATTCATGTGTCATCCCCCACTGTGCTCCTCTAGTTCTCTGCAGACAATGCTACAATGTGCACACCATCCCCAACTACTGAGATCTACTAAGGAAGCCCAATCAGAGGGTGATATGCATGTAGAGGGGAGGAGCCGAGCCCGTGACGTCACGCAGCCACAGTGGTGAGCGTTATACCTGCTCACCTCAACAATGAGTCAGGTAGACTCAGAAACAATTCTGTTACTTTCATTCAGCTATGGTCTCATTTCTCCACATCCGACCTGCTACTCTGTGTCCACTTTCAAATAAGCAGCTTCCTGGGAGAATCACATGGATCGTGATAATGATCTCTCATATACACATCCCCGCTACTTCTCTCCTTCCTCCACTCCAGCAATAATGCTCGGTATTCCCTCCTAGGCTATGGCTCCAGATTCATGCAATAATAAATAGAGGATACATAGTGCTCTCCGTTTGCAATATTTATTAAAATGCCCCAATAAAAACACACTTACAGGATATTCAATAAAAACTCGCTCAATACAATTCTAATGCGTCAGTCTGCTCACCGCTGTGGCTGCGTGACGTCACGGGCTCGGCTCCTCCCCTCTACATCGACCCTCTGATTGGGCTTCCTCAGTAGATCTCAGTAGATGGTGATGGTGTGCACATTGTAGCATTGTCTGCAGAGAACATGAGGAGCACAGTGGTGGATGACACATGAATTAGAACTCACAACAATTAAGGATTCACAGAAGTTTATTTCCACTTATTTATAGATGAACTGTATTTAATAGAAGAATAATTTATTATATGTATTGTATTTATCAATTATTCAACATTATTGGTTTTAATCATTTGTATTTTTGATAATAATATTCATTTCACATGAGGGTTTCGCAACGCTGGACTTATTTTAAATAAATACTACTACTATCAATCTACTACAAATCTACCACTATTTATAGCTACTAATTCACTACTAATCTACAAATATTCTTCTGATAATCTACTTAAATAACATGCCCTAATCGAGCCTAGTAGCTTACTCCACTCTAGTAACATGCACTCCTCTACTAATAGTTTACTACTAGTCTAATAATAGTAATCTACTACTACTATCAATCCACAAATCTACAACTAACTACTGCTAATTCACTACTAATCTACAAATATTATTCTTGAATAGCATGCTCTAATCTAGTCTAGTAGCATGCTCCACTACTCTTCTCTAGTAGCATACACTACTCTATTAATAGTTTACTACTAGTCTACTAATAGACTACTACTATCAATCTACTACAAATCTACCACTATTTATAACTACTAGTTTGCTACTAATCTATAATTATTCTACTAATAATCTACTCTAGTAACATACTCTAATCTACTCTGGTATCATGCTCCATTACTTCACTCTAGTAACATGCTCTACTCTACTGATAGTCTACTACTAATCTACTACTACTATCAATCTGCTACAAATCTACCACTATTTATAACTACTACTACTATCAATCTGCTACAAATCTACCACTATTTATAACTACTACTACTAAATCTACTTTAAGCCCGGGTTCACACTATTGCGAACACAGACATTGCATGTGATTCACACCTGCATTGCTGTGCCGATCACATGTGATGTCTGTGCAATGCGAGTTCAGCCATACAGCTTGTATGGCTGAACTCGCATTGGATTCACACAAAAAAGGTGCAGGGACTTTTTTTTTCCCGCACTGGAATCGGATCGCATGGGTGTTCACTTCCAAGCGATCTGATTCCTATCCGAATCCACAGTTCGCACTGTGATCTGTGAACCGATCTGGGGGTGTCATTAACTTTGTATTGACACCCGCAGCGAATCACAGATTGCAGTGTGAATTGTCTGTGGGAGAGATGCGATGCGGGAGCGGGCAGTGGAATTGCGCTGGTTTCTAACATGCTATAATCTACTCCAGGAACATGCTCAATTATTCCATTCTAGTAGCATGCTCTACTCTACTAATAGTCTACAACTAGTCTACTAATAGTAATCTACTACTACTGTTAATCTACTGCGAATCATAACTACTAATTCACTACTAATCTACAATTATTCTACTAATAATCTACTCCAATAACATGCTCTAATTTACTCTAGTAACATGCTCTACTCTACTGAGGCTGGGCTCACACTATTGAGAATTGGATGTGGGTTTCCCTGCAACCAATTCACATGTCAGGTGATTGTGACTGGCTCTCTATTGAGCCAGTTCACACATCATCAGAGCACTTCTGGAGCGAATTGCACAGGAGTCCTGTGCGTCTTCTGGTCTGTTTCAGGTCCGAATTCAGCCAAAAATTGAGACTGAAATCCTACATTAACTGCTTGCCGACCAGCCGCCGCAGTTATACTGCAGCAGGTTGGCAAGGCTGCGCAAACCGCCGTAGCTATACGTCGGTTCTATATAGCTATAGCAGGCGTGCGCGCGCTCGCAGCGTGTCGCCGGAGCCAACGCCCGTGCCTGGTGGGTGCGATGTCCACCGGGCACCGGCGATTGCTTGTTAAAGACCGAGAACGAGGATGTGTGTGTGTGTAAACACACACATCCCAGGTTTTTTAAGGGGAGAGGAGACAGATCATGTGCTCCTACTAAGTAGGAAAACCGATCGTTCTCCTCCCCTAGTGAGTCCCATCCCCCCAACAGTTAGAACACACTGAAGGAACACAGTTAACCCCTTGATCGCCCCCTAGTGTTAACCCCTATCCTGCCAGTGACATTTATACAGTAATCAGTGGCTATTTTTAGCTCTGATCGCTGTATAAATGTCAATGGTCCCAAAATAGTGTCAAAAGTGTCCGATCTGTCTGCCGCAATCTCGCAGTCCCGATAAAAATCGCAGACCGCGGCCATTACTAGTAAAAAAGATAAAATGCCATAAATATATTCCATATTTTGTAGACGCTATAACTTTTGCGCAAACCAATCAATATACGCTTATTGCGATTTTTTTTTAACCAAAAATATGTAGAGGAATACATATCGGCCGAACCTGATGAAGAAATTTGTTTTTTTTACATTTTTTTAGGGGATAATTATTATAGCAAAAAGTACAAAATATTGTGCTTTTTTCAAAATTTTCCCTCTTTTTTTGTTTATAGCACAAAAAATAAAAAGCACAGAGGTGACCAAATACCACCAAAAGAAAGCTCTATTTGTGGGGAAAAAAGGACATTAATTTTGTTTGGGTACCATGTCACACAACCGCGCAATTGTCAGTTAAAGTGACGCAGTGCCGTATTGCAAAAAATAACCTGCTCAGGCTCTGTACAGCACAGCAATGATGTCGCTGCTTCTTTTACAAGGTGTAGCTCTTACCCCTAAAAGACCCGTTGAAGTATGAGTCCCTGATTCTGGACAGCAACAACTCTTCCGGCAATGCCGCACCATCTAATACACCAAGGCTGAAGAAGGAGGATTTATTTGTGCTATACACCCAGGCAAAAACAACAAGCAATAAACAGTCACAAAGTAAAACATATTTATAAAATACAAAGAAGATGATGCAACGAACAAGTATTTCTTGGACCGGAATCCCAAATATGGGGGCCGTAAACTAGAGGCTGAAGGTCCTAAAGCCCTCCCACAGGCCAGTATGGTGCTAAGTGTTGGGGCCCAGAGTCCTGCATTGGAGCGTTCAGATAAATTTGTGATTCCATGGTAAAGGGGTGTAAGTCGCCAAACCAAGTCCAAAATTATGGTGGAAATTTTCACTTTAAGAAGAGGGTAATGAGGTTGTGGCCAGTGACCTCTCACCACTATGCAGTTTGCTGTGAACCCTCCTCCCGTTCGCTGGTGTCTGGAACCCCTGGCGCTGGCGGCAACTCTGAACTCTGCAGAGGCGATCTCATGAAACTAGTGACGTTCCTCTCCTCCTGCTTGCTGGGTCCCCCCAACGGCAACGACTTCTGAATGAATGAGGCATCGCATCCCCACTTGGACACAGTGGTGAACCCTGGCAACGAGCAACATTCCAGCCATCTCCTCTCACTCCTCATGTGAGACTCTCCAGTCCAGGCTTCTCCTTCCTTTTTCCTACTGGGAATTGTAGTCCCACACAGTACTTTAATGGAGGCTGTATATTGTGGGACTACATCTTCCATAGTTCCAGGTGGCTATCAGCAGTTCTTTATAGTTCCCTGGACGGGCTCTTTCTTTCCCACAATGCACTGCAGCCAATCAAAGGGGTTGATTTACTAAAGGGAAAAAGACTGTGCACTTTGCAAAGTGCAGTTACCCTCTTTAAGAGCAGTTGCTCCAGAGCTTGGTAAATGAGCAGAAGCTCTGCTGACTCCTATCATCCAATCATGTGCAAGCAAAAATGCAGTTTTTTTAATTTTCCTTGCAGGGGATTGGGTACTCTTTGCAAAGTGAAGCCTTACCTCATTTACTAAGCTCTGGATCAATTGCACTTGCAGAGGGCAACTGCACTCTGCAAAGTGCACAGTATTTTTGCCTTTAGTAAATCAACCCCACAGTGTCTCCGTATCCTGGGCAGTGAGAGGGCTCCCATCCATGGCTGCATGAGCAACCTGTCACAGTCTCTGGCCTGCTGTCTCTTCCTCCCTGTGATGTCGCTCTGTACATCCATGGCCAGGAAGGGAGAGAGGACAGCTGCTGCAGCGGCCACGGCTGGGGCACACTGCAGACCCATACAAGTGTAATATCTCGCTTTGCAAAGCTATTTGGTGCGCACAGAGTGGATATACAGTATATCCTTTATGACTATTGGAGAATATAGTTATATGAAAGTTTTATGCATGCTTTTGCAAATGCGTGCTAACTAAACCCCTGTTTTTAACGCAGACTGTTGGACAGGTTAATTTGGTCAGTTGGCAGGCTGGTTGGCGAGTTGAGCTATGGAATGTTCTGTTTTTGTCTTTCATGTGATAGCCCTTCCATATGCTCCTTGCTGTGAAGGCCAGTTATAGGTGGGGGCAGGGGCCATTTGTTTGTTACTAGTGTAAATATGGTCCGAGGACACACAGTACACCTTTGCTGCCATTGTGCTCTTGCTGGGTGTCCAGTGTACTCCTGTTCTTTTAAGGGGGATTGGGCTGCCTCCAGGCCCACCTGCCCCTCATCTATCCATTTAATGCATGTGCTTCCATTGTGGAGACGATTATAAATTCAGTAGCGTTAGGACTGCAATCATACACAGGGTGCCGTGAAGAGGCCTTGCAGCCTATGCATGCGTTTGTAAATGCGTGCTAACTAAACCCCTGTTTTTAACGCAGACTGTTGGTCAGGTTTATTTGGTCAGTTAGCAGCAGGGGCGTCTCTAGGGGGTGGCTTCTGGGGCTATAGCCTCGAATCTGGGGCCCATAGCCCCGAGTCTCTGCAGGGGTCGCCAAGGGGAGCGGAGGCTCTCTGGGGACCCTGATGTAAGTGGAGGGCTCTCTGGGGACCCTGATGCAGGGGGGAAGCTCTCTGCAGACCCTGATCTAAGGGGGGAGTCTCTCTGGGGACCCCGATTTAAGGGGGAGGCTCTATGGGGACCCTGATTTAAGAGGGAGGCTCTCTGGGAACCCTGATGCAAGGGGGAGGCTCTCTGGGAACCCTGATGCAAGGGGGAGGCTCTCTGGGTATCCTAATGTAAGGGGGGCTCTCTGGGTACCCTAATGTAAGGGGGGACTCTCTGGGGATATATACACACACACGTATATTATATACATGTGTATACCCACCCAAGCGTACGACTTTCTTTACTACATTGCTATGGGCTCTAGCCCCAGATCTTTTGTAGACCTAGCAATGCCCCTGGTTGACAGACTGGTTGGTGAGCTGAGCTATGGAATGTTCTGTTTTTGATTTTCATGAAAGTTTTTGTACCTGTGGAGTTCAGCATTATCTTATATTTTGTGATTGCTGCTTGTTGCATACCTATACATTCTTCTGTATACCAGTATGCAAAATCTGTTTTGAATTGATTTTATGGGTGGCTTCCCACTGATAAGCTGCACATTTGCCGCAGCGTAGTGTGCCCACGGTTTTGATGCAGGTTAGCTGCGCTTTGCCATAGTCTTCTTTTATGTCTGGCAGTTTTAGTGCATTTTATTACTTTTACATTTAATACAACTGTAAGTTATTCAAGTTAGAGTTATTTGCTTTAAGTTCATCACGGAGGACAAGGGGGCACTCTTTACATATATAGTAAAAGAATTTAAATATGGAAAGGCTACTTTACAGTAAGAGCTTTGAAAATATGGAATTGACTCCCTCAAGAGCTGGTTCTGGCCAGCTCAGTAGATTGTTTTTAAAAAGGCCTGATTATTTCCTAAGAGCCAGTTCACACCACATGCAGTCCAGTGCGGTTTTTTTTCTGCATCAAAAACGCATGGAAAGTAGAGAAAGTCGAGAAAAAACATGCAGCATTTTTCCTGCACTGGACTGTACTGGAATGAGGTAAAATGCATCAAAAACACACCAGAAAGCACAGGAATGAATCAAAAATGCACCGGACCCCAGTAAAGTGGAAAAAAAACATGAAAGAAGAAAAAAAGCACCTGGAATGCACCCGGAAACGTATTAAAATCGCACTGGATTGTGCAAAAAAAGCATTAAAAACGTGCATGCAGAAACACATGCGTAACGGATCTGGAGTGCATTTTTGTGGTGTGAACCAGCCCCAAATGTACATAATAAAACTGGATACTACCATTTACAGGTGCATCTCAAAAAATTGAAATATTTAAAAAAAAAAAAAATGTATTTCAGTAATTCAATTCAAAAAGTGAAACTCATATATTATATAGATTCATTACACACAGAGTAATATACAGTATTTCAAGCATTTCTTTCTTTTAATTTTGATGATTATGGATTACAGCTAGTGAAAACTCAAAATTCTGTATCTCAGAAAATTAGATTATTACATAAGACCAATAAAAAAAAGGATTTTTAATACAGAAATGTTGGCTTACTGAAAAATCTGTCCTTGTACAGTATAGTATGCACTCAGTACTTGGTCGGGGCTACTTTTGCATAAATTTCTGCATTAATGTAGCGTGACATGGAGGCGATCACCCTGTGGCACTGCTGAGGGGTTATAAAAGCCCAGGTTGCTTTGATAGTGGATTTCAGCTCATCTGCATTGTTGGGTCTGGTGTCTCATCTTCCTCTTGACAATACCCCACAGATTCTCTATGGGGTTTAGGTCAGGCGAGTTTACTGGCCAATTAAGCACAGTGATACCATGATCATTAAACAAAGTATTGGTACTTTTGGCAGTGTGGGCAGGTGCCGAGTCCTGCTGGAAAATCAAATCAGCATCTCCATAAAGCTGGCCAGCAGAGGGAAGCATGAAGTGCTCTAAAATTTCCTGGTAGAGGGTTGTGCTGACTTTGGACTTGATAAAACACAGTGGACCAACACCAGCAGATGACTCGGCTCCCCAAATCATCACTGACTGTGGAAACTTCACACTGGACCACATGCAACTTGGATTCTGTGCCTCTCCACTCTTCCTCCAGACTCTGGGACCTTGATTTCCAAATGAAATGCTAAATTTACTTTCATCCGAAAAGAGGACTTTGGACCACTGAGCAACAGTCCAGTCCTTTTCCTCCTTAGCCCAGGTAAGATGCTTCTGACGTTGTCTCTGGTTCTTGCGTGGCTTGACACAAGGCATGCGATAGTTGTAGCCCATGTCCTGGATACGTCTGTGTGTGGTGTCTCGAAGCACTGACACCAGCCATAGTCCACTCTTTGTGAATCTCCCCCAAATTCTTGAATGACCTTTGCTTCACAATCCTCTCAAGGCTGCAGTTATTTCTGTTGCTTGTGCACCTTTTTCTACCACACTTTTTCCTTCCACTCAACTCTCCATTAAAATGCTTGGATACAGCACTCTGTGAACAGCCAGCTTCTTTAGCAATGACCATTTGTGACTTTCCCTCCTTGTGGAGGGTGTCAATGACTGTCTTCTGGACAACTGTCAAGTCAGCAGTCATCCCCATGATTGTGTAACCTACTGAAACCTATACAGGTGTTTTGAGTTCATTAGCTGATTAGAGTGTGACACCAAGGGGTTGATTTACTAAAGCCAAATAGACTGTGCAATTTGCAAAGTGCAATTGCACTCTGCAAGCGCAGTTACTCCAGAATTTAGTAAGTTAGGTAAAGGTCCACTTTGCAAAGAATGCCCAATCACGTGCCAGTAAAATAATAAAAAAATACGTTTTTGCTTGCACATGATTGGATGACAGAGGTCAGCAGAGCTTCTGCTCATTTACTAAGCTCTGGAGCAACTGCATTTGCAAAGTGCAGCTGCAACTGCACAGATAATAAGTAAAGTGGACAAACATGCAGCGCAAATCTATAGAAAATCTGCAATCACATAGACAATTCTCAAATTATAAAAATAAATAAAAATGATGGACTCTTAATAGTAAATCAACTCCCATGAGTCTGCAAAATTGAACTTTTTCGCAATATCTAAATTTTCTGAAATACTGCATTTTTGGGTTTTTACTAGCTGTAAGCAATAATCATCAACATTAACAGCTTGCCGACCGCCTGCCGTCGTTTGACGGTGGCAAAATGCTTCCCCTGCGCGAATCGCCGTAGCTGTACGGCGGTCGCTTTAAGGGGTATATGGGACATATTGAATACATATTGGCCTAAACTGATGAAGAAATTTTTTTTTTAATTTGGGGATATTTATTATAGCAAAAAGTAAAAAAAAAAATGTGTTTTTTTTCAAAATTGTCGCTCTTCTTTTGTTTATAGCGCAAAAAATAAAAAGATCAAATACCACCAAAAGAAAGCTCTATTTGTGGGGAAAAAAGGACATAAATTTTGATTGGGTACAGCGTCGCACGACCGCGCAATTGTCAGTTAAAGTTGAAAAAATGGCCTGGTCAGGGATAAATTCTTCCGGGGCTGAAGTGGTTAAAAGAAAGAAATACTTGAAATATATCACTCTGTGTGTAATGAATCTATATAATACATGAGTTTCACTTTTTGAATAGAATTACTGAAATAAATAAACTTTTTAATGATATTCTCTTTTTTTTGATGATAGTCTATGACAAAGCACAGCTAACACGTACCAAAACCACAGGTATAGTGGGCTGCGCCCGCGCTGCGACAAAGCGCAGGGGGACAAAGTGAAGCCACACTAATGGGTTGGTGTTCATGTAAAAATATCAGTACTAATAAAGCAAAATACATATTTTCATCTTTATTTTTGTAGTGCAGTTTTTATATACATAAGCAGGCCCGGACTGGCCATAGGGCAGACCGGGCATTTGCCCGGTGGGCCGGGTCCACCCGCTCCATGGCCTGTTGATGATCAGGCCGCACAGCGGGAGGTAAGCGGCGACCGCGGCCTGAACATGGGTAACACAGACCGCGGCCGCCGCTCGCCTACCGCCATGCAGCCGTACCTGTGTCATCTCTGGCGGCTGCATGGGCTGAGCTGTGTGTCTCTCTCACACACAGCTCAGCCTCAGAGCCGCGCTGACAGTTCCGCAGCCGCTCTTCTTCTCCAGGCATAAGTGTCCGCACAGTGGGGAGAGCTGCAGGCTGCTGTGATGATATTCCCCCCTCGCCCCCCTCCCCTTCTCATGTCGGCAGCAGGGGAAGAGAAGGCTTTCCGGTCTGTTCGTTTTCCCTCCCCATTGGCCACAGCGGAGGGCCAATCAGAATCAACTAGAAGGGCATCATGGGAAATGTAGTCCCAGAGCTAGGTGGCCCAATTGTTCTCAGCAGGGAGCAGACTACAGTCCCCAGCATGCACTCTGCTGGGGTGAAAGAGAAAACCCGGAAACAAGCTGAGGAGTGCTTACAGCAGGATATATGGAAAACGAAAGAGAGGACTGTGCTGGGGGAACTAATAGCCCCAGCACCACCAGATAGAGCCACACTGTACCCGCACAACCAGAGAGAGAGAGAGTCTCGCTGTACCCGCACCACCAGAGAGAGCCACGCTGTACCACGCCACCAGAGAGGGAGCCACGCTGTACCACGTCACCAGAGAGGGAGCCACGCTGTACCCGCACCACCAGAGAGAGAGCCACGCTGTTCCTGCACCACCAGAGAGAGAGCCACGCTGTTCCTGCACCACCAGAGAGCCACACTGTACCACACCACCAGAGAGGGAGCCACGCTGTACCCGCACCACCAGAGAGAGAGCGCCACGCTGTTCCTGCACCACCAGAGAGAGAGCCACGCTGTTCCTGCACCACCAGAGAGCCACACTGTACCACACCACCAGAGAGGGAGCCACGCTGTACCCGCACCACCAGAGAGAGAGCGCCACGCTGTTCCTGCACCAGCAGAGAGAGCCACACTGTACCACACCACCAGAGAGGGAGCCACACTTTACCCGCACCACCAGAGAGAGCCATGCTGTACCCGCACCACCAGAGAAAGAGAGCCACGCTTTACCCGCACCACCAGAGAAAGACTGCCATGCTTTACCCGCACCACCAGAGAGAGCCACGCTTTACCCGCACCACCAGAGAAAGACTGCCACGCTGTACCCACACCACCAGAGAAAGAGAGCCACGCTGTACCCGAACCACCAGAGAGAGAGAGCAACGCTGTACCCACACCACCAGAGAGAGAGAGCCACGCTGTACCCGCACCACTAGAGAGAGAGAGCCACGCTGTACCCGCAACACCAGAGAGAGCCACGCTGTACTGCATCACCAGAGAGAGAGCAGGTCAGTGTCACTGGGCCGTGTGGGCACAATAGGAGACAGACAGTACTGACATTGTGTGGCCACAATAGGACCGGGACACTGTAATATAAAGGGGACTGCACTGTAATCATTGCAGTGCCCCTTTATACTGCAGTTCCCTTTATATCACAGTGTCCCTGCACATTACAGTGTGGAGGAGTGGAGGACCGACACCAGCCGTCCCCGCGAATGTCTACCGACCCCCCCCCCCCCCCCCCCCCCGGTCCCTGGAAAAGTTGGCTGCTCAGTCGAAAATGCCCGGGCCTATTTTTTCTCCCAGTCCGGGCCTGTACATAAGTGTGTCTTTGTTGTAGATCCAGATTATATTTCGCATTGATTCTCTAGGTACATAATATAAATGTCAATTCACAAAGATCATCCCGGGGTCACGGCTCCTTAGTACATCATCGTCTTCTGAGTGACATTAATTGTGAGGTTGTACGCTGTGTCAACAAGCAGCCAATAGAACCCCGTTCTACCTGGAGATAAAGTAACAACTCATTAGACAAAATATCGATTGACGAGAAATAAATATGTAACAGCTGAATAGGACTCCAAATACTTTGATGTAAAGAGACGATTTCTCAGCTTTGTGATATTCACAACAGAGGTGACTATTCCGATGACAATCAATTAGAATGAATGAGCCGCTCAAGCCCGGTGAATGGAGCCGTGTACAGAACCAAAGAGAGAAATCCGCCACATTCGCCGTCCGGCGGAAACTGGCGATAGAAATAAATAGGAGCATGGTAATGCCCTTTTATAAGTTATTTTCACCAATTGTGGTGCGGAAACGCGCTCGAGAGTGTGTGTTTTCCTACAGAAAAGCGGTATCCTCTGCTGATGCGTGCGGGTGCCAATATTTCCTAATTATTTGCCCACGCATCGAACAAAGGTGGGTGCATTTGCAGGCACCAAAATGTATGGTACCGCAGTAATATTTGGTTATGTTGCGGCGCGATTATAAATGTAGCGATGTAGTTGCCGCTAGTAACAAACAATCCACCAATTCACCCCGCTGCCAGACTTCATACATCACTTCCAGAGACAATGAACAGTCTTTTGCTGGTTTTGTTTTTGTTGTTTTATTGGGAGGTACAACTTGGATAGGGAATAGGGATATGGGATGCCATAGAATATATAATTGTCTTCATATTTTTAGATTTAATCAAAACAGCATAAAGTTAGAGCCAGTAGATTAGATGTGCATTTAAACTAAGTATGAATCTCCTCCTGCATCTCCATGCAGACTGTTGCTCCTCCTCTGCTCAACTTCTGCAGACTATTCCTTCTAAGAATTCCCCATCCATCACCGTGTGAAGGATGAAGACATCACTTTTGACCGTGTAAAAAAGATGGTCTTAGAACTCTTTCTCCTCCTGCCCAAACTTGTTTCCTCCTATACAGACTTGTTTTCTCCTGCACAAACTTGTAGTTACTGAGCTAAAGTCATGTCACATCTTCTTTTAAGTAATAAGGACTCACCCTCAATAAGCCCCTAATAAGGCTCAGATTGCTCGCTGCTACTAGGCCTGAGGCCTGCAGCACCTCTCCCCGGAGGCCTATGAAGGACTACTGTTCCCAGCCAGCCCTACTTGCAAATCCTGTGCCCTCAGGCCACATCGATTTGACACAGATCCCCACAGTCTCTCCTCTGATCCAGGATTCCTCATCATTAACTGTGTGACTGATGAAGACTTTGCTAAAGACCGTGTAGAAGCAAAGTTCCCTCACAGACTTCCTGGCACATCCAGCCCTCCACTGTGGTAACACTCACCGACCTTCCACTGCCGTGAGTCCTTGAGAGGGGAGCAAAGGAAGTGGGACTTTGAGTGAAGCACATAGTAGCGAAAAGGTGGTTGAGCTGAACAAGGGAGTTTTATTTATATACACACTTGTGACCATACATATAATGTTGATACCAGAATAGTTGGTAAACACAATAGTACAAGTACTTGTAAATGATAACACAAATATCGCAAATTGTGATCACTGATGTCAAGAACAAAAGATTTGTACATAATAATAAAATGATTAAATTGATGATACAATGTCATGATAAATGTCACAATTAAATTTCAAGGTTCAACAAGGACAAGGTTGGATACCAATGTGATTGCAAGATAATGCCTGCAGGACCTAGGGCCTCACTAAACCTGTAGAGGTAGAAATTGTATAGTAGCTTGAAGATCTAGGTATAAGTAAATGAAACACGGCATCAGATAGCTCTACGCGTTTCGTGGCTGATAACGCCACACATCAGGAGCATGCACGTGGTAGTCTAAAATGGCAATAATATGAGAAATAATCAGTCATCATTAAAAAAGTAAGGGGGTAGGGTAGAACCCCAATTAGCACCGAAGTGCGTACCTACCGGTTGAGGCCCGTCGGTCAACGGTGCGGTGGCAGGGCGACAAAAGACACCGGAACACATCCCCAACTGGGGGCCGTGGTAGACAGTCCAGCGTGGGGCGACCAAGCAGGCCGCAATCAGGGCGGGCACGGGACCACGAGACATCTCTGAAAGGGAGTGGAGGATAATGAAGGTGAGCTAGGGGCAAATTAAGTGGATGAATAATAGAAATAGTGAGGAAGGGACCCGTGCAAGTGAGAAAAGGGGCTGCCAGAGGAAGAGTGACAAATAAATAACTCAGTGGTGAAAAAAGGATGTTGAGTGCCAGTGAAAAAAAGTGCAAAAGTGTAAATATACCTGTGTGGACGAGGAACCAGAGGGAAGAGGAGAGATTCCTATTCAGTATACTGTTATACCAATTCTGATTCAGACCACGTCCCTGGAGCGTTGGTTTATGGTGTATGTGCTGTGGTTGCCATGGTATCGTGCCCTTCTCCTGCTCCGGGGGCCGTGACGCGCATTACGGGCCTCTGCCCACCCTATGTACAAATCTTTTGTTCTTGACATCAATGATCACAATTTGAGATATTTGTGTTATCATTTACGGGTACTTGCACTATTGTGTTTACCAACTATTCTGATATCAACATTATATGTATGGTCACAAGTGTGTATATAAATAAAATTCCCTTGTTCAGCTCAACCACCTTTTCGCTACTATGTGCTTCACTCAAAGTCCCACTTCCTTTGCTCCCCTCTCCTCGACTTATCAGGGATGGAAATGCATGACCTCACCAGGTCATGATTTCACTTAAAGTCCCATGGGGATGGAAATACGTGACCCTACCCGGTCTTGGCTTCCTAAAAGTCCCTAAAACTCCTCCTACTTTTTTGCCCTGAGTCCTTGATGAGGAACTTGACCGGACCATGCGTTCCGACAGCTCCACCTGCCCCTCTGCTCCAGGAGTTCTTTACCACCGACCATGTGGTGATAACGACATTGCCATTGACCGTGTAGAGGCAAAGTTCCTTCACAGCTCTCCCCAGGCCTCCTCCTGCAATCAGTACACCCCCCCCCCCAGATGGGGGTGCCCTCCTGCTGCTGCCTAGCATTCCATTCCTCACTTCACTCAGCCGACATCTCCCCCCAGTGGCATATCACCTCAGCTTATATAGGAGGACAAACCTTCTGCCAATACCAATTGGTGATTGGTCAGGGCTCCCACATGAGCTGCCTGCCACTCCAGTTCCAGGCCCAGCCCCTCTTCCAGAATCTTCTCTCTGGAAGCAGGGGAGGCGCCCCAGAACTAGGTGGTCACACCCACTGCTACTCTGACCACTCCCAGCCCCGAGATCAAACAGACAGGCCTAGCTTGCCGTATAGGCCTGACAAAATTTGCCTGTGCTGACAATCCCTAGTAAAAAAAAACTATTACTAGAACCTACCTATTGGTAGAGGGTGCTATTTGCCAGCCCATTGAAATGAATGGGCTGCCAGAAACATGTTACATGGAAATGCACAGGAAGGTGCAAAAGACGTGCAAGCTTGGACGCACCTACAGTGGCTTGCGAAAGTATTCGGCCCCCTTGAACTTTTCAACCTTTTGCCACATTTCAGGCTTCAAACATAAAGATATAACATTTTTATTTTTTGTGAAGAATCACCAACAAGTGGGACACAATTGTGAAGTGGAACGAAATCTTTTGGATTTTTGAAACTTTTTTAACTAATAAAAAATGAAAAGTGGGGCGTGCAAAATTATTCGGCCCCCTTGCGTTAATACTTTGTAGAGCCACCTTTTGCTGCGATTACAGCTGCAAGTCGCTTGGGGTATGTCTCTATCAGTTTTGCACATCGAGATACGTTTATTTGTGAACCATTCCTTTGTAGATTTTGCTGTATGTTTGGGATCATTGTCTTGTTGGAAGATAAATCTCCGTCCCAGTTTCAGGTCTTTTGCAGACTCCAACAGGTTTTCATCCAGAATGGTCCTGTATTTGGCTGCATCCATCTTCCCCTCAATTTTAACCATCTTCCCTGTCCCTGCTGAAGAAAAGCAGGCCCAAACCATGATGCTGCCACCACCATGTTTGACAGCGGGGATGGTGTGTTGAGGGTGATGAGCTGTGTTGCTTTTACGCCAAACATATCGTTTTGCATTGTGGCCAAAAAGTTTGATTTTGGTTTCATCTGACCAGAGCACCTTCTTCCACATGTTTGGTGTGTCTCCCAGGTGGCTTGTGGCAAACTTTAGACGAGACTTTTTATGGATATCTTTGAGAAATGGCTTTCTTCTTGCCACTCTTCCATAAAGGCCAGATTTGTGCAGTGTACGACTGATTGTTGTCCTATGGACAGACTCTCCCACCTCAGCTGTAGTTCTCTGCAGTTCATCCAGAGTGATCATGGGCCTCTTGGCTGCATCTCTGATCAGTCTTCTCCTTGTCTGAGCTGAAAGTTTAGAGGGACAGCCAGGTCTTGGTAGATTTGCAGTGGTCTGATACTCCTTCCATTTCAAAATGATCGCTGCAGCAGATTCTGAGTGCCCCAGTTTTAGTAAATCTCCCCTATGGTTTTGGTTCACACCTTTGCGGTTATTATTGCTTTTTGCAGAAACGCACTACAGTCCATTTAACATGGTTTCCTATGGGACACGTTCACATCTATGCTTTTTTCAGACGCTGCTTTCTTGGAAAGGGTCAGGGACTTTTTTTGTAAAAGCAAAAGGGTGCTTTTTTTGGTTCGATAGACTTCAATTGAGAAGCTGCAGAAAAGCATGTAGTGCGTTTTTGCCATGATTTGTGTTTTGCGTTTTTTAATCCACCCAAACAACAATGTGGCCAAAAAATAAAAAAAAAACCTAAAAAATGTAAAATGCATCAAAAACGCGTGTGCAAAAAACACAAAATGCACTGCAAAAAGCAATGCAGAAGCAGATCAAAAGCAAACTGCATAGGTGTGAACCGAGCCTAAGGCCCCATTCACATCTCTGTTTCCGATCGTGCAGCAGACCACACAGAAAACAATCGCTTTGCTGCACGTTTTGGAAACGCGCTGCGAACGCACATCACACTTACCTTGCAATTTAACCACTTAAGGACCAGGCCTATTTTTTAAACTTGTTATTTACAAGTTACATTTTTTTTTTTTGCTAGAAAACGACTTAGAACCCCCAAACACTATATATATTTTTTCAGACACAATAGAGAATAAAATGGCGGTCGTTGCAATACTTTATGTCACACCGTATTTACAAACGCAATTTGTATTTTTTTTTTTTTTTATTCTTTCTTTATTTATTTTAAACATGGTTCCTTGGCATACCACAAAATACGTCAATTCCTTAGACATACACAGCTTAGTCAAAATGTTCCATATGTTAAAAAACATTTCATGACTTGAAACAATTTCACTAACATAATAACAACTACTTCATCTCTATCATACCTATAAAGGATATAAGAAGCCAAAGGGCCTCATAGAGCCCCCTACACATTTGCCAAGTTAACCATAGAATATATATCTGGTCTTTCAAATACTTGAACATATATCATCATTTCAAAAGACTAAATTGCATGCGAAAATTATATTACAAATACTTTTTTTGAATTACAGTGAAGTTAGCCCATTTTTTTCTATACTTTGAAAGATAATGTTATGCCAAGTAAATTGATACCCAACATGTCATACTTCAAAATTGCGCCCGCTCGTGGAATGGCGAGAAACTTTGACACTTAAAAATCTCCATAGGTGATGTTTAAACATTTCTAAAGGTTACCAGTTTTGAGTTAGGGTCGGTTCACACTGGGGCAACACGACTTCAGCGCGACTTTGCACGGCGACTTCAACGCGGCTTCGACGCGACTTCGACGCGACTTCAGCGCGACTTTAGCAAATTACAAGGCGACTTGAAGTCGCCTCCATGACAGGCGACTTTGCCTGTGGCCAATCAGCTCTCTGGGAGGGAGGGGGGGAGGGAGGGGTTTTCCCTGCAAAGTCGCTTGACTTTAAAGAGAGATCCGACTTGGAGGCGACTTCCATAGATTTCTATGGTACAGGTCACCTACCAAGTCGGATCAAAGTAGTACAGGGAGTACGCTCTGAAGTCGGAGCGACTTCAGTAGCGTCTATTAAGACGCTAGCGTTCACTCCCATTCAAACTATTTCTGGGGCGACTTGGGGCGACTTGAGGGCGTACAAGTCGGATCCCAAGTCGCCCCAGTGTGAACCGAGCCTTACAGAGAAGGTATTTTGCTAGTATTATTATTGCTCTCACTCTGCCGATCGCGTCGATACCTCACATGTGTGTTTTGAACACCGTTTAGATATGTGGGCGTGACTGACGTATGCGTTCGCTTCTGGACATGAGCATGGCAGGACGGGGCGCTTTAAATATTTTTTTTTGCTTATTTATTTTACTTTTCATTTTTACACTTTCCCTTTAAAAAAAAAAAAATGGCTCACATTTATTCCTATTACAAGGAATGTAAACATCCCTTGTAATAGAAAAATAGCATGACAGGACCTCTTTAATGTGAGGTCTGCGGTCAAAAAGATCTCACGTTTACACTAAAAAGCACTAAAAAAAAAGTTTTTTTTTTTGCAATAAAAAAAAAGTCCCTTTAAGAGCGATGAGGTGAAGTGACGTTTTATGTTGCTCCGGTCCTCCAAGGGCATAGAGTTGAGTGGGGGCCTTCATGCCCTCACTCGACTTCCTGCCCATCTGTGACAGACTCCGGACACCCTGTTGGGTATTTCCACCAAGAAGCTGCTTCCCAAGTCCCGGAACACGAGACCAATGGATCTGGCTATAGAAACCCCAAGGACCAGACGACACCAGTCTTGGAGTACACCAGAAAATGAACTGCTTTATTTTTAGAAACACGCTGAATGTATACAGCAAACCATCAGATAAGAGCTACTGCCATTATCTCAGACAAAGGTCAAAGCTAGTCCTATTATCATAACAATGACCTCCTTAGACAGTCCGACTCTCCGGACTAACTTGCATAAGAAGCCACAAGCAATAAGTGACCAGCTCTTGATAACTTAAGAACACATTATACCACAGAGTTCTCCAGGCCATGGTTCTCCTGCAGCCCAAAGTACGTGACACCATCCGTCCATGGAAACGGATCGTCTCTGCCGCTTCCAATGGCTCCGGTAAGTGGCGAAGCCGCCCGGGACATGGTGGGAGGGGGGGGGCACCTCTCCCACGACCGATAAAAGTGATTTCAAGGTAAAACCTCTGCTGAGACCACTTTTATTGTAAAGCGGACCACCACTGTTTTAGAAAATACCGGAGTTATGGCAGCTATCTGCCATATCCCCGGTATTTACCATCAAACTCGTGACGTATAATGACGGCGGGTGGTCGGTAAGTGGTTAATGTTAATGGCACCCCAGGCGCAGGTCGCAGGTGCGGTTTTACCTTGAGTTTCGTAGCGCAACAGATGTGCTGCAAATGCACCAAAAAGCGTGGTAAAAAAACATGCTGCGCTCCACTACAAAAAAAGTGCAGGAGCTTCTTTGGGGCGTTTGTCGTGCATTGAACGGGCTGCCCTATTTACGATGCATGTTAATGCGTGAAAAGCGTGCAAAAAACATGAGAACTCAAGTTCCTGGTATGCGCAGATGTAAATGGAGCCTAAATCTGCAGTTTTCATCAAAATGATCCCTGGTGATCCTGCCATGAAGGTCCTTGTTCAGGCACTTCCTGTTATACGGTGACAACGCTCTGTCTTCCTCTCAGCTACTCTCCTGTGTTGCCCCCCTGTCACATGGTTCTCCGATGGAGGCTACAAGTGACCATTTCAGCACACGGTACACAGGCATTGTCCACTGTTGTCACCATCAGGAAACCCGCCCTGAGACATTCCATGCAGCCAATATGCATGTACTGTAGAAGCGGCTTTAAAGAGGCTACGGGAGATCAGCTGGAACAACAGATAATAAGTGACAATTGTCTATGATGCGCACAGATAAGACTAAAGCCGGACACACATTTGTAAAATTGAATTTGAAATTTTTTGTTTTATGAACATTCAATTTTTTAATTCTTCAATTTTCTTCGTTAGTGGGGTCAAATTGGCATTCTTTTTCGACCACAGTGATGAAAAAGTTTAAAAAAGAAGGGTGGAAATTATTTTGTGAACAAACGACTTTCTAAAAGTGAATGTGGTTTTTGTTCAGGAAAGCCAAAATTCCAAAATCGAATGTTAACAGCAAATGTTTTTGAAGTGTTTTCAAATGACATTTGTGATGTCAACGATTTTACTAGCGAGAATTCTCATATGAATGCTTGTGCAAATGTTTGTTTGAAAATCTACTACAGTAAGGCCAGCTTTGGTGTCATCTAGTTACGATTTACATCTGCTTTAACCACTTTCCAACTGTGACATAGCCGAATGACGGCTGCAACCCAGCTGAATAGTTCCGGGATGCCATCATATGACGGCGTCCTGTGATCTTGCCCGGACACTGCAGATCACAGATTGAGGTAAAGAGCCAATTAGCTATGGCGTGCAAAAACACCCAAAAACTTCACCTGGTGCCAAAAAAATGTGCACACACATAAAGAGTGAAACACAATAAAGTGCAACGGGTACACAAGCCCTCTAAAATCAGAGGGCCTTGCCCTGAATTTCTCGGGGCGTTAGGCTCCAGACGGGGACAAGGGTACTTACACTTGGTCCATCTGGCCGAAACCAGACGGACCTGCCGAAACAGACCCACCCAAGTACTAGGTGGGGCTCCCCCGAAGGGAGACCCCATGAGAGAGGGCGAACCAAGCCAAAAGGCCATGTCCACCCCTTCCCAAGACTTTCAGGGCGGGCCTGAGGACCTGCAACCCTACTCATTACACTAGCGGCTCTTTACCATGTGATCAGCTGTGCCCAATCACAGCTAGTTACAGATGTAAACAGAAGCCAGTTATCGGCACTTCTTTCCTCATGCTGACAGCATAAGGAGAGGAGAGCCGATAACCGGCTTGTGTAAAAGAGACATCTACACTGATTATCAGTGCAGTCCCAACAGTGCCTAGGAGTGCTGACAATCAGTGCCCAGGAGTGCTGCCAATCAGTGCCCACCAGTGCTGCCAATCAGTGCCCAGGAGTGCTGCCAATCAGTGCCCACCAGTGCTGCCAATCAGTGCACAGGAGTGTTGCCAATCAGTGCCCACCAGTGCTGCCAATCAGTGTCCACTGTCCATCGGTTCTGCCAATCAGTACCCTTCAGTGCTGTCAATCAGTTGCCCATCAGTGCCTCCTCATCAAACAAAAGAAAAATCTTCATCAAATGATTATAATGACTCTTTAAATCACCTTTGGCTTAACTAAAACAGCATTATTTCGAAATGGTACTCTAATAACACACACAGGGGTTAATTTACTAAAGGCAAATAGACTGTGCACTTTGCAAAGTGCATTTGCACACTGCAAGAGCAGTTGCTCCAGAGCTTAGTAAATGAGCAGATGCTCTGCTGACTTCCATCATCCAATCATATGCTAGCAAAAATGCATTTTTTTTTTTCATTTTCCTTGCACGTGATTTGGTGTTCTTTGCAAAGTGAAGCTTTACCTCATTTACTAAGCTCTGGAGAAACTGGCGTCATAGAGTGCAACTGCACTTTGAAAAGTGCACAGCCTATTTGCCTTTAGTAAATCAACCCCACGGTCTTTGATTTCAGCAAGATGTATACAGTTAGAATTCGACTGGAGTTCGATGTAAAATTTGATTCGAAATTCATGACGAATTTCGTTTTGGTTATTCGGAGCATTCGGTAAAATTTGTTTATATTGTAATTTGGATATTTGGATATATCTGAATCTCCGAATAACGAAAAATTTGTCAGAATGTTAATTAGGAATGAAACTAACCGCACATGTCTATCGGTGCTTATCAGTGCAGCCTCATCAGTGCACATCAGTGAAGGAGAAAAGTTACCCATTTGCATAATTTTATAACAAACTATGAAAACGTTTTTTTTACATTTCGGTCTTTATTTAGCAAAAGATAAAAAACCCAGTGGTGATTAAATACCCACCAAATGAAAGCTCTATTTGTGTGAAAGAAAATTGATAAAAATGTTATTTGGCTACAGTGTATGCATGGCATGCAATTGTCATTCAAAGTGCGACAGAGCTGAAAATTGGCCTGGGCAGGAAGGGGGTAAAAGTGCCTAGTAGGCAAGTGGTTAACGATCGCACATCTCTTAATAGTGTAATAATGATGATAACGACCGTTTAATTTGACTATCTGACTCTTCCGAGGCTGATGTATCTTCTTTATTATCTTTCCATGTCCCCTTTTATAATCTTGATGATCATTTTCTGGAACCTGCCAGTAATTTTTAATACTGTCATCTCATAAACAAAACATGAACAAAGGATATAAATGACGCGTCGGCGAGCCAAGTACGCGAGCCAAGTCCGTCAGCTGTGCTGTCCAAGCGGAATCCTTCCTTAGTACACTATAGTAATAATTTGTGTGGATCCCCTATGACACATGACATACCAACCTATATGAAGACAAATATCTCTGTATGTACAGTGTGGACGGCTGGGCCCCTGCGCTGACCTGGGTGACCCGTGGAGATGGACGCACACAGAGCTGGAAAATCTGCCATCTTGTTATCAATCTCATTCTTGCGTGTAAGAGAGATACCTGAGAGTGATATATGGATTTAATATCATAGTGACCTCTGCCATGCCACCTCACCTGACTGCTGCCTGTCGAATGAATCACCTTTAACCCCTATAAAGAGCAGTAGATTGGGGATTTCAGTGATTCTTAAAATTCTATTAAACCTACAGAAGATTCTGTTGGAGGCCGACGAGGAATCGCTCTGTACTCACCTCAATAATCACACAGCCTTTATGGGATTGTCTTAAAGGTTACATGTCACAGGACAGGAGAATTATTTTTTTTTTCTTAAAGCTGAATTCCAGACACAAACATTTTCATTAAATTCACTATATTACCAAAAGTATTGGGACACCTGCCTTTACATGCACATGAACTTTAATGGCATCCCAGTCTTTGTCCGTAGGGTTCAATATTGAGTTGGCCCACCCTTTGCAGCTATAACAGCTTCAACTCTTCTGGGAAGGCTGTCCACAAGGTTTAGGAGTGTGTGTATGGGAATGTTTGACCATTCTTCCAGAAGTGCATTTGTGAGGTCAGACACAGTGGAGGTGCGTCCATTAAGGGCGCGCAGCGCCGCCCCCCTCTCTCCAGCCACCCCCCTCTGTGTATAATGGATAGATTAATGCATTGCATGAATCTATTCATGGCCGTGGCCGCCACCCCCTAATCAGGGGCCCGGCCCCTTTTTGGAAGCCGGTCCCTAAATTACAGTGGCGGGGGGGTGTTTTGGAAACGCCTGATTAGAGCCATAGGCTCTAATAGACTTTAAAAAAGGTGAACTCATGGCGCAAATCATTGGGCTACGAGCCCACCCAGGTGTGTTAGAAAAGCGAATGAATATTCGCTTTCCTAACACTGAACCACCTCTTTGCCACTAAGGTGCATGGGTCTGTTACCCGTCACCTGATTGGCTGAAAGGACAGGCGCTACAATTGGACGCCTATTGGGGGGAGGGGAGGAGACGCACGGAGGACACAGGAGCTGCTGCACAGGAGCTGTCTGACTCGCTGCAAGGTCCCAGCGCTCGCTGACGTCACCCGCATGCCTGCCTGACCCACCACCGAGACAGGGTAAGTGCCGGGCAAACGGCGAGGGGTTATCAGAGAGGCACTATTTGATAGGGCACAGTGGCAGAATTTGATGGGGCACAGTGGCAACATTTCATGGGGCATGGTGGCAGCATTTGATGGGGCACAGTGGCAGCATTTGATGGGGCACAGTGGCTGTGTTTGATGGGGCGCGGTGGCTGTGTTTGATGGGGCGCGGTTGCTGCGTTTGATGGCACAGTGGCTGCGTTTGATGGCACAGTGGCTGCGTTTGATGGGGCACAGTTGCAGCATTTGATGGGCACAGTGGCTGCGTTTGATGACACAGTGGCTACGTTTGATGGCACAGTGGCTGCTTTTGATGGGCACAGTGGCTACGTTTGATGGCACAGTGGCTGCTTTTGATGGGCACAGTGGCTGCATTTGATGGGCACAGTGGCTGCATTTGATGGGCACAGTGGCTGCGTTTGATGACACAGTGGCTACGTTTGATGGCACAGTGGCTGCGTTTGATGGGCACAGTGGCTGCTTTTGATGGGCACAGTGGCTGCGTTTGATGGGCACAGTGGCTACGTTTGATGACACAGTGGCTACGTTTGATGGCACAGTGGCTGCGTTTGATGGGCACAGTGGCTGCGTTTGATGACACAGTGGCTGCGTTTGATAAGCACAGTGAGGCTGCAATTGATGAGTTTTTTTCCAGAATTTTTCAGTTTGTCTGCCCCCCCCCAAAAAAATTGTGAGCACCAGCCACCACTGCCAGACACTGATGTTAGTTGAGAAGGTCTGGCTCGCAGTCCCTGCTCTAAATTATCCCAAAGGTGTTCTATCAGGTTGAGGTCAGGACACTGTACAGGCCAGTCAAGTTCCTCCACCCCAAACTTGCTCATCCATGTCTTTATGGACCTTGCTCTGTGCACTGGTCCAAATCATTTGGTGGAGGGGGGATTATGGTGTGGGGTTGTTTTCCAGATGTTGGGCTTGGCCCCTTAGTTCCAGTGAAGGGAACTCTTAAGGCGTCAGCATACCAAGACATTTTGGACAATTTCATGCTCCCAACTTTGTGGGAACAGTTTGGGGATGGCCCCTTCTTGTTCCAACATGACTGCGCACCAGTGCACAAAGCAAGGCCCATAGAGACATGGATGAGAGAGTTTGGGGTGGAGGAACTTGACTGGCCTGCACAGAGTCCTGACCTCAACCCGATAGAACACCTTTAGGATGAATTAAATCGGAGACTGCAAGCCAGGCCTTCTCATCCACATCAGTGCCTGACCTCACAAATGCCTTCCTGGAAGAATGGTCAAACATTCCCATAGACACACTCCTAAACCTTGTGGACAGCCTTCCCAGAAGAGTTGAAGCTCTTATAGCTGCAAAGGGTGGGCCAACTCAATATTGAACCCTACGGACTAAGACTGGGATGCCATTAAGGTTCATGTGTGTGTAAAGTCAGGTGTCCCAATACTTTTGGCAATATAGTGTATATTCCTCAGTAGCCCCAAAGAATATAAATCCACTTTGTGTGCACCAGACACCTTTGTAAACCCAGATATTATCATATAAAAGTAGCAGCCACATCATCAGTTTGCTGTACACTCCCTTAGCAGAGAGCTGAGCTGTGGGGGAGGGGGGGGGGGGCAACAGGCTCCACCCACTACAGGCTGACTGCGGAAAACTACAGAAAGAGGTGGAGACAAGACCAGTCACCCTGCACAAGGAGAGAGCAGCAATGACCAGTCTTTATTACAGGACAGGTAATGTATCATGTATGACACTGGATTGCTGCACAGATCTGGAAAGAATATAGTGGGTATAGAAAAGAATCACACAGGAGCGACGTCCTGACCCAGGGAGGGTCTGTGTTGTACCAAATACCTTCTACTTCTTAATAATAGACTTCACTGTGCTTCTAGGCATTGATACTTTTGTTTTGTATCCATCACCTGACTTGTGCCTGTCCACAACTTTATCCTGGAGATCTTTTGACAGTGCCTTGCCAGTTGCCACCCATAGTTGATTGCTTGCTTCAGTTGCACTACCAGGGACTGAAGTGCTCCAGAAAAGCTCTTTTCATGCTGAGCTAATCAAAATTACCACAGCTGATCACAGTTAAACGTCAAATGACTTTGTGTGCTATTGAGAAGGTGACACCTGATTGTCATTTTAGCGGGGGGTGATACTTTTTCTAACTCAGTGATTCTGTTTTTGAATTAGTTTTACAATAGTAAGTACAGCTGGATAAAACAAAAGCTGTGTATGTCTTAATTTTAGGCTGCAAAGCAACAAAATGTGATTATTTTAAAAGGGGGGGGGGGGGGGGGGTTCTTTTCTATACCCACTGTAGAAGAAAGAAAGCCTGAAAAAAATAAACCTGTTGCAGCTGTCACATCTAAGAACTGGTAAGTTGCAATATAATAAATGTTTGCTTTTGGGTTTGATACTGCTTTAACCACTTCAGCCCCAGATTTTCCCCCTTAATGACCAGGACATTTTTTGCGATACAGTACTGCGTCGCTTTAACTGACAATTGTGCGGCCATGCGACTCTGTACCCAAACAGAATTGACATCCATTTTTTCCCATAGATAGAGCTTTCTTTTGGTGGTATTTGATCACCTCTGCAGTTTTTATTTTTTGCTCTATAAACAAAAAAATATTGACAATTTTGAAAAAGAAAAAAATAATATTTTTTACTTTTTGCTATAATAAATATCCAAAAAAAAAAGTCTCCATCAGTTTAGGCCAATATGTATTCTTCTACATATTTTTGGTAAAAAAATCGCAGTAAGTGAATATTGATTGGTTTGCGCAAAAGTTATAGAGTCTACAAAATAGGAGATAGGTTTATGGCATTTTTATTATATTTTTTTTTTTTTTACTAGTAATGGCGGTGATCAGAGATTTTTAGCGGGACTGCAACATTGCGGCGGACAGATCGGACACGTTTTTGGGACCAGTGACATTTATATACAGCGATCTGTGCTATAAAAATGCACTGATTACTGTATAAATGACACTGGCAGGGAAGGGGTTAATACTAGTGGTGATCAAGAGGTTAAATGTGTAACACCTGGGAAGTGTTTCTAACTGTAGGGGGGGAGGGGACTGACTGGGAGTACAGAGAGATAGCTGTTCCTAATCACTAGGAACAGACGATCACTCTGTACTTCCCTGTCAGAACTGGGATCTGTTTGTTTACATTGACAGTTCCCCGTTCTGGCTCTCTGTGGAGCAATCGCGGGTGGCCAGCGTACATCGTGGCCGCCGGCCACGCGCATAAGCTCCCCCTCCCCGTGCCTGCTATAGCTGTTAAAGGGACCATCGTACCGGTATGGCGATTCGCAGGAATGAGCCAACCTGCTGCAGTATAATGATGGTGTCTAGTCAGCTAGCGGTTAATTGGCGGCTGTCTATTTTGGCTCCATGTGTATGTATGCATGAGATAGATATCTTAGATTGTAAGCTCATTGAGGTACACAATTGTCGGCCAACAAACACGAACATAGTGACGTACTACGAGAATACAAAGAGGAAGTTCAATTGTCAGGCGCCACCCTTTGGGCTCCTTCTGCTAATTTCGTGTTAGTAGAAGTTTGGTGAGTGATTAGCGCTTTTCACTTTGCGGCTTTTCAGTTCATTTCTGAATGCTCGTTCATCAACCAGCTATGTTGCGGACTCGGAGGAGATAACGTGTTATTTATTATTTGCCTTAGAGTTATTGCTTTGACCCAAGTCCAGTCCAGGAACAGGGGGATCAGGATTTCTTGGACCAAAAATTGGTTGCTTTATTAATCGTGACCAATTATGTCATATGCCTTTGCTGCGGGAGCTCCAGGAGAATAATCCGGATGATTTTCGGAATTATCTCCGGATGACGGACCCCTGCTTTCACCAACTCTTGGAATTGTTGACCCGCTATATTAAGAAGCAGGACACATGCATGAGGCTTTTATTTAATTTTTTGGTTGAATAATAATGATTTGATTTGTTATATTTTCTAGATTTTTGGATGCATGGAATGCACTTTTTGGTTAAAGGGGTTGTAAACCTTTGAGGTTTTTCACCTCAATACTTTCTATGCATTGAGGTGAAAAACCTTCTGTAATGCTGCAGCCCCTATATTTTCTAGATTTTTGGATGCATGGAATGCACTTTTTGGTTAAAGGGGTTGTAAACCTTTGAGGTTTTTCACCTCAATACATTCTATGCATTGAGGTGAAAAACCTTCTGTAATGCTGCAGCCCCCCCAGCCCCCATTTTACTTATAATATAAAACGTGAGCAGCGCTAAGAAACAGTGAAAAAACATATAAAGTGATGTATATGCAAACAATCAAGGGGTCCTAGAGGATCCAGAAATAACATATATAAAGCACAATTGACAAATATAAGTGCCAAAAAAACAAAAAGGGTGGTAAAAATAAGTCCAAAAAGTAAAAACGTGAGTGAATGGATAATCAGTCCATAAAGAAAGGGAGAGAGAAATCCAACCAAAGATGTACGGATGAAGTAATTCAGTCACACAAACACCAGCATGTGAAAAAATCCACCACCGTGTGTACTAAACGCTTACCAGATGGCAAGCTTTGGCAAGCTTGTATGGCAACCTGATAATCAATGCTGGAAACTTCACACCACGGCTTTCAATGAAGGACCAGGACCAAACAAGGTAGCTCCATCCAACCCGACATTCAATAGGCAGGACCCGGAAAAATAATCAAACAATGGCTCTCCATAGTGTAAAATCGTAGAGACCAAGATTTAATGAGTTTAAAAGTTGCACTTACATGTAGGACAAGGATAAAAACATAAGGAAATAGCTGCAGCCGGCCGGCTAATGGACACCCGTTCAGGACGAGGTACGAGATACTCAGCGATGACGTCAGCGCGTCAACCATCTGACGTACGTTTCGTCTCACGTTGATGGGGGCAAGGGCCTCATCCCCACAGCCCTTGCCCGGTGGTTGTGGGGGTCTGCGGGCGGGGGGCTTATCGGGATCTGGAAGCCCCCTTTAACAAGGGGACCCCCAGATCCCAGCCCTCCCCCCTGTGTGAAATGGTAAGGGGGTACAAAAGTACCCCTACCATTTCACAAAAAAACTGTCAAAAATGTTAAAAATGACAAGAGACTGTTTTTGACAATTCCTTTATTTAAATGCTTCTTCTTTCTTCTATCTTCTTTCTTATATCTTCTATCTTCCTTCGGTTTCTTCCTCCATCTTCTTCTTCTGGTTATTCTGGTTCTTCCTCCAGTGTTCTCGTCCGGCATCTTCCTCCGCGGCGTCGGCGTCTTCTTCCCTACTTCTCCTCGGGCCGCTCCGCATCCATGATGGCATGGAGGAAGGCTCCCGCTGTGTGACGCTTCTCCTCTTCTAACGGTTCTTAAATAACGGGGGGCGGAGCCACCCGGTGACCCCGCCCCCTCTGATGCACGGGGACTTGACGGGGACTTCCCTGTGGCATTCCCCGTGACATCAGAAGGGGGCAGGGTTACGTAACAGGTGACAGCGGAGCGGCCCGAGGAGAAGAACGGAAGAAGACGCCGACGCCGCGGAGGAAGATGCTGGACGAGAACACCGGAGGAAGAACCAGAAGAAGAAGATGGAGGAAGAAACCAAAGGAAGATAGAAGATAGAAGAAAGAAGAAGCATTTAAATAAAGGAATTGTCAAAAACTGTCTCTTGTCATTTTTAACATTTTTGACAGTTTTTTTGTGAAATGGTAGGGGTACTTTTGTACCCCCTTGCCATTTCACACAGGGGGGAAGGCCGGGATCTGGGGGTTCCCTTGTTAAAGGGGGCTTCCAGATTCCGATAAGCCCCCCCGCCCGCAGACCCCCACAACCACCGGGCAAGGGTTGTGGGGATGAGGCCCTTGTCCTCATCAACATGGGGACAAGGTGTTTTGGGGGGCTACTCCAAAGCACCCTCCCAATGTTGAGGGCATGTGGCCTGGTACGGTTCAGGGGGGGGGGTTCTCTCGCCCCCCCTCTTTTCCTGTGGCCTGCCAGGTTGCGTGCTCGGATAAGGGTCTGGTATGGATTTTTGGGGGGACCCCACGCCATTTAAAAAAAAAAATTGGCGCGGGGTACCCCTTAAAATCCATACGAGACTTGAAGGGTCTGGTATAGATTTTGAGGGGGCCCCCACACCATTTTTTTTTTAAATTTTGGCCGGGGTCCCCCTTAATATCCATACCTGACCTGAAGGGCCTGGTATGGAATTTAGGGGGACCCCCACGTCATTTTTTTTTCAATTTTGGTTCGGGGTTCCCCTGTGGGGAATTCCCATGCCGTTTTTATCAATGAACTTTTATGTGTATTGTCGGACCGGCAATTCATTAATAGCTGCGAGTAGTTTTAAATGACTTTTTTTTCCTTTGAAATGTCATTTTGCTGTCAGACTGTTCTAAACACGGGAAACATGCGCCCCATTTACAGTCATACTATAGACACCCCCCAGGTACGAAATTTAAAGGAATATTACACTTTTATTGTTTCACTTTAAGCATTATTAAAATCACTGCTCCTGAAAAAACGGCCGTTTTTTTTTTTTTTTTTATAAATTCTTTTTATTGATTTTAAAGACAAACATACAGTCACAGACACACTTCGATTGGCAACATACCAATCGAACCGACCTCGCAGGGCCGATAAGAAACAACTAACCAGACTTAAACTCTCCCTCCTCCCCTTACCCCTCCCCCCACCCACTTCCACCCGTACAACAGCCATATAGTAGCAGATAAAAAACTGTGCATCATGAATTTCAGTTTAATCAGAACATCCTCTCTTAGCTCCCCGTGTATATTATTATTATGCATTATAGGACAGAACACACTAGTTTTTATATATATTAACGACCAACAATCAGCATGGAACGTTATTTAGATCACTTCTTACCTCCTAAACAATGCATACCCCTCTAACTCACTGTAGCAGTAGAGTCCAGCCACGCCTGCCATACCTTCGAGAATTTCTTAGGACAACCTCTGGCGTGGTAGGTTGCCCTGTATAAAGGGATAACCGAATTTATCAGTTTTTTCCAAAATAATAAAGATGGGGCATTGGATTTTTTCCAGTTCAGTAATATAGCTTTTCTACCATAAAATACCCCAATATTAAGTAGGGTGCGATGCGCACGGGAAGGGACCACCTCCTCTACCAGTCCTATCAAACATACTCTAGGTGTTAATGGAATCGGTATACTCAATACCTCTGCCAGACACTCTGTTACTTCCGACCAGAATCTTTGAATGTGTGCACAGCCCCAGAAGACATGTTCTGCGTCTGCTGGGGCATGCGAGCATCGCCAGCATTGACTACTCACTGATGGATAAATACGGGACAACCTAGCCGGGGTGAGGTATATCCTGTGCAGGAACTTGAAATGAATTAAGCGATCCCTGGCTGAAACTAGGTGTTTGAATGGATGGTCCCACATGTCATCCCAGTCTTCCCCCTGAATATCTGCAATCTCTCCTTCCCATCTCTCCCTACATTTAGTAACAGGATTTCGGGCCTCTATACAAAGCCAGCTTTAAACTTTCGTACGACCCCAGATGTGCAGCCTCCACTACTGTGGCAGAATCACCAGAGTCCGCCGTCAACCATCTCCTAGCAAAAACCATCTGTCCGGCAAGAAAATATTTTTGCCAATCAGGCAGAGCCAACCCCCCCTGACCCCATGGTTCCTGTAATACTTTGATACTTATACGTGGAGAGTTTGGGGACCATATAAATGATCCAATGATACTATTTAATGTTTTAAAATATCCCTTGGGAATCCACACCGGGGAGTGCCGTAGAAAATATAGGATCACTGACAGAAATTTCATTTTTATTAGGCTGACCCGCCCAATCAAGGAAAGAGGAAGGGTCTTCCATGCCGCCGTTTTTTGTTTAAGTCTATTAATCAAGGGTAGGAGATTCAGAGACAGATAATCGTGGACATTGGCTGTGACTTTAACCCCCAAGTACGTGATTGAGGAGACCCACTGCAACGGCAGTGAATCGTCAGCCAATTTTTTTGCCTCTTTTCCCAATGGTAATATAGATGACTTACTCCAATTTACACGTAACCCCGAAAAAGTGGCGAATCTATCCAAAATCTGCAACGCCGCTCTGAGAGACGGACCTGGGTCTCTAAGAAACAGAAGCAGATCATTGGCATATAATGCAATACACTCGCTTATTGATCCCACCCGAATTGCCTGCACCCCCTCTGAACAAAACGGCCGTTTTTAAAAAAAATTTTTGCAATGATTCTTGTCCCCTGGGGCAGGACCCAGGTCCCCAAACACTTTTTATGGCAATAACTTGCATATAAGCCTTTAAAATGAGCACTTTTGATTTCTCCCATAGACTTTTAAAGGGTGTTCCGCGGCTTTCGAATTTGCCGCAAACACCCCAAATTGTTCGCTGTTCGGAGAACTGGCGAACAGCCGATGTTGGAGTCGAACATGAAGCTCATCCCTACTAAGCAAGCACTAGCAAAGCTTATCTACAAAATACTTGTCGTCTTTAAGCCTTGTAAATATCTAATGAATATAAGATCAAAATTGCTGGAAAAATTTACATAATTATCCAAATCAAGGTTCCAATGTAAATAGAAATGGCAGATTGTAGATTGGGCTTCTTATAAATCCCAATGCAGGTACAATGATTGATAGCAGGCGGACTGAATTCCACAGAGGGGGTGCAGCATGAGAGGAGTTCTGAGGACAAATAATTCCGTCCCCCCCGTCCCGCTCTGTGATTGGTTGTTCTAATGATCATTCTGCAGAGTCAGGACGATGAGATTTTAATCTAAGTTTTGTCTACATGAACACATCCCATCTTTCATTCTCTTTTAATCTTGTTGGGTTTATCTTACTTTTTCTAAATATCTCAGCAAGTTAATGTACTGCGGCTTTTAGTAGCAAGACGACGAGCGAAGCGGTAATAAAAATATTGCTGAAAGGTAATAAATTGTATCAGTTATTCAAATAAAACACTTTTATTGTTTCCAGTAACAGTTTTCTAGCAATAATTCTTCAGTATGTATCATAATTAACACAGAGATATGTAATATACAGACTGTGTCGCTCCATAATAACCCGAGGATGGAATCAATAGATTAATATTTGGCTCCTGGTTGTAGGTCCAGCAGCTGCTCCGTCATTTCTTAATAAAAATTCAGATTCCAATTGTTCTATGTGTCTAGGACAGTATTTCTCAACTCCAGTCTTCAAGGCGCCCCAACAGGTCATGTTTTCAGGATTTCCATTATTTTGCACAGGTGATTTGATCGGTTGCACTGCCTTAGTAATTACCACAGCCGTTTCATCTGAGGGAAATCCTGAAAACATGACCTGTTGGGGCACCTTGAGGACTGGAGTTGAGAAACACTGGTCTAGGAAACTACTCCGAGTAATATCAATACTCCTACTCAGTGCCGGGACAAGGTCATCCGGTGCCCAGGGCGAAGATGAAAAATTGCGCCCCCCCCCCGTGCAAAGCTACAGCACCTACAGACGATGGGATCTATACTAATGCATCAGTGACAGTGCATTAACCCCCTTCCTGCTGCATATTACCAATACCATTGCTAATTAAGCAAACTCCCCTCAGAGACTGCAGACATGATGCAAAAGATCAATGCAGTCTCACCAGTGCCCATCAAATGCAGCCTACAGCTGTGCCCATCAATGCCGCCTCACTATGCCCATAATTGCAGCCTCACTGTGCCCATAATCGCAGCCTCTGTGACCATAATCGCAGCCTCTCTGTGCCCATAGTTTCAGCCTCTCTCTCTGTGCCCATAATCGCAGCCTCTCTGTGACCATAATCGCAGCCTCTGTGACCATAATTGCAGCCTGTGTGACCATAATCGCAGCCTCTCTCTCTGTGACCATAATCGCAGCCTCTGTGACCATAATCACAGCCTGTGTGACCATAATCGCAGCCTCTCTCTCTGTAAACATAATCGCAGCCTCTGTGCCCATAATTGCAGCCTCTCTGTGACCATAATCGCAGCCTCTGTGACCATATTTTCAGCCTCTCTGTGACCATAATCGCAGCCTCTGTGACCATAATCGCAGCCTCTCTCTCTGTGACCATATTTTCAGCCTCACTTTGCTTATGAATGCAGGCTCACCATAGCCTGCCCTGGATGGATCATACAGCCACAGATCAAAGCGGTCTGTAGCGTGGCCTCTACTGCGCCCCCCTTGCTCCATTAAATGGTCCTGCCCAGGGCATCCGCCCCTTCTGCCCACCCCTTGTACCGGCCCTGTTCCTACTACACACCTCCCTCACACAATACTCCTACTACACACTTCCTCACACAATACTCCTAATACACACCTCCCTCACACAATACTCCTACTACACACCTCCCTCACACAATACTCCTACTACACACCTCCCTCACGCAATACTCCTACTACACACTTCCTCACACAATACTCCTACTACACACTTCCTCACACAATACTCCTACTACACACCTCCTTCATATGATACTCCTTCTACACACCTCCCTCACACGATACCCCTGCTACACACCTCCCTCACACAATACTCCTACTACACACTTCCTCACACAATACTCCTACTACACACTTCCTCACACAATACTCCTACTACACACCTCCTTCATATGATACTCCTACTACACACCTCCCTCACACAATACTCCTACTACACACCTCCTTCATATGATACTCCTACTACACACCTCCCTCACACAATACTCCTACTACACACCACCCTCACACAATACTCCTACTACACACCTCCCTCACACAATACTCCTACTACACACCTCCCTCACGCAATACTCCTACTACACGCCTCCTCAGACATCTCAAGTCTCCCGCAAGGTTCGGGAGACGCCTGCTTTTCTGTGGCGGCTCCCGCAAGTTTCAAGGCCTGTTTAGACCCCTGACATCTCACCAAAGCCCCCCCAAAAATATATAAAGAAATATTGTAAAAAAAATTCTAAAAAAATGAAAAAGTGTGAAAAAAATAAATAAAAAACTACTGACACCACTCTCCCCTGCCCTACCAACACTGTTCACTGCCCCAACCCCCTCCCCCCAAAAAGCATTGTGAAAAAAAAATTAAAAACAAATTAAATTGTAAAAAAATCAATTATTAAAAATAAAAAAAACTACTGACACCGTCCACATACCACCCACCCCCACCCCCTTCTCCAGAAACACTGCGAAAAGAATATTGAAAAAGTTATTTAAAAAATATTTTGCCGCCGGGGGGGGGGCAGCGTTTGCAGGCGCGAACCGCCACCTCCCTGAAATGAGTTTCTGCAGGTTGGGATAGCAGCCGCTAGCAAAAATCGCAAGAGAATTAGACAGGCTGGTTGTACCTAAGTTGATCAATTGATCAACTTGGTACATTCAGCCTGCCCATTAACAGTTCAAATTGAGATTTGTTCTGTGTATGGCCGGCCTTAAGGCTCTTTATAGTTCAAAAAACCTACAGAGAGGATTCCCCCATCCACCTTGATTGTGTACCTGGAGGAATCTATTCTTTTTTTTTTTTCGATCAACCTGCTGGCTGATCAACAAAAAAACTGATACGTGTGTGGCCAGCTTAACAAGATCTAGTAAATATGATTCTGTGGGGTTTTTTTTGAACTGTAAAGAGCCTTGTGACAATTCTCATCTTCCTAGCACCCCTCCCTCCTGCAGGTTCTGAGAGAAGTAAGCCACAAATGTCTAGATATATAGGGGAAAAGTTATTACAACCTTGGTGGTGCCCTGTCTGACCCCGCCGCCCTAGGCACAGGCCCTCATGAGTGTTATTATAATAAACACCCCCCCACCTCGTTTTTGAGGTATGATGTGTTATTTGCTCCTATTCTCCTTTTTTCAGGCCTGCCGTAGATATCCATAACTCTATAAGCATTTATTGATTCCCTTCTTTGTTTGGTTTTGTGTTGTGATTTATTTGCGTTGTGTTCTCCTGCAGGTGTTGTGGAAAGTATTGTTACAGTAACAATGAGAGCGACGGGCTCTGGGCTCGGCTGGTGGATAAGTTAGACATATCGGAGGAGAGAGCGTTTAGCGAAGAGGAGCGGAGGGATGACTGCGGCGGTTTCCGCTCTGTAGACATCTTGAAATTATGCTATTAATTCTCTACAGCTCCGGAATCCTAAACACACATCTCCGTCTAGAGAGCCAGCAGCAATTAATCATCGGCAGGCACAATTAGCAACACATAATCTCACTTCTAGAGCGGGAATAGGAGGCTGGCGCAGAGGCAGGATCGCCAAAAGCGGGTTTCCAGGGGGGCAACGCGGGGACGTCTGAAGGGCAAACGTTGCGGAAGAAGATTTTGTGAGTCCAGAAGAAGACGGATCAGCATGGATAATTCGAAACATCACTGTTATTGTTCAGAAACATCTGGGCAAAAAATGTAAAAGACAACCAGTTCACAAAGACGCGTTTCGACCTCTCAAGTAGCCCTAAATAGGAGCTGAACCACACCTATTGATGCTTTACTACATGGAAAGTATAATGAGGAGTAACCCATAGCAAAAAAACAATAACAACATTCTTAAAGAGGTTGTAAACCCTTGTGTTTTTTCACCTTAATGCATCCTATGCATTAAGGTGAAAAAACACCTGGTAGTGACCGGCCACCCAGCCTCCTCCCTGTTTTACTTACCTGAACCCTCGAACTTGGCCCACGGGGATGCGCTGTCACTCTGCCCGGGGTTCTCGGCTCTTGATTGGATAGATTGATAACAGCGCAGCCATTGGCTCTCGCTGCTGTCAATCAAATCCAATGACGCGAGCGCCGGGGGGCGGAGCCGAGTCCTGCATTTGGCTTCTATGGAAGGTAACCCCCCTTGGGGAAGCGCTTTTCCGATGGGGTTATCAGATGTGGGGAGGAGCCGCGAGAGCCGCCTGGGGACACCAGAAGAGCAATTTCGGGGCCACTCTGTGCAAAACGAGTTGCACAGTGGAGGTAAGTATGACATGTTTGTTATTTATTTAAAAAACAAAATTTTACCTTTACAATCACTTTAAGTATTTACCATCTACATACTAAAGGAGTTAAATCTCTCTATACTAAAATACACACACACACAATGGATAAACACATACACTAAATTTGTCAAAAGTATTGGGTCGTCTGCCTTTGCATGCACAAGAACTTGAATGGCATCCCAGTCTTAGTCCGTAGGGTTCAATGTTGAGTTGGTCCACCCTTTGCAGCTATAACAGCTTCAACTTTTCTGGGAAAGCTGTCCACAAGGTTTAGTTTCATTTGTGAGGTCCAGCACTGATGTTGGATGAGAAGGCCAGTCTCTGCTCTAATTCATACCAAAGGTGTTCTATCAGGTTTAGGTCAGGACTCTGTGCAGGCCAGTCAAGTTCCTCCACCCCAAGCATGCTTATCCATGTCTTTATGGACCTTGCTTTATGCACTGATGCACAGTCATGTTGGAACAGGAAGGGGCCATCCCCACGAAGCTGGGAGCATGAAATTGTCCAAAATGTCTTGGTATGCTGACGCCTTTAAGAGTTCCCTTCACTGGAACTAAGGGACCAAACCCAACCCCTGAAAAACAACCCCACACGATAATCCCCACTCCTTCCTAGAAGAGTTTAAGCTGTTATAGCTGCAAAGGGTGGGCCAACTCAATATTGAACCCTACGGACTAAGACTGGGATGCCATTAAAGGTAAGTATAACATGTTTGTTATTTTCATAAAAAAAAAAATGAGACTTTACAATCACTTTAATATCATGTAAATAAATCAATGTCCCAGCACTAATTAAGACCTTCTGACATTCTAGTACCAAGATTAGATCCAAAGAAAGCTTCTGTCAGGAAGATCAAGGCCAGCTGACACTGTTGTATCCTTGCTCCTATCTTGCAGCATGTGCATGGGCACCATGTGTAGTGGCACCAAACAGGCTATTTAAAGTAATACTAAGTTCAATATTTTTACATTAATCATAAATGATCAAGAATACCATGGCTGTTTTTTTAAAAGAAAAAAAAAAAAACTCATATCCTTGTTTTTAAGCTTCTTTGTCCTGTGCATGCTTCCTATCCAGTGGCGGCTGGTGTTTTTTTCTTGGAGGGGGGGTGCAAACAACCACCCCCCCGGATCGATTGATCGGTCAGCTGGCGGCACCCCCCCCACCCCTGCTTCCTGCTGTCAGTCAGTCGGTCAGGTCACCCGCACCACCCATTAACCCCCCCGACCCCCTCCCCCCACGCGAGAGCGGTGTCGGTCAGTCATCCAGCCTTGTACTTACCCCATCTAGGTTGCGGACGGGCGACAGGCAGCGACTAGTGGCTTCCATCGGGTCTTCTCCTCCTCTGCATCATGTCCGGTTCCCCTGTGCATCTCCTCCCGCCTCCTTCTAGGCGTCCAATCCGATCACCTGTCCTTTCAGCCAATCGGGTGACGGGTCTCAGGACCTGCTTCCTAAATGGCTGGGAGGAGGATCAGTGTTTCAATAGCAAATATTCATTCGCTATTGTAACACAGCTGGGTGGGCTCCGTTCACAGTGCTCTGCTCCTTGAGCCCACCCTATTTTGAAGCCTATTAGAGCCTCTGGCTCTAATCACGTGCTTTAACCCCCCCCATTGGAATGCATGCATCCAGTGTCATGCATGGGGGCCAGACACATGGATAGGGGAGGCGGCGCCCGTGCGCCCTTAATAGACGGGCCGCCTCTGTCTCTATCCTCCATTGATGGACCTCACTGCTACTAGCGTAAAGTGAGTAGTGTTGTTATTTCTGGACACATGCGCCACCCTATGCATATTACAATTCCCATGAATGTGTCTGCAGGTAAATTTATAGTCCATCTCTGGGGCGAGCAATAGAGGGTGGCTCAATGTTCTCATACATAAGGGGAGCATGGAGAATAAACGTAGAATGAACCCTAGAACAAGAAGAACTCTAGAACAAGAAGTCTGAGGATAGTAGAAAAAAACTTACATTTCAGATGTCAGCAGTCATGACAGCAACTATAGCCGGCGGCAGTGATCAACTGGAAAAAACTCAACAGGCTGGTTGTACTGAAGTCGATCGATAAATCGATTTAAGTGCAACCAGCCTGCCTATACAAAAGGCCCGGGGGCCGAATCCGGCCCACCAGGCCATTTCATGTGACCCTCGCATCCAAAGCTTTTTTCAACCAGGTTGTGGCAGAACTCTGTTCCATCGACTCCGGCTCTATCCCTCCGTTCCCCTCTCACTAGTGTCACAGCTGTCCTCTCGGCGACTCTCACAGATCCCTGCCTGCCCTGCACTCATGGCGGGGACAAGGGAGATGCAGGTGGTGTGTTGGATGGGGCATCAGCCTGTGAAAGACAGCTGAACCCTGCACACTGTACACAGCACACCCCAAACCCTGCACTCTGTATGTAGCGCACCCCTGAACTGTGCATTCTGTACGTAGCACACACATGAACTCTGTACTCAGTAAATATCACACACCTGAACTCTGTACTCTGTACATAGTGCACCCCTAAACTCTGCACTCTGTTCGTAGCACACCCCTGAACTCTGCATTCTGTATGTAGCATGCCCCTGAACTCTGTACTCTGTACATAGTGCACCCCTAAACTCTGCACTCTGTACGTAGCACACCCCTGAAATCTGCACTCTGTATGTAGCATGCCCATGAACTCTGTACTCTGTACACAGCGCATCCCTAAACTCTGCACTGTGTACGTAGCACACCCCTAAACTTTGTACTCTGTACACAGCGGATCCCTGAACTCTGCACTCTGCACACAGCGCACCCCTAAACTCTGCACTCTGTACGTAGCACACCCCTGAACTCTGCACTCTTCACACAGCGCACCCCTAAACTTTGCACTTTGTACTTAGCACATTTCTGAACTCTGCATGTAAGGCACTCCTGGTATTTTTGCCACTTTAAGATCCTCCCACTGTTTGGCCACATCTACTGTTCGATGCGATTCAGCGGGTGGGGCGTGGTTGAGTTCCTCCACTTATTACTTATTCTCTGGGAAAAAAGCAGTGGATAAATGCATATAGTCTTATGCCGCGTACACACGGTCGGACTTTTCGGCGACAAAAGTCCGACAGCCTGTCCGACAGACTTTCGACTGACTTTTGGCGGACTTTTGGCGGACTTGCGGCAGACTTTCTAACGAACGGACTTGCCTACATACGATCACACAAAAGTCCGACGGATTCGTACGTGATGACGTACACCGGACTAAAATAAGGAAGTTGATAGCCAGTAGCCAATAGCTGCCCTAGCGTGGGTTTTTGTCCATCGGACTAGCACACAGACGAGCGGATTTCTGGGTCCGGCGTAGTTACGACGTAAAGATTTGAAGCATGTTTCAAATCTAAAGTCCGTCAGATTTGCGGCTGGAAAAGTCCGCTGAAAGTCCGGGGAAGCCCAAACACAATTGATGGATTGTCAGCCGTATTTTGTCCGTCGGCGTCCGTCGGACTTTTGTAGACGAAAAGTCCGACCGTGTGTACGCGGCATTACAGATACAATTGGCTCTTTGAGGGCAACCATAATGCTGATGCGGCCCAGGAAGTTCTTCGAGTAATAAGCAACAGTGAATTAATCCCTCACCTATGATGACCACCAATATTAGGAAACACCATAAGTTTTGTTTTAATCTTTTAGTAATAGTAAATTAACTTCAAGTTCATCATTGAAAATAATTTTGTTGTATGGAGCCGGGGGAGGGGGGGGACTGGGTTGGGGGTGGGGGGATGTTGGTTATAAAAAAATGATCTTCCTTTTTTGTCAAATACAGCTAACTCCTCCTTTCAGATCATGTTTAATATTGTATCCATATTTAGGGGGTAAAATGAAACATGACAACAAAAAAAAAAAAAATGTAAAGAAAAAAGGGGACATGCTTTGCAAGTGGTATATATAAACACCAATTAGTAGAAAACTTGAATTTTGGTAAAAGCAGTTTAAAGCCAATTACAAAAAAATCCAAGGTGTTGAGGGTCACAATTGTAATGTATACAAATCAACTCTATCCGGCGTCCACGTGTTTCACGGAGCTTTCACTTCATCAGGACAATAAATAAAGCTGTCTTATATTGCTAAAATAAGCGAATGGTAATCCTTCTAGAAAAAATAATCAAATTTTATTCTATTTGAAATTCAAATTTCAAAAGATGGTTATATTCTTTCTATATTATTTTCTTCTATCCTTTTATTTTCCAATCTATTCCATTCTTTTCTAATCTATTTAATTGTTTTTGAAATTTTGAATTTGATTCGAAAACAAATCAAAATCGATTGGAAAACTATTAAAATTTGATTAGAAAACTATTCGAATTCGAACTTTGTCCGAAATTTTGTTTTGCTATTTCAGATTAGTTTAAATTTGTTACTATTAAAATTTGGAAATTCGGATACATCCGAATTTCCAAATAATGAAAAAGTTGTCCAAAATTCAGTTCGGAATGAAACGAACTGCACATGTCTAATGGTCAGCGTGTACTGCCCCCACTTATGCCCAACCATCCCCACTTTTACAATTGTGGGGTTCTTCTCCCGGCCGGCTCGTGTCATTTTAGAAATCGGTGTGGCTGTGCATGGCTCCGCAAAAATACAAATATACACGTGGTGAGAGAGAGTGGATGCAGCTATTCAACTTTAATGCGGAGTTCCACCCAAATGTGGAAGTTCCGCTTATCTGCTTCCTCCCTCCCTCCGGTGCCGCATTTGACACCAGTGGCAGTCCGTCCATTAGGGGTTGGGCGCCGCCCCCTCTATCCACGGCCGCCACATCCTAATTAAAGCTCTATGATCCCGCTACCCCCTATTCATGTGTCCGGCCCCTTTCAGGACGCCGGGCGCATGAATTAAAGTGGCGGGGGTGTTTTTTTGAAGCACGAGATTAGAGCCAGAGGCTCTAATAAGCTTCAAAATAGGGTGGGCTCATGGCGCAGAGCATTGCATTGCGCCATGAGCCCACCCAGGTGTTACAACAGCGAATGAATATTCGCTGTTGCACCACTGATCTTCCTCCTGGCCAATCTGGAAGCGGGTCTGATACTTGTCACCCGATTGGCTGAAAGGACAGGCAATCCTATTGGACACCTAGGAGGAAGGGTGGAGATGCACGGCGGAAGCGAGGAGGAGAAGACACAGGAGCTGCCGCCGCAGCCGATGCCCCGATCCCCGCCACTGCCCGATGTGCCTGCCGATGCCCGATCCTCGCCGCTGCCCGATGTGCCCACCACCTAGATGGGGTAAGTGCCGGAGGAGCGGCAGACAGCGAGGGGGGGGATGTTTGCCGCCCCCCCAAACAAAAAACCACCAGCCACCACTGCGTGGCACCTTTAAGTGGGGATCGGATACCTGTAAAACACAGGTACCCAATCCCACTTCTGTGTAAGGGCGCAGCGGCGACCTACGTCATTTACGGTCCTTCCTCCCTCCCCCCACTGCCTTCTGGGAGACACACACAGGTCCCAGAAGACAGCGGGACCATTTAGAAAGTGCAGCGCAATTCGCGCATGTGTAGTAGGAAACGGGCTGTGAAGACTTCACTTCCTGTCTCCCTTAGGATGGCGGCGCCAGCACCCGAAGCCGATGGATGGGTTGGCTTTGGGTGCCGACATTGCGGGCTCCCTGAACAAGTAAGTGACAGTATTTGTAGCTGCTGACTTTTAATTTTTTTTTTAAATACAGGCTGGAACTCCTCTTTAAAAATGTTTTAAATGAATAAATACTTTATTCTGGCAGCATATTATTTAATGTGGATCAGCCAATCTGAATAAACTCGATCTATTTGCAACCTGGAAGAATGTCAGTGGAAATCAGTTACAGAGGGTGGACCTGTCATTCCTAAAACGGATAACAATCTGCAGCGTGGTTTTACCCAACGTTCCCGGCACAGAACCCAAACATTTACTTTCACAAGTAGGCTTCTATTCCGGCGTCGGGGAAATCCAATCTGCGGGATGCAATCTTTTCTTTTCCGCAGCTTGCCAAATGACACTTAAAAACTTACTAAACCAGAAATTGAAGATATAATTGCCACAATAAAATGATAATGAACTAGACAAAGAATGACATATCAGCCAAAATTCCAGTGTGAAAAATGTGCAGTTTATTTCTGCTGCAATTCCTCATAAATCTGTATTACTATAATGAAAATATTTCTTTTTTTTTATTTGCAGACTTTCCGCTCTCCGGCGGGTGGCGCTCTGAAAAGCGAAACGCGTTGTTCTACTCCTGCTGCAAATGGAAGACTTTCCATATTGTGAAGCGCTCAGCGGTTGTCCTCCACTTTTAATAACGTCTTTCCTTATTTAGATAACTTAATAGCTCTTGAATTTTAGACTGGAAAGCTAAAATGGAAACGGTTCTGTAACAATTGTCGATTATGTTTAATTGTGTAATCAGTGGTGGGGTAATTACAAATTTATTGCTGTTTGCGGCGTAGACTTATGTTCCTTACAATACGTCCATGCTGATGAGAAAAAAGCAGTGAGATACGACGACGGCACAAAGCGACTGGAAAAAATGAGGACAACCCTTGGAGCGCCTTTCTAGAAGTATCCTAACCAGGATTAACTATTTCCTCACAACCACACTTCTAAAACAATTATTTACAGAAATCAAAATCAGCAGCACCCCAGAGCAGGCTCCCCTTCTGATAAAACATTGAAGGTTCTCGGTCAGAATTCAGGAGAGGGGCGGGTGAAGGCGGGGGCTGTGTATTGATCAATATGATCGTCATTTAGAGCTCAACTTCAATCTACTTATAGTTTGCCCTGCCTGGTTCCTCCTCTCCCCCCCTTTTGTACATGCTAATGACCACCTGTACCGCTAACCCCTAAAGCAGGGGTCTCAAACTGCCCCCCTTTTGTACATGCTAATGACCACCTGTACCGCTAACCCCTAAAGCAGGGGTCTCAAACTGCCCCCCTTTTGTACATGCTAATGACCACCTGTACCGCTAAACCCTAAAGCAGGGGTCTCAAACTGGTGGCCCTCCAGATGTTGCGGAACTACAAGTCCCATCATTCCTCTGCCTGAGGGAGTCATGCTTGTAACTGTCAGCCTTGCAATGCCTCATGGGACTTGTATTTTCGCAAAAGCTGGAGGGCCGCTAGTTTGAGACCCCTGCCCTAAAGGGCCGCTGGATTCTGGGCCCCCCCTTTTTCTGCACGGCCAGGCAACACGCATTTTTCAACTTTCGTACAGAGTCAGTAACCAGTCCATAGGCTTGCTTTTGTTGTTTTATTAAGGGAAATTGACTTGGATAGAGAAGAGGCTTAACGGGATGCCCAATTTGAACTTGGTAGAGCAGCTTGAGAACAAACCTCTTTTCCATAAAAAGAGAAACAGATCCTGGACTCTCTCTGGAATAATGTCAGTCTCTAATGGATCAGTACGCAAAGCTCCTCATTCAGGAGCTCTATGTCCCCTTGGTGAAACTCCTAAAATCCCAAACTTGCAGGAGCTCTATGTCTTCTCTTCAGAAAAATACCATCCCACCTGGCTGAATTGAAAAGTGTCCCAGAGCAAGGGATTTAAAGTGGAGTTCCACCCACTTTTACAACTCTTCTGCATCCCTCGCTAAACTGTGAACTGTAAACGAATTGGATATCTTTTTATTTTTTTTCTCAGCACTTACTGTATATCTGCTGTATTCATTTTTCACTTCCTCCTCCCTGGCCGCGGCCCATCGCATCATTTCCTGTTTGCAATGCCTTCTGGGAAGGGGCAGCAACTTCCTTTGACACTGTCATTGCTATGGAAACCTGACCTGAAACCTATTACACTGCTTGTGCTGCACTGAGCATGTGCGAGATCTGCAAGGATGAGATCCAGGAAGAAATACAGTCTGGCTTCAGATGCCCACACTTAAGATGGCCACGGCCTGCTGCAAGTTTATAAAATAACAAAATACTGCTATAAACTAACAAAACAGACCTTAGTTTACAGACTAACTTTACTAGAATACATTAAGCTTGTGTATTATAGGGGTATTTTTATTTAAAAAGTATCATTTCGGCCGGAACACCACTTTAAGGTTAGCTGTGTCTCAATAAAAGCTTGCTAAATGTTGCACTTGGTAGCCTCTTTCCCTTATTGGCTCTTAGGGTGATAGGTAGAGGTACGCACACTGTTCCCTTGAATCCTGCTGCTTTGGTTAAGACTGCTATTCAGGCCTCCTGCTGTACAGGTCTTCCCATGCTAGATAGGGTGTCTCCTGCATGAGACTGAAGAGTGGTGAAGGTCCCTCTCTTCAGCTTGCTCTCTTTCCTTCCTCAGCTCCAGCCTGGAAGCAGAGCCCCCCCAGCACCGGGGTCCCCTTCTTAGGCTTCACGATCCTCAGCACTCCATCTTCCACCCGACAACAACCTCCCCAACTGGCCAGGCTCTCCAATATTTAAGAGCCACCTCCCCACCTTCTGGCCTGTCCTTACCTAGGGATTGGCAGAGATCCCTTGAATATTCTGCCTTTTGTTTTCATACCCCCTCCCACTAAGTTCTGGAACTTTCCAGAAGCCAGGGGGAGGTACTAGAAGCCCAGCCTGCAGAGCCTGCCCACTAACCTCAATCTGAACCCACAACAATTACCCAGACTCACTTAAAGGGTAACTCCACTTTCGTGGGGGAAAAAATAGCAATTAAAGAAAAAATAATATAGCACATATAATTGCGACACTAATCATATTGTATTTGAATGTTATTAAAAATTACCTTTCCTTTTCAATCTGCAGCCACTGTAATTTTCTGAGAATGCAATGCAATATGGCTACCTGGAGTTGTGTGTACTGACCACTACCCAGAAACATAATTTCCTGCTTGTGTGATTGGCTCACCAATTTTCCCAGAAGTCTGCCTAAGATACAAGTCTTTTCAGGCATCCCTTGCAACAAAAATGTCATTTTTGGAAAGATACTTTCAATAGGAACACGTCTAAAGGGATGCAGGCCCATCAGATTTCCTCATTAGTGCTCTTCAGCTCCACACCTGACAGTAAATTATGAAACCACTCCCATTAGCATAGCTCCCAACTGTCCCTGATTTGGAGGGACTGTCCCTGATTTAGAACAAAGTCCCTCTGTCCCTCTTTCCTCCTCATTTGTCCCTCATTTTGGTCTGATCTATATAGTTGTATATAAAATGCACTATTTTTCTTTCAAAAAGTGTTTCCCAGTGCTAAACATTTCATCCAATTTCTAAACTGCTGCATTGGTAAATTTTAAAAGCCAATATAAAGGAATAGTAGTGGTAAAAAAAAAAGACACTTGTGGGTTTAAGCAATCTTTTTTTGTATAATTCCCCTGCAGGGGGCATGGTAGGGGGTGTGTCCTATGCCTGCATACTTTTGCTAATAGGTGTCCCTCTATCCCACTTCAAAAAGTTGGGAGGTATGCATTAGACCCACGCACAGAGGCACAGACAAACACACAGGGATTACTTCAGAATAACAAAAGGTAGGAATCTGCAACAAAGGTTGTTATAATCCTTGCAATGTACATCGATCACCCAGAGGGGAATGTTTTTTTCTCAACAAAGGTGGAGTTACACTTTAAACTACAGTAAGTCAGCTAGATTTTCCTATCTAAACTGTACACTAGAGGGTGCTACACACCTTTCCACTTTCCGGTTTAATTACATACCTTATTTTTTACCCAGTGATGCCATCTCTGGGTCTCTGTGCTTCTCTATGCAATGCTGCTGGGAGAAGCTGGCAGGGCACTGTACATATCTTATACTGTACATATCTTCCTGATAACATCCTAGCAACCTGCCTACTCCTCTCAAGAACCCTAATGCCGCGTACACACGATCGGAATTTCCATCAGAAAAATCGTGGATGGTTTTTCCAACGGAATTCCGCTCAAGCTTGCCTTGCATACACACAGTCACACAAAAGTTCTCTGAACTTTCGACCGTCAAGAACGCGGTGACGTACAACACTACGACGAGCCGAGAAAATGAAGTTCAATGCTTCCAGCATGCGTCAAATTGTTTCTGAGCATGCGTGATTTTTTGCACGTCCGAATTGCATACAGACAATCGAATTTTCGGATAGGAACTTTTTCCGACCGAAAAATAGAGAATCTGCTCCCAATCTTTTGCTGGCTGGAATTCTGCCAGCAAAAGACCGATGGAGCATACACATGGTCGCATTTTCCGACAAAAAGCTCTTATCTGAGTTTTTCTGGCGGAATTTCCGATCGTGTGTACGTGGCATTAGCTCTAATGCAAGCAGTGGGCTGGCTCTTGGGAGCAGTTATGCAAATATCAAAAAGCCTTAATGGGTGTAAATCGGTGTGGAGGAGTGGGTGTTCCTAGGCAAGCTTTAATTGCATGCAGACCACCCTATGTTACACCCATATGTGATGTTCAGCCTCTATGATTGAACAAATTGAAATCAAATTAATGAAAGGGCGATCCAGGGACAGTCAGACTGGGGAAAAAAGGACTAGATGAAGCTGACTGTCCTCCAGTGAGGCTCTATGTTGCTGCAGTTTCTAATGCACACTGTGAGAGGCTCACAGTATGCAGTGAAATCAGTCAGTATTTCCAGTACAGGAGAGGAGCCTGTACAACTGTGCAAGACTAAAGGAAAAGCTGGAGGTCAGATTTAATAATATTAAAGCAGAAATCAGCATGATTCGGTTCAGCTGTGAATTTGTTAACCGCTTCCCGACCGCTGCACGACGATATACGTCGGCAGAATGGCACGGGTGGGCAAAAGAGCGTACAGGCACGTTCCCTTTAAGAAGCAGCACTGCGGGCTCGCATGCTGCCACGTTCTCCGTGACCGCGGGTCCCGCGGACTCGATGTCCGCCGGGTGCCCGCGATCGTGTCACGGAAAGTTTGTAAAGTTTGTAAACAAAGCATTTCCCTGTTCTGGCTTGTGTCATGGCAGAGATCACTGCTCTCTGTCAGCGAGAGCAGTGATCGCTGCCATGTGTTGTTGAAGCCCACCCCCCCACATTTAGAATCACTCCCTAGGACACACTTAACTCCTTCATCGCCCCCTAGTGTTAACCCCTTCACAGCCAGTGTCATTTACACAGTAATCAGTGCATTTTTATATCACGTATCACTGTATAAATGACAATGGTCCCAAAATAGTGTCAAAAGTGTCCGATGTGTCCGCCATAATGTCGCAGTCATGATAAAAATCGCAGATCGCTGCCATTACTAATAAAAAAATAAATTAATAATAAAAATGCCATAAAACTATCCCCTATTTTGTAGACGCTATAAATTTTGAGCAAACCAATCAATATACGGTTATTGCGATTTTTTTTTTTTTTTTTTTTTACCAAAAATATGTAGAAGAATAGATATCGGCCTAAACTGAGGGGAAAAAATGACTTTTTATATATTTTTGGCGGGATATTAATTATAGAGGAAAGTAAAAAAATATTGCTTTTTTTTTTCAAAATTGTCGCTCCTTTTTTGTTTATAGAGCAAAAAATAAAAACCGTAGAGGTGATCAAATACCACCAAAGAGAGCTCTATTTGTGGGGAAAAATGGAGGTCAATTTTGTTTGGGTACAATGTGACAAGATCGCGCAATTGTCAGTTAAAGCGACACAGTGCCAAATCGCAAAAAGTGCTCTGGTCAGGAAGGGGGTAAATCCTTCTGGGGTTTATGTGGTTAAAGAGTATTGAATGCAATTTAAAGAGGAGCTGCAGTCTGCTCACATACTTTGTAATAAAATCATCTTTGCCATTCTGAAGCTTCCCTCCAACCGCTTTGCATATTATCTTATATACACTGTGATTCTGTACTTGCCCAATATGCTGCAGAAATCTCCCTCCACTGAGTCTGGCTGCAATAATTCTAACTGTGGGCAACTGAAGCTGCTGCCTGTTCACTTCCTGGATTCACACAGACACACAGAGGCACAACTCCAGCTCTGCAGCTCTCATTGGCCCTCTTATGACTCATCCCCCCTCCCTTCCTGGCAAACTCTCACAGAGAGAGAGAGAGAGAGAGAGAGAGAGAGAGAGAGAGAGAGAGAGAGAGAGAGAGAGAGAGATGTATATGATGTCATAAGGCTAGGCTTTTTATCAGCCAAGAAACAGGAAGTGGGCTGTAAAAGGTATTTACTGGCAGAAAAAAAAATGTTTTACTATCCAAAGTTAAAACAACAAGGGCAAAAGATTTAATAGATGGAAAGATGAAAAAATGACTGAAGTTCCGCTTTAAATACTGCGGTATAATCGCTTGCAGTGATAAATGCAGAAAATCCCCACACACAAGGATGCAGGAGTTGTGTCAAGGTATCAGCATCATAATATGTTTAGGGCACTGGGGGCTAAATGGGGAGGTGTTTATATGTTAGGGTGGGAGGGGTTACTTTTCAGCACTGGAGGCTGAAGGGGGGGGGGGTGTACTTGGGGCTCGAAGGAGAAGTTTAGACACTAAGGGTAGAAGGTGGGTTGTTTTAACAAGTAGGAGAGGCGGAACGGACTCAACCAGTGTGATGTTGATTTGGAGTCCAATGAGCAGAAATTTGAAGAAATCACATTGTGCTGCCCTAGTGAATGGTCACCTCCTGGCTATACATTGTGGCAGAGGTGAGGGAGTCACAGGATTGGCTGAACAGAAATACTAATATTTTTTGCCAGTTAGAACAGCCAATGTGAAAGTGGCTGTAAAAAAAAATGTGAAAAAGCCTTTTTATCAGTGAATGAAATGTGAATGAAAACATGATCTATGAATGGAGGAGGCAGGCCTTTTAATTACCCTCCTCCATTCATAGATCCTGTTTCATTCATAGAAGTTGAAGTATTGTCTTTTATGAATGGTGAAGCAGAGTGGAAATGGCGGGCATATACAGGCACTCTTGATAAGTGCAAATGACAGCCCCCTCAGTTCTGTTAACCCCCGCCAGACTAGGCAAAATGAGGGCAGATGGGGGGAAATTTCAAGGAGACCAGGAGCCAGCAGTACAAGGGACACAGTGCATTAATAGTAAATTATTTCCCTATTGTTAATTTTTGTTTTACTTTTTACTTCACTTACACTTTAGGGATGGGAGTTCTGGCCATAGTATTGCAATGATGTCACCAGCACCCCTGCCCCTTTAAGTGCAGTGGTGCAGAGAAATTCCCAGTCGCATCTTCTGATTGGGCCGGTGTCCTGCTATCATGTGACAGCTTCCTGCAGGTTCAGCTTGAAACTTAGCGTATTACGAATGCTGAGCTACTTTTCAGCAGCACAGGCCAACAATCAAGTGAAAGGAGAGATGTAAAGAGCCTGCTGACTCCCCTCAACACCCCTCTTTGCGGGTTGGCAGCCCATTCATTTCAGTGGGCTGCCCCACCCACAGAAACACAGGGAAAAAGTCTCTGATTCTTTTTTTAAAATCACACTGCACCAAGTCTCATGGTGCCACAGCACCATGCGATTTGGCACGTGCAAAATCATGGCACGGGGTGCCATTGAGAGTTAGACCTGCTCACATCCACTCTTTGCACACTAAGACCACATTCACATGGGTATAGCTCTCTGTATACCCGTGCGAAGGGCCATCTTTGTCCGCACAGGATGCACCTGTGTTCCATGCATCCCCATGCAGGCAGGGACACAGCAGCTGCCCAGACACTGGTACCAATTTGACGGCAGCATGGATGCCAGGGCACGCCCCCAAATGTAGACAGTGTGTGTTCGGGGACACTCACCCCCATGGTTGTCAAACTGGGACCAGCAGCTGTGCCCATGCAGCCAGTGCCACCTTAATAGTATCATGGGCCCTTGGGCAAAGTAATGCACAGGGGCTCCTACCAGGGAAATAGTGACCTGTGGTGCATGTAGCATTCCACAGCAAACAATGGCATGGTTAATCAATGCTACAAATTGGCAATGGCTTTTTATTCTAATTTAAAATTTGTGTCTATTTTTTTTACAATTGTTAAATTTATTATTTTTACAAATTGTTTAAATATTATTTGGATTTTTGCTGTTGGGGGGTCTCTGGTGAGATATCAGGGGGCTAAACAGACCCATGAAGTCTCATTTTTGAGACAGAGAAAAAGACTGAGAAAACACATTGCCCAGTTTCTTTCTGCAGCCTTAACTCTGCACTGTAAATGAATGAACAGGAGATAAAGGCTCCTGTGCATTCATCAACTGAAGCATGGTAAACACAGTTTACCATGCTTCAGTTATGAATGAACACAGTGGGGTTTACTTACTAAAGCTAGAAAGGGCCAAATTTGTCACAATTCTGCAGAGAAACCAATCAGCTTCCAGGTTTTATAGCTAAAGTTTAATTAACTGCTTCAGCCCTGGAAGATTTTACCCCCTTCCTGACCAGAGCACTTTTTGCGATTCCGCACTGCGCCGATTTAACTGACAATTGCGTGGTCGTGCGACGTTGCACCCAAACAAAATTGACGTCCTTTTTTTCCCACAAATAGAGCTTTCTTTTGGTGGCATTTGTTTTTATTATTTGCGCTATAAACAAAAAAGAGCGACAATTTTGAAAAAAACACAATTTTTAAAATTTTTTGCTATAATAAAATATCCCCCAAAAATATATAAAAAAACAATTTTTTCCCCAGTTTAGGCCGATATGTATTCTACATATTTTTTGTAAAAAAAATTGCAATAAGCGTATCTTGATTGGTTTGCGCAAAAGTTATAGTGTCTACAAAATAGGGGATAGTTTTATGGCATTTTTATTATTCATTTTTTTATTTTACTAGTAATGGTGGAGATCTGCGCATTTAATCGGGACTGCGACATTATGGCGGACGCGTTGGACAATTTAGACACATTTTTGAGACCATTGGCATTTTTACAGCGATCAATAAAAATGCATTGATTACTGTAAAAATGTCACTGGCAGTGAAGGGGTTACCACTAGGGGCCTATTGTGTGTTCTAACTGAAGGGGGGGAGGGGACTGTGCAGGGGAGATGACAGATCGCTGTTCATACTCTGTATGAACAGACGATCTGTCTGTTCTCCCCTCAGAGAACCGGAAACTGTGTGTTTACACACACAGATCCGGTTCTCGGTGTGCCCCGAGTGATCGCGGGAGCCCGGCAGTGATGGGCACTCGCATTGGCTCCGTGGGCGAGCAGGGGGCGTGCACATGCCCCCAAGTGCCCGAATATGTTACCAACGATTCGCACAGCCGAGCCATGTTGCCGCAGTATAACTGCGGCGGCTGGTCGGCAAGCGGTTAAGCAAGCTGAGGTTAGAAGCTGGTTGGTTTCTCTGCAGAATTGTGACTAATTTTGCCCCCTCTAGCTTTAGTAAATAAACCCCAGTGAGTGATCAGTACCGATCACTCACTGTGTTCATTTAGAAATGGAAGGGGCTGGTAAATATGTAATTTACCGGCCCCTTCCCACACTCTCCATCCTGAAGATCCTCCTGTTTGCCTGCAGCTGGTGCCAGTGGGAGAGGAAAGGAGGGAAGCCGGAAGTGCTGGGGAGTGGGGCACACAGGAGGGCTAGGCAGCAGGGGGAGAATCTGATAGTGGACAAGAGGGGGTGATCAGTGTAGTAACAGGGGGAAATAGCTGAATTGATCTTTTGTGGCTCACCCTACATCAGCTGAATGTCACCGGGAGGGAGGAGGAGATGCCGGCTTTCAGCTTCTGCAGTGAGAGCCACAAAAGATTGGTTCCTGATCACCCGCTCTGTCCACATGCGATTCCCCCTGTTAGGGAGAGGAGACTGCAGGGGTTCCCCATGCAACTGGGAGTAATAAGATAATCCCTGCATGCTGCTGCTGCATCCCAATAGACATAAATGGGACTGACTGCACATGGATGCATGGAACGCCTGTGCAGACAAAGATGGCCCATGGCATGGGTATATGCATACATACATTGTGTGAAAGAAGCCACAATGTGACTTGACACAACAAAATCTTCAATAATTTTTCGAGCTTTGCACAATGATGTCACAGTTCCGGTGCGTTCCCACTGTGATCAGCTGCTGAATATGTTGGCGCTATACTAATTAACAGCAATCATAAAACTCTTCCGCATCATCCGCTCCCCCGTCTGGAGGGAAGTCATTTATTCCGGCTCTAGGGGAGTTTATTACTCAAGAAGTCACTTTGTCAGAGATGGATGGCTTCAGAGGTGAGAACAGCCTGCAGCCGCTGACTTATCAATAAAATATTTTCTCTCCTATGAATATTACACAATTTATTTTCACTTTTCTGTCTATATTTGTAATTGCATCACTGACCCTGCGGAACCCCCCGCCCTGCGATCCCCCCCCCCCCCCCCCCCCCCCCCCGGTCGCATTTCTCAGGTCTCTGCGCTCTAAAGGGCTGTTTAATTGCCTTTTGCAGTTGCGTGTTACTATGTGAGTTACATAAGAGGGAGATTTACAGTCTCACCCAGCCAGGTGACACACGTCTTCATTAGAACAGAATAGATTTGCTGCGTTGTGTGATGGGATCAAATTCCTTGCAGTTCTGCAGCCGGTGCATTTATAAAAGAAAAATAAACAGGATTAAAGAGAACCGGTCATGAATTAAACCAAATAGCGTTTAACCACTTGCCCTCCGAAAGATTTACCCATCTTCATGACTAGGCCATTTTTTTGCGATACCGCACTGCGTTATTCTAACTGACAATTGCGCGGTCGTGCGACACTGTACCCAAACAAAATTGATGTCCTTTTTTTCCCACAAATAGAGCTTTCTTTTGGTGGTATTTGATCACCTCTGCGGTTTTTATTTTTTGCACTAATAAACAAAAAAAGACCGACAACTTTGAAAAAAAACCCAATATTTTTCACTTTTTTTAAAAAATTGAAAAAATCGAATTTCTTGATCAATTTAGGCCAATATGTCTTCTGCTACATATTTTTGGTAAAAAAAAAAGCCCAATAAGCATATATTGATTGATTTGCGCAAAAGTTATAGCATCTACAAACTATGGGATATATATATATTTTTTTTTTACTAGTAATAGCAAGACTGCGATATTGCGTCAGACAAATAGGACACTAACTGACACTTTTTGGGGACCAGTGACACTAATACAGTGATCAGTGCTAACAATATGCACTGTCACTGTACTAATGACACTGGCTCGGAAAGAGTTAAAGTTATTGTAAATTTTAGTTTAGTTTTTTTTTTTTTAACAAACATGTTATACTTACCTGCCCTGTGCAGTTGGTTTTGCATAGAGCAGCCTAGATCCTTCTCTTCTCGGGTCCCTCTTCACTGCTGCTGGCCCCTCCCCCCTGTCGAGTGCCCCCACAGCAAGCAGTTTGCTATAGGGACTCCCAAGCCGAGCTGCAGCTCTGTTTGTCCATTTAGACGGAGCTCCCACCCCCTCTCATTCCTGATTGGCTAACTGACTTTGAGTGACAGCTGCAGGAGCCAGTGGCACCGCTGCTGTGTCTCAGCCAATCAGGAGGGAGAGTCCTGGACAGCCAAGGGACTTGTGGACATTGCTGGACAGCAGAGAGGGGGCTCAGGTAGGTATTAGAGGTTGCTGTAGAAGCTGCTACACACAGCGCTGTGGCGGCCATTCTGAGAGCCACCCCCCCCCCAGGCAGTCACAAAAAAAAAACATTTTTTTAAACATGGCCCTTTAAAAAAATAAAAATAAAAAAAAGTCCTTAAGTGCACTGTGTTCGGGCACCGGACACAGTGCACTATGGGAAGTGCCACGTCAATGCAATCACGAGTTTGCAGACGCAACGCTTCATTGGCAGGGTTTGGAGCTGCTTTGCAGCGCAATCCATCGTGCTGAGCAGCATCCGCCCAGCGCCTGGCCGGGTGCCTTGTTCTCAGTGTGAGAACAAAGTCACGTCCGGAGGGCTACAAAAAGATGGCCGCCGTGAGGACTAATCCCCTTGTGTTCAGTGGAGAGGGGAGGCCCCTCCACTCTGAACACACGGAGAAAGCCAGGAACTAGCTGGGGAGAGTCACAGATGCGGCTTGAAGGAGGGCTGTGCTGCCGGGGACACAGATGTGAGGAGAACCCTGCTGCTCCGCTGATGGGGACACAGATGTAAGGAGGGGCCCCGCTAGGGACACAGATGTGAGGAGGACCTTGCTGCTCTGCTGGGGACACAGATGTAAGGAGGGGCTCCATTGGGGACACATGTAAGGAGGGGCTCCGCTGGGGACACAGATGTAAAGAGGGGCTCCGTTGATGGGGACACAGATGTAAGGAGGGGCTCCGCTGGGGACACAAATGTGAGGAGGACCTTGCTGCTCCGCTGGGGACACAGATGTAAGGAGGGGCTCCACTGGAACACATGCAAGGAGGGGCTCCACTGGGGACACAGATGTAAAAAGGGGCTCCACTGGGGACACAGATGTAAGGAGGGGCTCCGCTGGGGACACAGCTGTATGGAGGGGCTCCGCTGGGGACACAGATGTAAGGAGGGACTTCGCTGACGGGGACACAGATGTAAGGAGGGACTCCACTGATGGGGACACAGATATAAGGAGAGACTCTGCTGGGGGCACCTGATGAAGGGAAGGACTCTGCTGGGGGCACCTGATGTAAGGAGGGACTCTGCTGGGGGCACCTGATGTAAGGAGGGACTCCGCTGGAAGCCCTTGATGTAAGGACAGACTCCGCTGGGGGCACCTGAAGTAAGGACGGACTCCGCTGGGGGCACCCGATGTAAGAACGGACTCCGCTGGGGGCACCTGATGTGAGGACGGACTCTGCTGGGGACATCTGATGGCATCTGGTGGCAGGAGACCTGGCAATTGACACTCTCAGGGCTCTCACTGATTCTGGATTATGGTGAGTTGAATGATTTCATTTTATATTACGATGTAATAATAGAAATAATGCGCTCCAATCATCCTGACACCATAACAACCATGGTGCCGGGATGATTGAAGTGCTAACACCAGGTGTTTTGAGTAACTTTATCTGCTGATTGTTAAACTTTCTAGAATACACATATTTCTATTGTTTGTAGGATCTGGGCCTCCTGTTCCTCTCTCCCTCCCTCTCCCTCCATCCCTCGTTTATCTCAGACGCTAACCACACCACCTTAGTGCCACGCCCACTATTTCGCTGAAACCAAGCCCATTTTCACCAAGTGGGAGGGGTCAAAAAGGAAGGGCAGGGTCTGGCGCCCCCCCATCCTAAAACTTCACCAGCCGCCACTGACACGGAATGATTTTTATCTAAATGCATAGAATGCATTAAGATAAAAAACCTTCTGCCTTTACAACTCCTTTAACATCAGGGGCAATCAAAGTGTTAACTGTGTGCTTAGCTGGTATTTTCTTACTGTGGGAGAGGTGCTTGTACTAGGAGAAGGCATGAATCGGTGCCCCTGCTTTGCAGAGACAGAGAATCAATGCCTTCCATACTGACAGAATGGCGATCTGCCTTGCCATACTCCCTCTGTACCGAAGGATCAGCGGGTGCCAGCAGACATCGAGTCCAGGGTACCCGTGGATCAGCTATCGCTGTGTATATCTACGGTGTGCGATCTGCAAGTGGTTAAAGGCTAAGTCCACCTTTCTGACCATGTTTCATGGTACACTCATATTTAGGGTGTAACATTAAACTTGGTCACATTCCACAGCCCTGGACCTTCAAACCACCCCTTATTACCCGAATAGCAATTTCCCCCCATAACATCTTAAATTTTGTTTTAATTCAGCACGACTGTGTGTGGTTCTCCTCACACAGCCACGTCATCTATTCACAGATCTATTCACATGGATATGTAAATAAAAGTCCACAAGGGATTCATAATTCTCAATAGAGCACGAGTGCAGTGACCTCACCACACTCATAGACCAATGATTACTTCCTCCAATATCAGTGCATGCCCGTTTGTGAACTAACCCAAATAATGTACGTTCTAGCAAAGGGCGTTCAATCACTTTGTCACTACGGTGAATACCAAGGGAGAAACATTGATCCTGCCCGGTCCCAGGTATTACTGGTGACTGTCCCAATGATACTTATGTCACCTCTCTTGTGGATTACAAATGTGCACTTCTGAAGTTAAAGGACACTTTGCTGAAGCCACTACATTCCTATGCACAGAGTTCTTTTTTAAGTTGGAACATTTCAGAAAACTGTACTGCCAGGACTGTGCTGGACTGTAGATACACAGCATGTCCATCTGAGCCATGTTGGCTAAAAGTAGGAGTTGTTGGGGTGTTCCACCCTGAAGAGCGTTCTGTGATTTTCAGTACAATGTTGTTCGTAATTAATCAAGGAAGTTTCTTGTTTTTGGCTGTCATGTGGACAGACTGAAGATACCTTTGCAAGATAACCTGTGTCCTGAAGTGTGGTCCCTTGCACCTTGGCCTGACTGCCAGGGATTGGGCCTATCCCGGGGCATCTGGCTGCTAGGCTGTCTGAGGGCCTATCCAGAAGCAAGAGAGAGCAGCCAGGGTTGGTATTGCAGCTTGCAGTCCAACCAGAAGTGACGTTTCTATTTAGTTAAACCTACATTGGTGACAAACAGCACAAGCAATTATCCGCTATAGGCGGAAAATTTTGCCAAACTTAACTTCACAATTAAATTGCCAACTTCACATTTGTCCAAATGAGATTCTGTTGCCTTTTGGTACTCTTTAAAGTCAAAATGTCACAGAGATATTCTAAGGGTCATCATTAGTGTTAGGATTACTGTTATGCCCCGTACACACGGTCAGATTTTCCAATGGAAAATGTTCGATGGGAGCTTGTTGTCGGAAATTCCGACCGTGTGTAGGCTCCATCGGACATTTTCCATTGGAATTTCTGTCACACAAAATTTGAGATCTGGATCTCAAATTATCCGACAACAAAATCCGTTTTCGTAAATTCCGATCGTGTATACACAATTCCGATGCACAAGGTTCCACGCATGCTCGGAACCAAGCAAAAGAGCCGCACTGGCTATTGAACTTGCTTTTTTTCGGCTCTTTGTACGAGTTGTACGTCACTGCGTTCTTGACGTCCAGAATTTCTATTGTTGTCGGAATGTCCGATCGTGTGTACAGGGTATAAGAGTTAGCATTTTTTGAACAGTTATCTCTGAATCCCCAACTCCCAGAAACCATTTGAAGCCCATTGTACCCCTAAAAATTAATGAAATTTGGTCCGAAATTTTGGTGAATGGAATACTCCCAATATCTCTACCAAAGCTATAATCATGAGTCGATGAAGGGTCTATGGATGGTTAGAAGAAAAAAAAAGGAAAACATCACATTTCAATGGCCTGTGCTGGGAACATTCCTGGTCTCCTCTGTTGAGTGTGAACCAGCACTGAGCATTTCCAGTTCACGGCTGTCAGAGCCTGTCTAAAAAGCCAGGTAAACAGCATATCAAGCACAGACCTGTGTTTGATCCACTAAAGTAAAGAGCAGGGGTGTCATTAGGGATCTGATAGACCCTTGATGTCTCCATAAAGATTACCTGTCATCTGCTCACTGCTATCACATAGGGTTTGTTTTTTGTTTTTTAACCCCCTTGTGATAGCAATAAAGTTAAATAAAAAAGAAAATAAAAGTGTTAAAAATGTGAAATATAATAAAAGAAAAAAAAATATATAAAAAATGTTAAAAGCACTCCCATCACCCAGTGCACACGCATACAAAAGCATGTAAATGATTGCACAACAAATATTGGTTAACACCACACACGCCAAAGTGAGAATTGTAATTCTAAATCCCTTATTTATGGTTAATTTTAAAATGATGATCTGTAAAAGCTGATGAAGCTACACCTACGGATCAATTTGGGTACCATAATTTTTGCACAATTTCCTAGGCGCACACTTTTTTGATGCTTGACATATTTGCTATTTATTTTAAGAAAATAGTAAAAAAAATATAAAAGAGTAATTTTAAGAAAATATAGATGTGATAAACAGTTATATAAATATCATTGGACATTAAAAATTGTAACCACCATTTTTTTTTAATTCTACATGGCCCCTGCGTTCAGAAAATATCCAATATTCTGAGAGTTTAAGTCATTTTACAACCTAAAATGCAGATTTTAACATATGTGCAAAAAGTGGAAAAAAAAATGCTCCAGAGGGAAAGTGGTTAAATGGAGTACACATTCATATTAAACTGCATTCTGACTCTGAACACAACAAAGGTTGTGTTTCTGCTTATGGAGAAGAATTGTTGTGGATTCCCCTATTAAATAAAGCGTCATGTTGCAGACGCACCGTGTTTTCTTGTTGCAGAGCGCCCTTTGCCCTGAGGTTACCGTCTCTTCTCCAGATTAGACATTTCCAGAAAGCTGCTGACGCAAGACAAAATTCTCTTTTTTCCTCTGCAAGCTATTTAAAGAGGGAGCGATTGTGTGTGTAGCCTACTGCTCACATTAATTAGTAATGCAATGTAAGAGCAAAGTGATTAACCAGCAATCCCCAAAGCTCAACTTATTTTCTGTAACTGCTGCGTGGCACCATTCCAGCCCTAAAATACTCGATCACAAATAATGAAACGCTGAGAACACTTTTTATTAGACATGTCAGAAGAAGATGATGTCCTGTATAATCCTCAGGGTTCATATGGGTGTGCATATGTATATATACAGTATATATATATATATATATATATATATATATATATATATATATATATATATATATATATATTGTGCCCCCGGGATGCTGCACACCCGATTGATGTTGATGGCACAAAGATCAGTAAAACTGAATGCATTTTGACTGTTTCTGCTCTTACTCAAGTTTTAAAGATCTTCATGGCAGGATCATAAAATATTATTTTAATAAAAACTGGTTATTTAAAAGGATTGAAAATTATTTTTGAAATTACATTAGCTTGTTAAAGTACTACTAGGGTACTGAAGTGTTAACTGGAAAGCCACACTGCAAAAAAAGATAACCTACACTTTTCTTTCTGGTGGGGGGGACTCCAAATGTTGCTCCCTTGAAGACCTTAGGAAGCTTATGGAATCCAGTCCTTTCTGGGTGTGTTAGATGCTTGTTCCCTCCCACTATGGTTCCACCCGCCGAGCCTTACATCACTGCAGGACATCTAATTTTGCAGAATGGTTTTGTTTGAGCTTCAGTTCCCTAGCTGATGTGAGATTCTATTGACCAAGCCTGCTGTCAGTGGCCCCTGAATAAAGAAAAATGTCCCAGCAGCAGGTAGCAGGAGGAAAAATGTCTAGTGTTGGTGGTCAGTAGGAGGAGAACAATCCAATATTCATGGGAGGATGATTGCCCTGATGTTGATAGAATGAGGGGTCACTGGGGAAAAAAAAACCTTGGTGGAAGTGGGGGTTTGAAGGTGTTGGGAGAATACCATGGTGTTAAATGTGTACCGAAGGGTATTGTGATGGTCAACAGGGGCTGTAGGGGTACAGAGATGTCAGTGTGGGCCTTGGTTTGTACAGTGGTGGTCAATGAGTGTCGTCACTAGGGTTGGTGTCACCTGGTGAAGTAAAACATGGTGATCGGACAGTTTGATCAGCCATGGACCTGGCTGACATGCTGCTACCCACAGATTATCCATTGCAGGGCATAGTCCATAGACTCGAAACCCAGGAATATAATCAGAGCCAGGTGATGCGATTCCTCTAGGATATGGCTTCCCGCTTCAAGCAGCTTCAGGCTTCCTTAGGAATTCCGATTCAGCAACCGCAATCGGTGGCTGTACCTGTTCTGGTTGCAGTCGCAGCCACACAGTCGCTGCAGCTGCCAGCTCCATCCCGTTTCTCTGGCGACTCCAAGGCCTGTAGGGGGTTACTCAGCCACTTTGAACTCCAGCCTTTAAACTTCTCCTCTGATTGGGCAAAGGTAGCCTATATTATTTCCCTCCTCTCCAGTGAGGCTTTAGCCTGGGCTGCCCCCCTGTGGGAGAAGAATGATCCAGTGGTTTCTAGCCTGCCCGACTTCCTGAAGCTCTTTTGGAATATCTTTGAGGAACCGGGTCGGGTTTCTTCAGCGGCCAGTGCCCTTCTACGTCTTTGCCAAGAGTCTTCTTCTGTGGGACAGTATGCTCTTCAGTTTTGTATACTAACAGCTGAGTTGAGCTGGAATAATGAGGCCTTAGTTGCAACCTTTTTAGATGGCCTCTCTGACCGAGTAAAGGATTCATTAGCGGGAAGAACCATCCCCGCCGGTCTGGACGATGTCATCTCGTTGTGTAACCAGATCGATATTCGCTTTCAGGAGAGGTCCCTAGAGAAAAGACGCCAGCACTCCCTGGTCCCTAGTAAGCCTGAACTCCCCTCCCTTCATCCCATGGAGCATCTTCTGCCAGCTGAGGAACCTATGCAGCAGGGCTGGACCAGGCGGACCCCAGAGGAAAGTGCTAGGTGTAAAACTTTGGGCCTGTGTCTCTATTGTGGGGGCAAGGGGCATTTTCGTGACTCCTACTCGCTTCGTCCGGGAAACGCTTGGGTCTAATACATCTGGAAGGTGGAGTATTGGACCCAGCAATATCACCTTCTCGTCTTCTTCTTTCGGTGTCCCTTCATGTAGGTGCTTCCTCTCAATGGGTCTTGGCATATCTGGATTTCGGGGCTGCTGACAATTTTATGGACTGGAGAACTGCATCTAATATGAAGCTTACCCTTTCGCCCCTCACTACGCCACTGGTGGTCTCGGCAATTGATGGCACTGTTCTTCCAGGGGGCATCATTCGCTTCCAGACTCTCCCTGTTAAGATGTCGGTAGGGATACTCCACCAGGAGTGGATATCCTTCCTTATCCTAACTAAGGCCTCAACCTCCATCATATTGGGCCTTCCTTGGCTACAGTTCCACTCTCCACATGCGGACTGGGCTTCTGGGCAGATCCTGGCTTGGGGTCCCTCCTGTTTCTCATCCTGCCTACTCAAGGTTGCCCCCAAAGAGAGACTTCAGGTTGCATATAGCGATTTCCGGGATGTGTTCTGCAAAAAATCAGCTGAGGTGCTCCCTCACAGGCCTTTGACTGTGCTACTGACCTTGTCCCTGGAGCAACTCTGCCTAGGGGCCGTACCTACACTCTGTCTATCCCAGAGACCCAGACCATGTCCGAGTATGTCTCTGAAAATCTAGAGAGAGGTTTCATTCGGAAATCCTTCTTTTTCATTGCCAAAAAAGATGGTACCTTAAGACCCTGCATTGACTATCAATAAATGCAGTGACAATCAAAAATCGATACCCCTTACCCTTAACACCTGAGCTTTTCGACAGGTTGAAAGGTGCCTCCATTTTTACCAAGTTGGATCTCAGAGGTGCATACAATCTGACCTGGATACAGGAAGGCGACGAACCGCGTTAAACACTAGAGATACGAATACTTAGTTATGCCTTTCGGTTTGTGTAATGCCCCAGCTGTGTTTCAAAACTTTGTCAACTAAATCTTCAGGGATCTGCTGTATTCATTTGTTGTCATCTATCTGGATGACATTCTCATCATTTCAGAAAATCTGCTTGTCCACAGAAACCATGTCCGGATTGTACTTAGAGAGAATAATCTGTATGCCATGCTGGAGAAATGTTCTTTTGAATGTTCTGAGGTCCTGTTTCTGGGTTGCTTTGTCTCTAATTTGGGTCTTCGTATGGATCCTGGAAAGGTCTCGGCCATTACCAACTGGTCTTTTCCTGCCAGCCTCAAGGCCACACAGCATTTTCTTGGGTTCACAAATTATTATAGGCAGTTCATTAGGAATTACTCTTCCATTGCTGCGCCTCTTATCGCCTTGACCAAGAAAGGTGCTAATGCCAAGGAGTGGTACCCTAACGCTGTCTCTGCATTTTATGATTTGAAACAGGCCTTTGTTTCTGGACCTCTCTTGAGGAGACCTAATCCTGGGGATCCAGTTTTTATTGAAGTGGATGCTTCTTCAATGGGGGTGGGAGCTGTGCTTCTTCAATCCTTTGAGAAGAAACGTCAATCATGTGCGTTCTTCTCCAAAAAAATTCTCAGGCATAGAAAAATTATGCTAGTGGTGATTGGGAACTTCTTGCAATTAAATTGGCGTTAGAGGAGCAGAATCATCTCTTGGAGGGTTCCCCTCACTCTATAACGATTTTCACTGATCATAAGAATCTGCAGTACTTACAGAATGCCAAACGTCTGAATCCCAGACAGGCCAGGTGGAGTCTTTTCACTTTGGACATAATTCCAAGCTGGCAGGTCATGCTGGGTTCCTCCGATCCTTCCTGCTTATCAGTCGCCACTACTGGTGGCCTACTGTCTGCTTGGATGTCAAGGACTACGTTAAGGGTTGTCATGTCTGTGCTCTAAATCCTCCACACAAGCTCCTGCTGGTCTTCTCATGCCTTTCCCATTCCCAAGGAGCCCTGGTCTCACATTGCCATGGATTTTATCACTGATCTTCCACTGTCTGAGAGTAATACCTTCATTTGGGTGGTAATAGATCGATTCTCCAAGATGGCTCATTTTTTTTCCCATTCTGGTCTCCCTTCTGCTCCTGCTTTGGTCCCCATTTTTGTTCCAGAAATCGTCCGCCTCCATGGGGTTCCTTCTCGTAATGTTTCCAACAGGGGTGTTCAATTTACTTCTCGTTTTTGGAGAGCCTTTTGCAAATCCCTCAAAATTGTCTTGGATAATTACTCTTCTTACCACCCTCAATCCAATGGACAGACTGAGAGGGTTAATCGGGAGTTAGAGGCCTTTCTCGGCACCTTAGTCTCTGCTCATCATGACGATTGGTCCTCTCTACTCCCATGGGCAGAATTCTCTCACAACAATCATGTAAACACCAATTCTCAGAAGACACCCTTTTTCACAGTTTATGGAAAACACCCTTAGCTCCCTCTTCCTATGACCTGTTCTCCAGACATTCCAGCTTTGGCTACAGCTCAGGAGTCTTTCAACTCTATTTGGGGTGACGTTCATGATTCCCTCCGGGCAGCTGCTGGCTAATTTAAAGTTTTTGCAGACCGTCGCAAGCGTAAACCGCCTTCTCTACAGCTAGGGGACAAAGTCTGGCTCGCCACCAGAAACATCAAGCTCCGGGTTCCTTCTCTGACCTCTAAACAGATTCCGGTTAGTTTCAAACTTCAGATTCCTAAAAGCCTCAAAATTTCTAACTCCTTCCATGTTTCCCTTCTGAAGTCTTTAGTCCTCAACAAGTTCTTTCGTCCTCTCCCTACTGCGGCCCCGGTTTCTGAGGATAATCAGAAGTACGAGGTTAGTCAAATTCTGGATTCCGACTCTGTAAAGGCATTCTACAGTACCTCATGCATTGGAAAGGGTTTGATCCTGAGGAGAGGTCTTGAATCACTGCATATGATGTCTTTGCGCCTTGTCTGTTGAGGAGGTTTCATCTGAAGTTTCCCTCCAAGCCTGGGCCCAAGAGGGGGAGGCCTCATAAGAGGGGGGGTACTGTCCTGGATCTGCAGTAATATTCCTGTCTGCTTACCTCTCCGTGTGATCAGCTTAAAAGACTGGCCGCCTCTCACTAGGCTGCTTAAGTAATCTCCCCTCAAGCATGGCTCTACCCCAGCCTCTAATTAACTATATTAACCTATGCATTGCAAGCCAGCCTTGCTGATCAATATTGTGTGTTTGGCATCCATGTGCTCATTGCTGTGTGTCTTATGTCTGATCCTGTTTACCGACCTTGGCTTGTTCTTGACTATCCTCTTCTGCTTCATAACCCGACCTTTGGCGTGTTCTTTGACTATCCCTATCTGCTTGTTGCCCTGACCTTTTGGCTTATCTCCTGCCTATCCTTGTTGTCCCGGTCTGCTGCTTCCTATCTATCCTCCAGTAGTCTACCCTGAGTATGAGCTGGGGGATCCTGGCGGCCGCGACCTGGAGCCAGACTTCAGCAAAGTCCATCCCTACCATTCGTGGCCCTGGTGAACACCTGCTGGCTCTTAGATTCCGTGCCCTGGGAAATCTCATGCTCTAGCTCCCAGTGTGATCCGTGTCGGTGCTCCAGAGTGTCTGCTTTCCTGAACCACCCAGAGCTCCACCCACAGCAGTCAGCCGTAGGCTCCACTACCTCAATGCACTCCTGACCCCAACGGGGTGCATATGTCACCTGGCCTCAGTTAACCTGACAGGGGGAATGTGAGAAAGAGAGAGGGGATGGTAAGAGAGAGAGGGTGATGAGAGAGAGGGAAGTGAGAGGGTAAGGAAGTTGGGGGCGAAAAAGGGGGTGAGAGAGAGCGAGAGAGGGGGGTGGAGGAAGAGAGAGAGTTCTCTCACAATCTGTGATCATTCTCTATAAATAGATACTGTCCAGCCTGAACATTCCCCGTTTACCTATATCCTTGCCACTCTCCTTTCAGATTCACTTTCCTTCACTTCTGCCATTTTCTTCATTGGCCATTATAGGGAGGAAACTGTGGGACGCTGGCTCTATTTAACCTGTGTGACAGACGGGAAGAGTTGATGTGGGTGCCGGAGATCGCAGTGGGGCAGTACCTGGATGCCGGGTGCTAGCGATGCTACTGGCGCCCCGCCCCACCACATTATGCTGTGTCTGGGCCCTAGGAGAAGAAGTATAACAGCTGGGCATGGTGGCCTGAGGTGCAGGCAAATGGCTTTTGAGGGGCGCAACTGAGATCTGCACAACCCCCCTAGATCTGGCAATGAGTCTCTCATAGGGCCCCCTGCTGGCTATGGGCCCTCGGGCAGTGCCCAAATGGTCATTCCGTTCCTGGTGTGACCCCTCCATGATCCGCACCCCCATAGCAATGCCACTGGTTAATGGGGTACATTGATGGACAGTGAGATCCAGAGGGGTACATTGGTGGTCAGTGGGGGCTGAAGGTGCTCATTGGTGATTGGTGGGGGCTGAAGTAGTACATTGGTGGTCAGTGGGGGCTAAAGTACATTGGTGATTGGCGAGGGCTAAAGTAGTACATTGGTGGTCAGTGGTCACTGAAGTAGTGCTTTGGTGGTCAGTGGGGACTGAAGGAGTACATTAGTGTCCAGTGGGAGTTATTGGAGTATAATGGTGATTAGTAGGGGCGGATAGAGTAATTGGTGCTCAGTGGACTCTTATATTGCAGTAGACTGTGCCATACCGTTAATCTCTCTCTGTGCCTCCTCCTCTCTGCTGGGACCTTGCAGAGTCTGTTGGCAGGAGATCATTCCACCAATAGTTTACGCACAGGGCAGGAGCTAAGCTCTGGGATAAGTGCTCCTGTGCTTGGCTTGGGGACACATCCCAGTCTGCAGGATGCCGGGACTGTGTTTCAATTCCAGGACAGTCCCATAGAACCCAGGACAGTTGGGGGGTATTGAATGATTTTCTTTTTATATATTATATACACAAGAAGATAGAGTCAGGTAAAAGATTCCTGTAAAATGATCAGCTTCCATCAGATCCCTTTAAAGATCTCTAATAGCTGACATCACAGGACTTTCTAAAGTTGTCGTAATTCAGTTTTCATACATTTTTTTTTAAATCATAAAAGGTTTTATTGCTCATATGAAAAAACATACATTACATTGATATTTGCACCATAATCAGCATTTCTTTTTCCCACATAGTAACATATCCATCAATAAGGTGTTATAGTTTGCATCTTGGAACTGTCAGCATTCGGACTCTATGTCCCATCTAATTAAATCGATAACATATTCTCCATTGTCCAGTTTTCATACATTGACGTTCAGTTGTATTGACTAAAAAAGGAAATCAGGAAAAGTAATAAATGTATGTCTGGAATTTCAGATTTTTTATTCATGTATTATAGTTCCAAAGGAGAACAGAGCTAAAAACTCCCAGCAAACGTTATTTTATAATGAACGATAATCCTTCCCATAATACCCACTTTCTACGGGTCACTGGCGGTATAAAAGAAACGTTTAGAAGACATAACATATCGTTTTCTGTCATGGTAACAGAAGAATGAAGATCTAGTCCTCGTAAAGACACTTTTTAACAAATAAGGGATTATAGATAACCCGCAGCTTCATCAGCAACTTAAGACGTCTTTTCAGTATCAGAAATCCTCTGTGCAGTTACGGTTCAATGCGTGGCGTTCGGGAGCCATGGAGGCTGCGTCTACATTACCATAATCATACTGTACAATCTTATTACAGCTTTCTTCTTGTACCTGCTCATCCCTAAATCACTGAATGTCTCTCTGATGAAAGGAAGACGCCGGATTAGATGATAAAGCAATCTATTTGAATAAGCCATCTTTTTTTAATCATGTTACTTTTTTGAGATTAAGTGAGTTTTTTTTAATAGTTTTGTTTTATATAATGGAATTGTCACGTTCAAAAAATAAATCTCCGATTCATGAAATAAAAAGTACAGATTGAATTCTTGTAGGATAACTTTCAATTATAGGCCCCTGCCGAGTCACATTTATTATTTTTAAAGACAGAATTGTGATCATTTTGTCAGACGTGATTTAAAGGGTTCGATATATTCATGCTCTGTCTTCCCAGCAATGTATCATTGCTGTGTCTAGGTTTGTGGATGTGTCGTAGTGGTATAGAACTGCAGACAGGAAGAACTGGTGAAAAACAACAGCAATGACAGCATCTGATAGCGACCCATAGACCCTGCAGATTCCAACTCTGAGCTAAGGCCCAGCTGAACTTTCAGATTAAAATATTAAACACATTCCAGGTGTATCAGTACAAAAGGTCTGCAAACTCTTAGGGGTCTGTTTATAAAAAAAAATGCTGTACAGCTGTGGCAAGCAGTCAATGAAAAATTGCTGTGTTTAATCTGATTTATTTCCTATGATTGAGAGCACCATCTAGTGGCCATAACGTGGTATTTTTCATTAAAGCGGAGCTGAACCCTTATAAGAAAGTTAATTCCACTTTAACACCTTGCAAGCAGAGTCACCAGATTTTTTTCCTTTCCTACCTATTTTTAAAAGAAAAGTTTTAATTGTTATCTCCACCGCTTTCCAGCCTATGCCTGAATACCTAATACATGCCTGTGTACCTAGTTCTGCAACCTCCTGGGTTACTTATATCACATCTCCCAGCAGGCTGCAAGATTGGCATGCAGAGCAGCTGAGGAATGGCAGGGCCAGCCGGTGGTAGGTTCTGCACGTCATCGGAGCTGACTGCCTACACCCAGAAGAGACAACCAACTGAAGAGGACCAAGATGGCGGCGTGGGATCCAATGTGTAAATGATGCAAATAGACAAAATACGGTGAGTTTTCTCCCGCCACCCCCCCCCCCCCCTGCTAAGTCAGACCTGGAGCTCTCCAATCAGCAAGGAGTATCAGTTTTTCTAATTGCAGTGCTAAAGGCCTGACTCAGTAGGGGGCGTTTCAGACCTCTACATAGAGACGTCTGTTTCTCCACAGAGAACAAAAGTCCTTCTCGGCAGCACGTTGGCAGGGGACAGCCCTTTCTACTCAGCCTGTGGCTGCTTTCTATAGGAAACACATAGCACACTTTTTGCTTTGCTGCTCCTGCAAATTATTTATGGGGTGGCAACCCTCTGTCTATGTCTCCCAGTTGCCCTCCTGTGCTGTCACCCTGTGACATTGGAAACTGGCAGCTGTTTACCAGCAACACCATGCAACTCATAGTGTCCCTCAGTTCTCCTTGCCATGCTATAATTATTTAGTGATTGCAAAGCTTAATTGTTGGGGAAACAGATTGAACACGCTTCCTATGTACCCTGATGCTGTCAAAGATGTAGATAGCGTGGGGGGTGGCAAGTTCCCACTATGCAGAGATGTGAACGGGGCTTGACAGCTGAATGTTTCTGTCCACTCCCTTCTATGTACTTGTATAAAGATGGCCATACACTATGCAATCTGATTGTATATTGTGTATTTAGTAAGAAGGGTAATCACTGATTGATTGCATTTCATTTAAAAAACGTGTAGCTGGGAATGGGTGGGGAGGTAGGAGGGTGATGATGCAGGGTGTGTGCTAATGAGTTCAGCTGGTCAATTCCTTCCTTTGCCATAACCTACAGTCTGTTCAGGAAGTAGGATATTACAAATGGATACGTCTAGAAACATGGATGAGGACAAGTAAAGTAAGTGTATGTAGATTTAATGGAAAGCATTGATATTTTCCAAAAAAGTACATAACTGCTATATTGGTGCATAGGGGAGCTGAAATTTAGAAGAAAAAAAAAAGTGAACAAAAGTGAATTTACCCTTTAATGCACTTTAACACCCGGCTCTGTCCATAGCGCACCACATCACACAGATGTAGACCACCTATTATTGTGCTTTACTGCTTTGGAATAAAGGTGCCGATGTGTCCAGGGGCGTAACTACAGAACATGGGGTCCCAGGAGACCTCCCTACTATCATTGATCTTACCATAAATATGTCTATATTAGCGAAAGGCAGCAGGAGATCTGTCAGCATAGTCAATAGAGTACTAGGGAGCAAAGCTGTGAATAGAAGTTGTCGGGGGGGGGGGGTGATCAGTTCACAGTATTAACATTTAACATTAATTCCCCAGATAACCACTTCATCCTCAGTAGATCTTCAGTCTTTTTTCAGCATCTCAGATCTTGGGGCCTCAATGTAAATTCGAATTCCTTCAACCTCCTCCATCGTCACAGCAGGCAAGTGCAGAAAGAAATGGCGCAGTGGTCAGTAAAATAAAAACAAGAGCTGTCCTTACCCAATCCAGCGATGTTCACGATAGCCTCGGCTGTCTCTGGACTCTCCCTCCTCATTGGCTGAGACAATCACAGCCAGTAAGCCAATGAGGAGAGGGTGGGGGGCAGAGTCAAGCCACGGTTCTATGTGTCTTATGGACACAGAGTTGTGGCTCAAGAGCGAAAACGCAGCAGTGCCCCCAGGGCAAGCAGCTTTCTGGGGGGGGCACCACTCAGGGGGGAGGAGCGCCGGAGGGGGACCCAAAAAAAGAGGTTTGGAGCTGCTGTGTGCAAAACCACTGCACAGAGCAGGTAAGTATAACATGTTTGTTATTTAAACACAAAACAAGAAGCTTTAATATCACTTTCATAATACCATAGTGGACTTGTGTTATCTTTACTTGCACATAGATTCTCTATGTTTAATTTGCTATCATTAGCTTCCCTAATGGGCCCCCTTCCACGACCCACATGAGGGTCATCCCCTAGAGAGCCCCCCCTTACATCAGGGTCTCCAGAGAGAGGGCGGACAGTGAGAGATGATGTAATCTCTCTGCTGCCTGCAGCTGCACAGTGAGGGTAAAACAATGGTGATGCAGGGCAGGTGGTGAGAGATGGTGTTATCTCTCCGCTCTCTCGCCCGCCCGCCTGCTTGCCAGTGCTGCCCGTCCGCTCTCCGGCTTTCCCGCGTTGCCCACCGGCTGGCTCTATGGCTCTCCCGTTCTGCCCGCCGGGCCCGCTCGCTTTCCAGGTCTGCCCTCTGGCTCTGTCATGCAGCCCACCACACTGGCGGCCCGGCTGGAGAGAGGCTGCGGCCCAGTGGTTGGGGACCCCTGCAGACACTTGGGGCTATGGGTCCCAGATTCGTGGCTTTAGCCCCAGAAGCCACCCTGGTGGCGGCGAAGTTCAGGAATAATTGCAGACTCAGAAATTGTGGTCTCACCCTCCAGGATAAAACAATTTTATAGCAATGAGAACAATGAAAGAGATGAGGATTAGCAGCAGAAAAAAATAGAATATTCTGCAGTCAGCTTGAAAAGAATTTGTCTCTTTTTGCCTAGAGTGTCTCTTTATAAAAGCTCCCATTGTGCGGAGTGCGAGGTGTTTACTTGTAGCGCTTTCCATCTTTGTTTCTAGGTGAAGGGCAGAGCGGAGCGGCCGATCGCTCCCGGCATAACACTGAATCTATATACATCTTTCTGTCATGTTTATGTAATTTATGCGTTCTAAGCAGCGCTCGCACATAGACGTTCGGCCCAGATTTTCTGTCCCTTGCTATAGAGATTCGCCCGCCAGTACTGCGCCCGATCCACGAGCCGCATTCCATCATTCCGCAGCCAGCGCTGGTGATGGGCTAAATTTTTACCGACAAGGACAAACAGATAAAAGAGCTCAGCAAGCCGTTCATAAATCATGCCGCAGCCCCAGGACTGCTGATGCTGAATTTCAGGGAGTTTTCTGCGTCTTTCGCAGACCACCCAAAATAACAGACAGGGAAGGGGAAAGCCTGATGGCTCCCAGGATGCTGGTTAAGAATACTAAACAGCCTCTCACACAGGATTCACCTGAGGCTGGGATGAAGAGGTTTTATATCTATAATATCAGCTCTTCTTGACTGAGCCTATTCTCAGAGATAAATATGTGCTTATGGGGGAGTCTCCACCATCAATCCATTATGCAGCAATAGGGGTTTGGCCATTTGCTGCTACTGATGGGAGTGTTGCTGGGTCACCTAGGGTCCATGTGAGGTTCTCAGCCTTGATTTCAGGGAAGGAAGCTCTCAGTGCTGGGACAATCAACTGGGGGCAACTGACTGGCCCCGCACTGGCAGCTTCCTTTCAGGTTCACCCGAACATGTGTTAGGACCTAACCCAAGCTCATCCCTAATGAGGAAGGTTGGCACCATGATGGGATATTAGGGGATGCTTTGGAAGAATGTAAAGACCTGCTGTGTGTCTTCTCATTGGGGGCAAGCCAGGACCATTCCCCCAGAGGGACTGAGCCAGGAGAGCTGGAGAGACTTAGTAGAGCAGGACCTAAAGGACTCCCTTTTGTTGACAGTGGGTCAAGAACATGTTAATTTTAAAAATGGGGGGAAAGCAGATTACTCTAAGAATTGTTAAGAAGAACTTTATGCCCTGAAGCCTCCAGTACAACAGAGAAGTCTTTCATTCCTATGGATGCTTGGGTGCACCTACACCTGGAGAGATTGGAGACTGGCTCTGGTTGGGAAAAAGGAAGTGGCTTAGTTGAGGAGGATAGGCCTACTGGACAGTGGTAAGAAGGGATCACCCTGTAGTGCCATCCGCCCAGTAAGCTGGGAACCCCGCAGATTGGGCATGAAACTGCTTTAGGCTAAGGGGCCCCACTTGTGTACTAGAACAAGTATTTTTCAAGGTGGCCTAAAGGGCTAGAAGTAGTGAAATGGAATGATGGTTATGTTACAAGGTCTTGCAGCCTTCATCATTGAAAAGGTGCAGTTGACCATGTGGCAGAAACTGGCTAAACATCTTGCCACATGGAGGCGTTACAAGTTGATACCCTGCAGCAATGCCTGGATCAAATACTAAAACTCTGAACAGGTGGGGTGTGCTCTCTCTACACACTTCCTGGCTTCATTTTAAGTTTTGACAAAAAATACACATTATAAGAAAGAATCTTAAGGTTAATGCCCTGTACACAGGATCGGACATTGATCGGAAATTCCGACAACAAAATCCATGGATTTTTTCCAACGGATGTTGGCTCAAACTTGTCTTGCATACACAACGTCACACAAAGTTGTCGGAAAATCCAATCGTTCTGACGTGTGTGACGTCAGTGACGTAAAACACGTACCTCCGGACTATAAACAGGGCAGTAGCCAATAGCTTTCGTCTCTTAATTTATTCTGAGCATGCGTGGCACTTTTTGCGTCAGATTTGTGTACACACGATCGGAATTTCCGACAACGGATTTTGTTGTCGGAAAATTTTATAGCAAGCTCTCAAACTTTGTGTGTCGGAAATTCCGATGGAAAATGTGTGATGGAGCCCACACACAGTCGGAATTTCCGACAACAAGGTCCTATCACACATTTTCCGTTGGAAAATCCGACCTTGTGTACAGGGCATAACAGTGTTCGAGCTGCACCCTTCTTGTCTCCAGTATTTGATTTTGGGCACAGTTATATTTGACACGGGTTGCTATTGAGTAGACACTATTTCCTTCTTCAGTTTTGGGTCAAGTTATTCTTTAAAATGCAACTTCAGCTGTGTGTGTGTGAATTATCACATGCCATCTGAAATCTGAAATCAACACGATAGACAAAAAAGGGACTTCATCCCACTACCCCACCCAGGTTCCTCCCCTTCCCATCCCGTCTGTAAGCTACCACTGCTCAAAAGGCTCCACAACAAGCATAGTTACATACTGTATGTAGCATTAAAGCATCTTACCATTCTGACAGTTATTGGTTAGAAGAAGGAAAACCCCCATCTGCCTGGCAACTGTGGCCAGGTCTGCTTCACAAAGAGAATGAAAGCTCTTCAACCAACAAAGACAGTTGGATCAATTTCTGGATTCTTAACATTCTGTTTTTATCTATCAGCGGTAAGAAAAACTTACCAGTTTCTTTTATTTTTAATTACAGTATGTATTTTGTCCCTGTACTACTCCATGTAGTAAAGCATTTCACAACTTAAACACTTACCATAAAGAGCCCTTCTTAACCACTCTTTCTGTAAAGAACACCTCTTAACCACTTTTACTGCAAATACCCTCTAATAACTACTCTTACTGTAAAAAAACCCTTCTTAACTACTCTTACTATAAAGAACCGCCCTTAAAGACTTTTACTGTAAAGACCCCTTCCTAACTACTCTTAAGGTAAAGAACCCCTCTTAATCACTCTCACTGTAAAGAACTCTAAATCACAATTACTGTAAAAGCTTTATCCTGCTGCACTCACATCGAGTGATACAGTAAGGGCAGTAACCCAGAGCAACTGTCTGATGTCAGCACCTTTTTTGGGGGAGGGGGTCAAATCTTTAAACCTCGGACATGGTGGGGAGATGGTATGGCCAAACTCAGGAGATTTTGTTTCAGGCAGATGCAAATAGTAGAGTTTTCCTTTTTAAAGAAGTACATATTATACACTATGAATAGAGAAAGACCATGGTCGCCATTAGAATGTGAAGAGTTCTTTACAGTAAAAAGACTACAATTGCCATCAAATGGGCAGGTCTCATCTATTAAAAAGACAATGATTGCCACCCTGCCATCAGAGTGGGAAGGATTCTTTATGGTAAAAAGATAATGATTGCCATCAGAGTGAGAAACATTCTTTATGGAAAAAAGACAAAATTTGCCATCAGAATGGGAAGGGTAAAAAAACAGGGTCTACCATTACAATGGTAAAAGCCAACAAATCCCATCAGAATGGGAAGGATTTTTTATGGTAAAAAGACAATGATTGCCATCAGAATGTGAAGGATTCCTTAAGCTGCGTACACACGAGCGGAATGTCCGACAGAAAAAGTCAGACGGAAGCTTTTCATCGTCTATTCCGATCATGTGTATGCCTCATCTGACTTTTTTTTTTTTTTTCGAAAATTCTGATGGACCTAAAAATAGAACATGTTCTAAATATTTCCGATCGAACCAATTCTTATCGGGAAAACCGCTCGTCTGTATGCTGTTCCGACGGACCAAAAACGACGCATGCTCTGAAGCAAGTACGAGACGGAAGCTATTGGCTACTGGCTATTGAACTTCCTTTTTCTAGTCCCGTCGTACGTGTTGTACATCACCGCGCTCTGGGCGGTCGGACTTTGGTTTGACTGTGTGTAGGCAAGACCGCTTGAATGGAATTCCGTCGGAGTTCCGTCAGAGAAACCCTTCGGAGTTTATTCCGACGGCAAAACCGGTCGTAGGTTCTTTATGGTAAAAGACAATGATTGCTATCAAAATGGGAAGGGTCCATCACAGTAAAAAGTCAATGATCGCCATCTAAAAGGGAATGGTTCTTTACAGTAATGAACGCCATCAAAATGGGAAGGATTTTTTACAGTAAACGGACAATAATCACCAGCAGGATGGAAAGGGTTCTTTATAGTAAAAAGACAACGATCTTCATCAGAGTGGGAAGGGTTTCTAACATTAAAAAGACAAGAATTGCGATCAGAATAGGAAGGGTCCTTTACAGTAAAAAAGACAATGATCGCCATCAGAATGGAAAGGGTTCTTTATGGTAATAAGTAGTTAAGCTTTGGAAGCTCTTAACAAATGAGATAATACTGGCAAAATCAATAATGAAAAAACAAAACAAAAAAACCTGGATGCTTTTCTTACACCTGAAGGATAAAATGGGAATGTTTTGATCCTGGGAATCGATCCAACTTTTTGTTGGGTCAGAAAGAGTTTTCCTTCCCATTGTGAGGCAGAATTGGCCACAGTTGCCGGTAAGGGGGACGATTGTCTTCCTTCAGCCAAAAATTGTCGGAGTTGTGTGACTCCTGATGGACACGTGCCTTTTTTTTTTCAACCCAGTTAACTATGTAACCTTGTCCGTTATGGAGCCTCTTGAGCAGCGATAGCTTGTCAATCAGCCTCTCTTTGCCTCCTATTAATCCTTTGAACTGTACGCCAGCCAGCGATGTACGCCCTGCGGCTGAATATAGGAATATCCATGTGTTTTATGAGCGATCGTACAAACTCTATCAGAATTCATGCCGGATTCCGCCTGGCGGGTTCATGCACTGTGTCTCTTGCATGTTAATTTGTGTTTCTCTCTTCCAGCAAGTTTCCCGTCTCGTCCTCCTGTTTATTGCATCGTGTTTTTTGGCAGATAATCGGCCTTTGGTTCCGCTCTTGTTACCCCGGGTGTGGAGGGGGATTTGGCTCAGCCGTTTTGGCTCTTTATGTATTTTTATAAGACGCAGCGGCATACCTTTACTGTTCTTAAGGTAAATATTTAGTAATACGGTGTGTCCTTGGAAAGTTTAGCACCACGCGCCAGTGGCTCTTGCTTATGTCACGCGGTAAGCTGGCGGTTCTCTGCGCTCCCTGCCAACGTTTTCTCCTGGACTGGGTAGACCATTGTGGGGTATCGGTGGGGTCACCATGATGGGCAATGTAGGTCTTACCTAAGCTGACTATACACTAGTAGAATTTGGTTTGAAATTTTTCAGTTTCAGAACAGTTGTTTAGTGCTCGAATGTTTAGTGCGGTCAACTCCACCCTCGTTATTGTTTGCAGTGATGAGAAAATTCAGAGCAGCAAGAAATTTTTCTGGAACAATTTAAATTCTAAAGCTGGCTATACATGGATCAAAATTTGGCTGGTTCAGCAGGGACCAGACGGATTTCGATCCATGTATGGCACCCTGGTTGTACAGAAGTCAATCTACCAATCAACCAGCCTGTTGGGTTCTTCCCAAATGATCAGTGCCAGCAGAACTGATCGTTGTATTCTGACAGCGTGGAAGTCTCTCCGCTATCGGAACAAAATAGCACAACGGGGAAGATTTCCCCATTCATGTCAAATGTGTGGATGGGGAATTGGATCTTTTTTTTTTTTTCGTTCAACCCACTGGTTCAAGGACAAAAAATGATGAATGTACAGGCTGCTTAAAGTGTTTGTAAAGGTTCACTTTAATGCCCCGTACACACGATCGGACATTGATCGGACATTCCGACAACAAAATCCTAGGATTTTTTGCGACGGATGTTGGCTCAAACTTGTCTTGCATACACACGGTCACACAAAGTTGTTGGAAAATCCGATCATTCTGAACACGGTGACGTAAAACACGTACGTCGGGACTATAAACGGGGCAGTAGCCAATTGCTTTCATCTCTTTATTTATTCTGAGCATGCGTGGCACTTTGTGCGTCGGATTTGTGTACACACAATCGGAAATTCCGACAACGGATTTTGTTGTCGGAAAATTTTATAGCCTGCTCTCAAACTTTGTGTGTCGGAAAATCCGATGGAAAATGTGTGATGGAGCCTACACACGGTCGGAATTTCCGACAACCAGGTCCTATCACACATTTTCCGTCGGAAAATCCGACCGTGTGTACAGGGCATAAAAAAATAAAATAACAATCATGTTATCGTGTTATACTTACCTGCTCTTCTCGGGTCCCCCACCTCCTGGCCCCTTTCTCCTGCTGAGAGCCCCCATAGCAAGCTGGTTTTTGGCACTCGTGCGTACTTGCACCCCTGCACCCGTCCCCTCCTCACTGGCTGTGATTGACAACAGCAGAAGCCAATGGCTCCCACTGCTAGGTCAGTGTGTGTCAGGTAGATCAGTGTATGTCAGGTAGGTCAGTGCGTGTCAGGTAGGTCAGTGCGTGTCAGGTAGGTCAGTGTATGTCAGGTAGGTCAGTGCGTGTCAGGTAGGTAAGTCAGTGTTTGTCAGGTAGGTCAGTGCATGTCAGGTAGATCAGTGCGTGTCAGGTAGGTGGATGTCAGGTAGGTCAGTGTGTGTCAGGTAGGTCAGTGTATGTCAGGTAGGTCAGTGCGTGTCAGGTAGGTAGGTCAGTGTTTGTCAGGTAGGTCAGTGCATGTCAGGTAGGTCAGTGCATGTCAGGTAGGTCAGTGCGTGTCAGGTAGATCAGTGTGTGTCAGGTAGGTAGATGTCAGGTAGGTTAGTGCATGTCAGGTCAGTGTATATCAGGTAGGTCAGTGTATGTCAGGTAGGTCAGTGTATGTCAGGTAGGTCAGTGCGTGTCAGGTAGGTAGGTCAGTGTATGTCAGGTAGCTCAGTGCGTGTCAGGTAGGTTAGTGTATGTCAGGTAGGTCAGTGCGTGTCAGGTAGTTTAGTGTATGTCAGGTAAGTCAGTGTATGTCAGGTAGGTCAGTGTGTGTCAGGTAGGTCAGTGTATGTCAGGTAGGTCAGTGCGTATCAGGTAAGTCAGTGCATGTCAGGTAGGTCAGTGCGTGTCAGGTAGGTCAGTGTATGTCAGGTAGGTCAGTGCGCTTCAGGTAGGTAGATGTCAGGTAGGTCAGTGTATGTCAGGTAGGTCAGTGTATGTCAGGTAGGTCAGTGCGTGTCAGGTAGGTAGATGTCAGGTAGGTCAGTGCGTGTCAGGTAGGTAGATGTCAGGTAGGTCAGTGTATATCAGGTAGGTCAGTGCGTGTCAGGTAAGTCAGTGTATGTCAGGTAGGTAGATGGCAGGTAGCTCAATGTGTGTCAGGTAGGTTAGTGTATGTCAGGTAGGTCAGTGCGTGTCAGGTAGGTAGATGTCAGGTAGGTCAGTGTATGTCCGGTAGGTCAGTGCGTGTCAGGTAGGTAGGTCAGTGCGTGTCAGTGTATGTCAGGTAGGTCAGTGCGTGTCAGGTAGGTCAGTGTATGTCAGGTAGGTCAGTGTGTGTCAGGTAGGTAGATGTCAGGTAGGTCAGTGTATGTCAGGTAGGTCAGTGCGTGTCAGGTAGGTCAGTGCGTGTCAGGTAGGTCAGTGTATGTCAGGTAGGTCAGTAGATGTCAAGTAAGTCAGTGCGTGTCAGGTAGGTCAATGCGTGTCAGGTAGGTCAGTGTATGTCAGGTAGGTCAGTGCGTGTCAGGTAGGTAGATGTCAGGTAGGTCAGTGTATGTCAGGTAGGTCAGTGCGTGTCAGGTAGGTCAGTGCGTGTCAGTGCGTGTCAGGTAGGTCAGTGTATGTCAGGTAGGTCAGTGCGTGTCAGGTATGTCAGGTAGGTCAGTGTATGTCAGGTAAGTCAGTGCGTGTCAGGTAGGTCAGTGTATGTCAGGTAGGTCAGTGTATGTCAGGTAAGTCAGTGCGTGTCAGGTAGGTCAGTGTATGTCAGGTAGGTCAGTGCGTGTCAGTGTATGTCAGGTAGGTCAGTGCGTGTCAGGTAGGTCAGTGCGTGTCAGGTAGGTCAGTGTATGTCAGGTAGGTCAGTGCGCTTCAGGTAGGTAGATGTCAGGTAGGTCAGTGTATGTCAGGTAGGTCAGTGTATGTCAGGTAGGTCAGTGCGTGTCAGGTAGGTAGATGTCAGGTAGGTCAGTGCGTGTCAGTGTATGTCAGGTAGGTCAGTGCATGTCAGGTAGGTCAGTGCGTGTCAGGTAGGTAGATGTCAGGTAGGTCAGTGTATGTCAGGTAGGTCAGTGCGTGTCAGATAGGTAGATGTCAGGTAAGTCAGTGCATGTCAGGTAGGTCAATGCGTGTCAGGTAGGTCAGTGTATGTCAGATAGGTCAGTGTATGTCAGGTAGGTAGATGTCAGGTAGGTCAGTGTCAGGTAGGTCAGTGTATATCAGGTAGGTCAGTGCGTGTCAGGTAGGTCAGTGCGTGTCAGGTAAGTCAGTGTATGTCAGGTAGGTAGATGGCAGGTAGGTCAATGTGTGTCAGGTAGGTTAGTGTATGTCAGGTAGGTCAGTGTGTGTCAGGTAGGTAGATGTCAGGTAGGTCAGTGTATGTCAGGTAGGTCAGTGCATGTCAGGTAGGTAGGTCAGTGCGTGTCAGTGTATGTCAGGTAGGTCAGTGCGTGTCAGGTAGGTCAGTGTATGTCAGGTAGGTCAGTAGATGTCAGGTAGGTCAGTAGATGTCAGGTAGGTCAGTGTATGTCAGGTAAGTCAGTGCTTGTCAGGTAGGTCAATGCGTGTCAGGTAGGTCAGTGTATGTCAGGTAGGTCAGTGCGTGTCAGGTAGGTAGATGTCAGGTAGGTCAGTGTATGTCAGGTAGGTCAGTGCGTGTCAGGTAGGTCAGTGTATGTCAGGTAGGTCAGTGCGTGTCAGGTAGGTCAGTGCGTGTCAGGTAGGTCAGTGCGTGTCAGGTAGGTAGATGTCAGGTAGGTCAGTGCGTGTCAGGTAGGTCAGTGCGTGTCAGGTAGGTCAGTGCGTGTCAGGTAGGTAGATGTCAGGTAGGTCAGTGCGTGTCAGGTAGGTCAGTGTATGTCAGGTAGGTCAGTGTATGTCAGGTAAGTCAGTGTGTGTCAGGTAGGTCAGTGTATGTCAGGTAGGTCAGTGCGTGTCAGGTAGGTCAGTGCGTGTCAGGTGGGTCAGTGCGTGTCAGGTAGGTCAGTGCGTGTCAGGTAGGTAGATGTCAGGTAGGTCAGTGCGTGTCAGGTAGGTCAGTGCGTGTCAGGTAGGTCAGTGCGTGTCAGGTAGGTAGATGTCAGGTAGGTCAGTGCGTGTCAGGTAGGTCAGTGCGTGTCAGGTAGGTCAGTGCGTGTCAGGTAGGTAGATGTCAGGTAGGTCAGTGCGTGTCAGGTAGGTCAGTGCGTGTCAGGTAGGTCAGTGCGTGTCAGGTAGGTCAGTGCGTGTCAGGTAGGTAGATGTCAGGTAGGTCAGTGCGTGTCAGGTAGGTCAGTGCGTGTCAGGTAGGTCAGTGCGTGTCAGGTAGGTAGATGTCAGGTAGGTCAGTGCGTGTCAGGTAGGTCAGTGCGTGTCAGGTAGGTCAGTGCGTGTCAGGTAGGTAGATGTCAGGTAGGTCAGTGCGTGTCAGGTAGGTCAGTGCGTGTCAGGTAGGTCAGTGCGTGTCAGGTAGGTAGATGTCAGGTAGGTCAGTGCGTGTCAGGTAGGTCAGTGCGTGTCAGGTAGGTCAGTGCGTGTCAGGTAGGTCAGTGCGTGTCAGGTAGGTCAGTGCGTGTCAGGTAGGTCAGTGCGTGTCAGGTAGGTCAGTTTAGTGGTCAGCATTGATGGGCACTGGTAAGCCAGGCAGAAACCATCAAGTGAGCTTACCCCCCGCCACACAACCCCACCGCCTAGACAAAAAACAGGATCACTGACACTTACTCCCCCCCCGTGCCAGCCTTGGACTTCGGCCTGGAGCCCCTGGTCTTTTTGCCACCTAGCAACGCCCTTCCGGTATCCTAGACATTAGCAGTTCCTGGAGTTCTCTGAAGTTCCCGGAGGTCATTTGCTGTAATAGTGACAGTCTCTAGTTGTTTGTTGTGTCATATTAAAAGTTCTCCATAGTCCCTTGTAACATGTTGGCAGCCTAGCAGTTTCTTATAATATGGGACCAGTATCATAGACATACGCTGTCGCTAGAGCTCTCTGGAATTCCCAGGAGTCATTCGCTGTAATAGTGCCAGTCTCTAGATGTCTGTTGTGTCATGCTAAAAGATCTTTTCAGTCTCTTGTAACATGTTGGCTGTCTCTATCACTCCCTTATCAGAGCAGCAGTCTCTTGTATTGCGGCAGCCGTCTAGTATGGCATCATTGAAGGTGGGTTTGGATTGTGGTCCCTGCTATAAACTCAGTTGGTTGGGTCGCAGGTCCAGATGTCCTCTACGAGAAGGTTGCCCGTAAGGCCATGGCTCTCAGATTGCTGCCAGGAGTTGGCCAGTCTACAGGAGCGCACATATGGAGATCTCCGGTCCATACCTCTGTATGTTAGTGTTGTATATATACACCCATTCACCATATAGGGGGGCCTCTCCGGCCCCCTGCAGCGTGGATTAAAAGATTCTCTGCGGGTCTCTCTCGCTGTGAATTTGGGTTAACGGTGCAATGAAAAGGGAAGCGCCCTCGCATCTCCAGTGCCACACGCTGAGCAGTAATTAGAGAGTAACCCTCATTTAAATGCAAATGAGCCTGCAATTAACAGAGCAGCTTGGGCAGTTGGTTATTTCCCGGCCAGCGCAGGATTCGGCAGCCATGACTGGCGGGCTGCACAGCTGTGTTTGTCAGGTTACACGGGTGGGTGAAGATTTCTGCTGCAGAATTTAACTATTTCCCCAGAAAGCATCTTCTTTTCTCTGTATCTCTCGAATTGACGGACAGATTTAAAAATAAGTCAGATCCCTGGCTGGGACACGCGCAGAGATTGGGGAGGAAATTCAATATTAAATCCCAACAGACTCTTCCACAAGCTTGTATTTGCGTTTTTTTATTCCCACAACTGTCACTCTCATTTCTTGGGCTTCGCTGAATCGATCGATCGTGGAAAATTGATCAGCTGGGGAATTAAAGGTGCTTTACTTCCTTCCAAATTTTTGCAGCCCCCTCTTTCACTTACAGGTGAAGTCTGGTGTCTGAGGCAGCTGATGCCTTCTTATATTTGTTGCAGAAAACCTACATACACTATATTACCAAAAGTATTGGGACACCCGCCTTTACACGCACTTGAACTTTAATAGCATCCCAGTCTTAAGCCTCGTACACACGATCCGATTTTCCACAGACAAAACCTCGGACTTTTGTCCGAAGGTGTGTGCCTGGGTTTTGTCTTGCATACAAACGGCAAGGAATTGTCGGCCAACAAACACACACGTAGTGACGTACTAGGTGGTTTTTCGGCTCTTTAGCGCCACCCTTTGGGCTCCTTCTGCTAATTTCATGTTAGTAGAAGTTTGGTGAGTGTTGATTCGCACTTTTCAGTTCGTGCTTTTTATTTTATGCTTTTCAGCTGGTGCTTTTCATTTCGTGCTTTTCAGTTCGTTTCTGAACGGTCGTTCGTCAACCAGCCATGTTGCGGAATCGGAGGAGATAACGTGTTATTTATGATTGGCCTTGGAGTTATTGCTTTGACCCAAGTCCAGTCCAGGAACAGGAGGAGGAGGAGAATTTCTTGGACCAAAAATTGGTTGCTTTATTAATCGTGACCAATTATGTCATATGCCTTTGCTGCGGGAGCTCCAGAAGAATAATCCGGAGGTTTTTCAGAATTATCTCCGGATGACGGACCCCTGCTTTCACCAACTCTTGGCATTGGTTATCCTCTATATTAAGAAGCAGGACACATGCATGAGACTTTTATTGTATTTTTTTGGTTGAATAATAATGATTTGATTTGTTGTATTTTCTATATTTTTGGATGCATAGAATGCACTTTTTGGTTAAGTTCTATTGTCAGATAGCATGTCTAATTTTATTTGTTTTCTTTTTTTAACGCACAATAAAAAAATTGTGGAGAATAATACTTGGCTATCTGTTTTACTTCAAATGACAGTTTGGGAGTAGGCAGTTACATTTTAAAAAAATACAATGTAAAATTGACAAGGGACGCCAACATAGTTGTATCTTTGATCTTAAAAACTACGGGATAATGGTGTTGTGGTAACTTGCCCAAAAAAATAAATAAAAAGTATAACATTATTATTCTTTATCACTAGAAAAAAGCCTTTGAAAATTAGTTTGCAATAACTCCATCAGTATCACCAGCAAAGCAGCTTCATTATTATCCCATTAAAGAAGAAGAGAATTGTGCGCTGCATGTCGAGATTTCATAATTTGCCACGTCACGAATGTTAATTCTCCATTATAAACGCTAGTTTACAAGACCGACCGCTTCTGGCTCGTCCTTTCTTCCAAGCATGCGTGTTTGTACTTTGAACTTTTGTCCGACGGACTTGTGTACACACACTCGGAGAATCCAGCAACAGACATTTGTCCGCGGAAAATTTTAAAACCTGCCATCCAACATTTGTCCGCGGAAAATCCGACAACAATTGTCCGATGGAGCATACAAACGGTCGGATTTTCCGCCAACAGCCTGTCATCACACATTTCCCGTCGGAAAATCCGATCGTGTGTACGAGGCTTAAGTCAGTAGGGTTCAATACTAAGTTGGCCCACCCTTTGCAGCTATAACAGCTTCAACTCTTCTGGGAAGGCTGTCCACAAGGTTTCGGAGTGTGTCTTTGGGAATGTTTGACCATTCTTCCAGAAGCACATTTGTGAGGTTAGGCACTGATGTTGGATGAGAAGGCCTGGCTCGCAGTTTCCGCACTAATTCATCTCAAAGGTGTTCTATCAGATTGAGGTCAGGACTCTGTTCAGGCCAGTCAAGTTCCTCCACCCCAAACTCTCTCATCCATGTCTTTATGGACCTTGCTTTGTGCACTGGTCCAAGTCATTTGGTGGAGGGGGGATTATGGTGTGGGGTTGTTTTTCAGGGGTTGGGCTTGGTCCCTTAGTTCTAGTGAACTCCTAAGGTGTCAGCATACCAAGACATTTTGGACAATTTCATGCTCCCAACTTTGTGGGAACAGTTTGGGGATGGCCCCTTCCTGTTCCAACATGACTGCGCACCAGAGCACAAAGCAAGGTCCATAAAGACATGGATGAGCACGTTTAAGGTGGAGGAACCTGACTGGCCTCACAGAGTCCTGACCTCAACCCGATAGAACAGCTTTAGGATGAATTAGAGCGGTCGGAGACTGCAATCCAGGCCTTCTCGTCTAACATCAGTGCCTGACCTCACAAATGCACTTCTGGAAGAATGGTCAAACATTCTCATAGACACACTCCGAAACCTTGTGGACAGACTTCCCAGAAGAGTTGAAGAAGAGTTGAGGCTGCAAAGGGTGGGCCAACTCAATATTGAAGCCTGCGGACTAAGACTGGGATGCCATTAAAGTTTATGTGTGTGTAAAGGCAGGCGTCCCAATACTTTAGGTAATATAGTTGATCTCTCAGCGAGAAGACTAAAAATATTATCATAGGGTGATCATATTGGATTAGAAGTTGCAATGTTTGTTAGTACTGAAAAAAATACTTCTCTCTGGAACCTGAATAATCCATTCCTGTCTCCAATCTGTAGTAATACTTCCATAAATATGATGCCTAGTGCTTAGAATAAGTTAAATAAATGTGCTGCCTTTCTAAATCACCAGCCAACACTTTGCACGGCTGGTGACTCTCAATCCCGATGGTCATTGATAGCTCTGGACTCACAGGCAACCAATTAAAGTGGTTTGTGATCATGTAATCTCTATCAGCTGTGACACAATGGGGTTGATTCCTATAGGCAAATAGACTGTGCACTTTACAAATTGCAGTTGCACTCTGCAAGAGCAGTTGCTCCAGATCTTAGTAAATGAGGGGAAGCTCTGCTGACTTCTATCATCCAATAATGTGCAAGCAAAACTCACTTTTTTCATTTTCCTTGATTGGATATTCTTTGCAAAGTAAAGCTTCACCTCTTTTACTAAGTTCAGAAGCAACTGCGTTCCCTGAGTGCAACTGCACTTTTCAAAGCGCAGAGTCAATTTGCCTTTAGTAAATGAACCCCAATGATCACATGTTGGTATATGGTTCTATATATGGATGTTTTGATTTTTTTGTAACTATTTTTTTTAATTGTTTGAATTTGATGGGGCCCATTTTCAGGCTGACTGGCTATATGTCTATAAAATAGTTAAGGCAGGAGGCTTCATTGACAAATTATGTCATTACAGCCTGAAGGTGGCAGTATGCATCTGTTTAATTCTGTAGTTGTCAGATACAATTACAGTACTAAAAAAAAATTGTATATAGTCTGTGGCTAGCCGCTGGAAGTGGCGGTTCGTGAATCAGGACTCAATGGGACAGGAGGCCCGTTCAAAGCGGCGGGAGGTGGCGGAAGGGGGGGAGAGCCCCCCCCGCTCCTCTGGGATAACAGCTGAGCCGCATTGGTTGTTATCCCTGGAAAGCCGATCGTCGGCTCTAAAAAAACGATACCAGGATGATGCCTGCAGCCGCAGGCATCATCCCGGTATAACCCCCGAAAGCCGAGGCCGCACATCTGCGTACGCTCGGCGGGAAGAGGTTAAATGACACTGGCAGGGAAGGGGCTAACACTAGGGGGCAATCAAGGGGTTAAGTGTTCCCTAGGGAGGTGTTTCTAACTGTGGGGGTTTGGGACTGACAGGGAGTAGAGAGAGAGATCGCTGTTCCTAATCACTAGGAACAGACAATCTCTCTACTCCCCTGTCAGAACGGGGATCTGCTTTGTTTACATTGGCAGATCCCCGTTCGGCCTCTCTGTGGAGCGATCGTGGGTGGCCGGAGGAAATCTAGGCTCCGGCACCATGCGCACGCTCCACTGTATCTATTAAACAAAGCGCCGTACCGATACAGCGATTCGCACGGTAGAGCAGCCCTGCCACAGTATAACTGCGGCGGCTGGTCGGCAAGTGGTTTAGCTAAAAAAAAAAGTAGCGTTTTAGCAATGTTTTAGGAGCGTTTAGGAGCATTAACATTTTATTGGCGGTTTTGCAGTATAAGGGTAAAAAAAAGGTAAAAAACGCTATTAGTAGCGTTTAGGAGTGTTTAGCAGCATTTAGGAGCGTTTCTGCTGGAAAAACGCTCCAAAAAAACTCCTTTTTTTTTTTTGTTTGTAGATGCTGAAGTTAAAAAAATGCTAATAGCCTAAAGTAGTGTGCATGGACACATAGAATAACACTACTTAGCTTCTAGGAGCAGAAAAAAAATGCTAACAGCTTCTAGGAGCTTAAAAAAACACTAGTGTGCATGGAGCCTAAATGCTCCTAAAATGCTCCTAACAGTTTTTTTTTAGCTTTTCTCAAAAGGGTAATTCCACTTTTGTGAGGAAAAATAGGAAATAAGGAAAAATAGTAAACCGTATACAATTGCAACACAAGTCATATTATAATTGAATGTTATTAAAAATGACCTTTCCTTTTTAATCTGCAGCTGCTGTAATTTTCTGAAAATGCAATGCAATATGGCAACCTGGAGGTGTTCTGTACACAGATGGTGCATAGAACACCCCCCAGAAACATAATTTCCTGCTTGTGTGATTGGCTCATTGATTTTCCCAGAAGTCTAAGATAAAAGTCAGATTTTTGGCATCCCCTGCAACAAAAATGTAATTTTTTGTTGAGATACTCTTAATAGGAAGTCACGTCTAAAGGGATGCAGACCCAGCAGCTTTCCTCATTAGTGCCCTGCAGCTGCATCAGTTGATTGATAATTATAAAACCACTCCCATTAGACTCACTTTCCCACATGGGCACAGAGAAACACAGAGGGATTTCTTTAGAATAACAAAAGGTAGGAATCTGCAACAAAGTTTGTTAAAATCCTTGCAATGTAAGTAGATCACCCAGAGGGGAATGTTTTTTTCTCAACAAAAGTGGAGTAAGGCCTCATGTACACTGAAGCTGATGAACTGGGAGTTTGGGCATTTTTTTTAACAGCCCTTAACCAATTAAGGACCAAGGCTCATTCTGAAATTTGTTGTTTACAAGTTAATAACAGTTTTTTTTGCTAGAAAATTACTTAGAACCCCCAAACATCATACATTTTTTTTTCTAACACCCTAGAGAATAAAATGGCGGTCGTTGCAATACTTTCTGTCACACCGTATTTGGTCTTACAAGCGCACTTTTTTGGGAAAAAATACACTTTTTTGAATTAAAAAATAAGACAACAGTAAAGTCAGCCCATTTTTTATATTGTGAAAGATAATGTTATGTAGAGTAAATTGATACAATTAAAAAAATTATAAAATCAATTGCAGCCTCACCGTGCCTCATAAAATGCAGCCATTGTGCCAATCAAATACAGCCACTGTGCCCATCATATTCAGCCACTGTGCCCATAAAATGCAGCCTCTGTGCCCATCATATGCAGCCTCTGTGCCCATCATATGCAGCCACTGTGCCCATCATATGCAGCCACTGTGCCCATCATAGGCAGCCTACGCCCATCATATGCAGCCTCTGTGCCCATCATATGCAGCCTGTGCCTATCATACAGCCTCTGTGCCAATCATATGCAGCCTGTGCCCATCATACAGCCACTGCGCCCATCATATGCAGCCTGTGCCCATATGTGCTGGGGGCGCTTGGGGGTCAGATATGTGCTGCGGGGGGCGTTTTGTAAAAGAAGAGGGTCAGTGCAAGGGGAGGGGGGGGGGGGTATGTGCTGGAGGGGTCCTTTGGGAGGGAAGAGAAATAGTGCTAGGAGGGGTTGTCAGATTTCAAATCCAATCCACACTTCTAGCATATCTTCCTCCTGCCAAAGCACCCCCAACACATATGCCCCTAACCCCTCAATCACTCCACATATTTTCTACCTTGTCCTCCTTTTCAGCCACTCTCCCCCTCCCTCCTCCATTTACAGAGCATAATAAAAACTTTTTACAGACCTGATATCAGCATGTCCCTGCTCCCCCCCTCCTCCTTGTGTGTGTACAGAATGAGAAGGAGGAGGAGGGGAGGAGCTTTGATACACTAACACTCTGCTCTGCTGAACCAAGCTGCTGTTAGGGAGAGGGGAGACATGTCACTCTCGGTGCAGTCTGTGTGAATGATGTGTCCGAGTCTGGGGCAGAAGTAAACCCAAACACATCATTCAAAAACCGGACTGTCTGGTAGAAAACCGTACAGGTGGCAACCCTACTCAGATCTCATATTTACACTAAAATGCAATAAAAAAATGTCATAAAAAAAAATTAAAATAGATAAAAATGTTGCTTTAAGAGCTTTGGGCGTAAGTGACGTTTTGACGCTGCTTCCTCCCTGCAATGATACGGAGACGGGTGGGGGCCATCGCCCCGTCATCACTCGTCTCCATACCAAGCCAGAAAGAGAACCCGATCGCCTCCACCTCTACCGATGGCTCCAGTAAGCAGTGGAAGGCACCGGAGAGCGGCGGGAGGATAAAAGCCGGACCGCTCACTGAAGAAGAGGATACCGGGGTTATGGTAGCTAGCTGCTGCCATAAAAACGATATCCCTCGTCAAAGTGCCGACATATATCGGCGTGAACCGGTCTGGAAGTGGACTCCCCTCTATGCTATCCTATGTGTCCACATAAATGTTTATTAAAGTTTATCAGAGTTTATGGGCTGTTGTCTGAACGCCCTAAAATCGCATTCAAGAGCAATTCTTCTAACCAGAAAAAATGCTGAAAAATGCACATAAACGCTCATAAATGCACTTTTATCAACGTTAAGCGTTTTTTACATTGGAGAGCTGAGTGAAATAAAAAAAACGCCCCAAAACGCTGACGCTGAAAAACGTTCAAAAATGCGCATAAATGCGTTTTAAAAACGCTGTTAAAAGCAAGGTGTTAAAGCAGCGTTTTCCTTCCAGCAATCCAACGTCCAGAAATACTTTTTTGAACGTCCTGTGTGCATGGAGCCTACGCATCAAATTTTCTTCATGTACTGTAAAAACGCTAATAAAATGCTAATGCTCCTAAAAGCTTCTAAAAGCTACTAAAAGCTGCTAAAATGCTAAAACTGTGTAAAAAACTCCTGCGCTGTCAGATGAATCCTATACTAGAGGGACACTGCTGCAACACACAAGACTGCTCCAAAACAGACAAAACAATAGTGAAATAAGGGGGTGGTGGTTGCGCTGTGATAAAAAAGGGGGGGGGAGGGGAGCTAGACTAAAATGAATCAATAGATATCAAATGACCTAAAAATGTGAAAAAATTATGTGAAAACGTACTCACAGATGCAAGTATATAAATAAAATGTACGCACAAACAGATATCGCTAAATGATGCATAACAAAAGTGCTGTAATCAAACCAGATCAGATAAATAAACTGAAGGTGTATACCAGCAAAGAGTGTGCAGGGGTATATGAATCTGCTTCAAAAAGAGCATCAATCCAGAATCTATCAGATATCATAAAAACTTATCCAATACAATTGCTAAAACCATGTATATGTAAATGTGCTAATATTATAATCAACTGATGATATAAATACACACGTGGATAATAATTGACAATGTGAATAAAAAATATATATAAGTGTCCATAAAAATAGTCCCAGTGGTTGGTGTTGGTGACCCGCCAACACTTGGCGAAAAAATATAATATATACCAAAGAAAAAATTTAAAATAAAATAAACAAAATGACGACAGTCCCACCACCAAATGTTACATAGTAGGTGAGGTTGAAAAAAGACACAAGTCCATCAAGTCCAACCTATGTGTGTGATAATGTGTCAGTATTACATTACATATCCCTGTATATTGCGGTCATTCAGGTGATTATCTAATAGTTTCTTGAAGCTATCAATGCTCCCCGCTGAGACCACTGCCTGTGGAAGGGAATTCCACATCCTTACCGTTCTTACAGTAAAGAACCCTCTACGTAGTTTAAGGTTAAACCTCTTTTCTTCTAATTGTAATGAGTGGCCACGAGTCTTATTAAACTCTCTTCTGCGAAAAAGTTTTATCCCTATTGTGGGGTCACCAGTACAGTATTTGTAAATTGAAATCATATCCCCTCTCAAGCGTCTCTTCTCCAGAGAGAATAGGTTCAGTGCTTGCAACCTTTCCTCATAACTAAGATCCTCCAGACCCTTTATTAGCTTTGTTGCCCTTCTTTGTACTCGCTCCATTTCCAGTACGTCCCTCCTGAGGACTGGTGCCCAGAACTGGACAGCATACTCCAGGTGTGGCTGGACCAGAGTCTTGTAGAGCGGGAGAATTATCGTTTTATCTCTGCAGTTGATCCCCCTTTTAATGCATGCCAATATTCTGTTTGCTTTATTAGCAGCAGCTTGGCATTGCATGCCATTGCTGAGCCTATCATCCACTAGGACCCCCAGGTCCTTTTCCATCCTAGATTCCCCCAGAGGTTCTCCCCCCAGTGTATAGATTGCATTCATATTTTTGCCACCCAAATGCATTATTTTACATTTTTCTACATTGAACCTCATTTGCCATGTAGTCGCCCACCCCATTAATTTGTTCAGGTCTTTTTGCAAGATTTCCACATCCTGCAGAGAAGTTATTGCCCTGCTTAGCTTAGTATCGTCTGCAAATACAGAGATTGAACTCTTTATCCCATCCTCCAGGTCGTTTATGAACAAATTAAATAGGATTGGTCCCAGCACAATGTGACAATCCTGGATATAGATAAGGTAATGATGGTGAACCAGGGGGGAAGGAAGACAGTGTGCTGACAGGTGGGGGCACCTCCGTGTTCCCAGGCCCCTTACCTTACAGCTGTAAGGTATACAGCATATGTAGAGGAGGCCCCGCAGACGGGGGAAGTCCAAAGGTACGACCGATGGCGTTGATTGGTGATGCCGTATATCATATGCAGAGACAAAGAACGAGTGGCATATAGTATAATTCCGTTTGATGTAAAGATACAGGTGGGGGGGGATTGTAGTGGGAGAGGGGGAGGGGGGGGGTTGCACTCACTTTTAAGCAATGAGCGCACGCCTCAACCCACGAGCGCCGAGCTCGTATAATCCCAGGCTCTGGATCTTCTAAGAGACTCTCCCCGCTTCCAGTTCCTCACCACCCGTTATGCAGAGTTATATTGTGCGGTATATAAAAAGCAGAAACCGCACATAGCATAATCGCGTATATCATATACTTTATTAAAACAATCACAAAATTCATGCACTTACATTTAAAACACAGCTGGGGGGTAAAACATCCACGAGCGCCGAGCTCGTCACATCCAGCTAGTGTGTGGCAGCGTCCCGTGCTCCTGACGCGTATCGTCACGTCACGTGACTTCTTCAGAGGATCTGCTAAAATGCTACTACAAGATTTTTCATCCAGCGTTTTTTTTTTCTATCGTTTTTTGAGCTTATAAAATAGCTAGTGTGCATGGAGCCAAAAAAAAAAGCTTTTTTTTCTGATGCTAGACGTTGAAGCTTCAAAAACGCATCTAGACTAAAATAGTGTGCAGGGACACATAGGATAACAGTATTTGCTTCTAACAGCAGAAGCCTCATGAAGCCTTCATGAAAATTTTTGTGCCTGGAGTTCTGCTTTAATTTTGCCTTCCCTATTGTATATTTACCAACATTTCAGTCCCCAGCACAAAGTTAACTCCGTCTCCAATGTGCTTCAGGCTTTCCTAATGACTGGGCACCCCACCCACTTACCAGAGTGGCCAAATATCCGCAAAACGAAAAACTCCCAGCTCCACCCACTTATACCCGTCACATTTCCTGCTGCAGATCTTACAGCGAGTTTGAGGCCCTTCTTTGGCCTTTATTGGATTATCCTTCTGCCGGTGAACTGTCCAATGTATTTATTAATACATAATGATGTCAGGGTAAAAAAAGGAGCGATGGTATTATTATCGGATGAGTAAAGCGCACGATGTGGCCGACGGGGAAAGGATGCAGAAACTGACATTCACCATGGAGAACCGCGGCGAGGGTCACAAGCCGTGATAAACGGCGCATTAAAAAGGCAGGCAGCGTTTTGTTTGCTGTCTGTTGACTTGTAATAAGAGGTTAAATGCCAGCAGCCGGCAATAACACACATGCACGCTGGAATTTGGCAGTGGCTACAAAAACAAGTAATTAGAAGCCTTGCTTTCAAACTTCCAGAGCCGCATTCAATATCAAACTGACAGCCGCAGATATGAGCACAAAGAGGACAATTATATTGTACATTTTTACTTTCACACCGCTGAAAAATTGCTTTTCAAATGTCTGTGCGGGGAGTCAGCCAGAGCTGTGAAGGCGCATCATAGTAAATATTAGCAAACAAGCTGCCGTCATATCAGATGGATGGGAGATGGTCTATTGCTTTATATGCTCTATAGAAAGGGTATTATAATGTAAACAGCGTGCTCAGGGTAGGTCACAGAGCGCAACCATTATTATTATTAATTGATCGCGCAATACAAAGTCATAGGACATAGTGGGGCCGTAACAATGACATAGTGATGTAGGGGGTGACTGGGCTGGAAAGATACCCAATTCCATCAGGTTTAACTACTTACTGACTCCAAAGGAAGCAAATAAACCCAATGGATGACTGTGAACAATTTAGCCTCTGTAGCACACTCCTAGTTCAGACCAGGCTGCTAGAAAAATGTAGTTCAGCTCGTCTTTAAACAGTGGAGCAAGGATTGATTGCTTAGGGCTGTTCAGTGTTTCACAGGCTGCTGTTCTGCTACTTCCCCCTGTCTTATAGAGACTTCCGGAAGTATAGTGGGAGGGACAGCAGGACAGGCAGCCTGAATATTTATTAAACTCCAACCAATCTCTGGGGAGGTGTGCCCAGAAGGTGGAGGGAGAGCCCATGAGTAGGTCTGAGGCCTGGCAACAGAGAGCAGAGTTCCTGGGTCCAGTCCTGCAGGTGGAGAACCCCGTACAGGGGGCCTGCCCCTGGGGCAGATGGATCTAGAGGAGCCAAGGTGAAGACATCAAGGTCCAAGCTAGGGGGGCGTACCGAACAGAACTTTGTCCAGAGACTGAGCAGAGCCAGAAGGGAGATGGTGGGTGGAAGTCCAACCATTCTGGGACTCCGTGAGTAACTAACTCCCCCCACCTTTACAGAGGAGAAGTGGCTGTGGGGAGGTTTGGTCTACCAAGCAAATGCGGTGCAACCAGGATTTGTGCACAACATCCAGGAACGTGCAATGCTGCCTGAAGTTTGCCCAGTATAGCCAGGGGTTGTGTAAGACAACCAAGAAAGTACAGGTCAGCCAGAGGTTGTGCAATACAGCCTGCATTTTTACAGAGCAGCCAGAAATCAAGCAGTGCTCATATTGTACAGTTGTACAGTTCTGGGGTATCCCAGGCCTCCCATATCTATCCAAGTTCCTGTTCCAATAAAAAAAACAAAAAAAACAACAGAAACCACTATCTGAGCCAGAGAAAGAGTGCTAAAAATGCGGTATGCTTAGCTGTGTGTGGACAGAAGGGGGGAAATAGGACTAAATTACCAGCGGCACCTGTGGGGGTAGTGCTACACCTCAGTGGGGGAAAAACCTTTTCTGGCCTCGAAGAGTCTGAGTATTTCCCGCAAGTCTCCTCTATAAGGTGCTCCTGGCCGCGGTCACATGCCTTCTTCTTCCATGTACAATGCAGGATTAATAGACCAGCACTGTACAAAAAGATGCAGAGGGACCGTCTAAAGCCAGGAACAGTGGAAAGAAGAGGAGCACATGAGTGAGGGATGTAAGGTGGGTAACACGGCCTCTCCAGTTCCCCTCTAGACCTAATGAGCATTTAACCTTTGCAGTGCAAGAGTATTTTTTTTTTCTTCTTCCCAGGCTAAGTTCACCTGTTCCAGAAGTTAGCCCAAGCAGAGACAATTGTTTATGATACACAATGCACAGAACAAAAGAAATGTCTTTCAGTTAAGGTTTACAACTGCTCATATGATAGTGGATTTCCAAACAAATGTTTGTACGAAGCGTCATACGAAAATTAATTCGCACATTTGATGACCTAATGAATGGCGTTTAAAAGCGCTTCAAAATTTAGTTTTCTCTACGTTGGAGTGAATGGACATTGTGGAAACCACATTCCCTGTTTAAAAATTCATTCTTTCTAGAAAAATTTTCCTTCCTGCGCCTTTGAATTTTCTCATTGCTATAGTTGAAAGCAGATGTCAGTTTGACCCCACTAGTAATCAGAAAATCAAATAATTCTAAAAACTAAAATTGTCTAACAAAATTCTACTAGTGTATGGCCAGCTTTACTGTAAAGAATAACAACTCCTATACTGACAATCTGATAGATTTATGTGTCTTTCCATTAAACCTTGTACCTGGTCCGCAATTCTATTCCAAAGCCTTTTAACATTTCTACAGTTAGACCGCTCCAATGTGAAAGCATCCATTGATATTAATAGTAAGCAGTTTTCAGGAGCTTTTAAGGTGCTATTTTTAGCGCAAATACGCCTGAAAAGTGCCACAGTGTAAAAGGGGTTTTAAAGGGGTTGTAAAGTCAGAAGGTTTTTTTCAACTTAATGCATTCTATGCATTAAGATAAAAAGCCTTCTGTGTGCAGCAGCCCCCCTCATATTCACCTGAGCCCCCTCTCTATCCAGTGATGTTGTAGGATTGTCTCGGCTTCCCGGAGCTCCCCTCCTCATTGGCTGAAACAGCAGCGCGGCGTCACTGGCTCCCACTGTTGTCAATCAAAGTAAGCCAGCCCATGAGGAGAGAAAGGGGGCCAGGCCGGGCCACAGCTGCATGTCTGAATGGACACGCAGAGATGCAGATCGGCTCGGGTGCCCCATAGCAAGCTGCTTGCTGTGGGGGCACTCGTCAGGAGAGAGGGGCCAGGAGCACTGAAGAGGGATCCGAGAAGAGGAGGATCCGAGCTGCTCTGTGCAAAACCACTGCACAGAGCAGGTAAGTATAACATTTGCCTTTTCAATCACTTCCCTCCTTGACACCTTTCCTCTTGGCAGCGGTGTTTTGGCAGAAAAAAATGCTTGATGCTTGTAAATGCGTATACTATGTCTTGGCGTGTTTAGGCACGTCAATTGCTTGGGCGTTAATTAATTTCATTGGCCAGAATAATGTGAAGAGAAAAAAGATACACTGTATATTTTTACAAAAAAGTCAATGAAAAAAATCAACATAAAATTGTTACATCAGAGACTGATCCAGGTCTGTTTTAGTCCCCTTTGACACCAGTGGACCGATCCTAGACCCGCTGACATCACCATGCCTCACGCCGCCGGCTGTGCTGCACTCCACGCTGCTGTCCTCTGGAGAAAGAGTGACACATCTGCCGGCTTCCTCCTCATCTGCTGGGCCGTCTTGCGGTGGATGCGGACTTTCCTTTCCTTCTGGCGTCCCGGATCTTGTGCTATGATGAGCCTGTTTTTAACTTACCTATGTGAATAGCCCTGTTTGTAGGTTTATTAAGGCTTATCTGTCCTACCGCACTTATGCCGCGTACAGACGATTGGACATTCCGACAACAAAACTGTGGATTTTTTTCCGACGGATGTTGGCCCAAACTTGTCTTGCATGCACACGGTCACACAAATGTTGTCGGAAATTCCGAACTTTAAGAACGCGGTGACGTACAACTCGTACGACGAGCCGAGAAAAATGAAGTTCAATAGCCAGTGCGGCTCTTCTGCTTGATTCCGAGCATGTGTGGACTTTTGTGCGTCGGAATTGTCTACACACGCCCGGAATTTACAACAACGGATTTTGTTGTCGGAAAATTTGAGAACCAGATCTCAAATTTTATTTGTCGGAAATTCTGACAAAAAATGTCCGATGGAGCCTACACACGGTTGGAATTTCAGACAACAAGCTCCCATCGAACATTTGTTGTCGGAAATTCCGATCATCTGTACGCAGCATTAGAGGCGCTTCTCCTTTTCTCCATTTCTCACATTTTCTTAGAGCCAGCTTCAGCTCATGGACTAGCTTGCCCGAGTGATGGACTTTTTGAACTTTGGACTTACTTACACCATATGTACATTTAGAGACATGGCCTTTGCACCTACCATTCTTTGCGGATTAGTCAGGTCCACCTGTTCGCTTTTTTTTAGGTGGACCCAATCAGACCACCCATTGTTCTCTATGGGGCAGCGGATGTCAGCAGACATGTGCCTGCTGTCACCCGCCGGCATCCGATCCAGTCCGCTAAAAACAGACTGATGGAAATCTATCCGTCCGGCAGATCGGATTGAATGATAATTGGATGGAAACAGACAGGCAGTCCGTTTTCATCTGACTGTCCCATAGAGAACAGTGGGCTGTGTGTGCTGTGCAGAACGGACATGGATCTGTCATCCGCCTGCTCAGCGGGGATCAGCGAAGAGATTCCCTGCTGAGCAAGCAGATCCGCTCGATGGATTC